>BLKR01001284.1:0-311537 GCA_011170035.1 Teleogryllus occipitalis
TGGTTGGTGTTTGCCAGCACATTAAGTGCTATCGTCATTGGACTCGTTAGCATAGTGAATGTTTTAGTGCGAGAGGTGGCGGTGTTCCACTTTCGCAGATCAGGAGACGAGACGGAATGGATTTGGATGGTACGAGACCGGACGGGTCGATCCGGGACGGAAGGGCACAGCACTCGATGAGTTGGTACGGGACGGAACCGGTCGGGTCGGTGCGAGGAACGTCAGAGAAGGACGGAGTGGATGTGGGGTTGAGCAAAGGCGTTGAGGCGGGAGTTGAAATCCGCCTCAGGGGAAAGGAAGATGAGTTTGGAGGCTGTCGGAAAAACGGTAATGTGGTACGTAAAGTGATGGAGGCGGGAATTGTGGCAAGTATGGAGGTACGATGAAGGCCGAATGGAGGCGGAGTGAAACAGGTGAGGGTGCAGTAGGTAGAAGAGTGGGACTCGTGATGGCTATCGGAAACTCCAGGACGCGCTCAATGTGTTGACGACTTATGCAGATGCGACCCACTTCGCCGAGCGCTGGTGGCGTTGCAGTGGCGGTGGTTGCTGCGACTGCGGTGCTCAAGGAAACAGCGACGGTAATTGTCCTGTTGTTTGTGGGAAGCTTTAATACAGCCCTAGGAAAAGCCAATGCTCATGCGTGCTCGAGTTCAATGCGAAGAGAGCGAGAACTGTTTGTGGCGGAAGTCAAATATGACTGACGAGTGGCGATAATGAGTGTTAAGTTGTGGAGACGTGTTACTACTGCCCGTTAACAATGGTTAAAGAGTAAAGAGTAGAAAATGAAAAGTAGAAAGTAAAAAGTGAGATGTGTAGGGTGAGACCAGTAAGGGACGTTGCATGAAGAACGTACGACGATTTTGAAGATTCTGTTTAACTACAAAATCACTTGTTCCTTTCCATCATTTACTCACATACAAGAACTGGATAAAAATATTAAATTCCATAAAATTTTGAAATACTATCACGAAAAATTACCACTGACACAAAATTTAAATTAATAAAGAATTTTATAAAGTGAAATTTAAAAGGGTATATTTATTAGTAACGAGAATTCAGTGCATCAGAACGTATAGTACTTTTTAGTGCTTCGCAAAACCAAAGGAGAAACCATTACCTATAAAATTGGATAAATGGAAATTACGAAACAAAATATTTGAATATAACTTACACAGAACAAATCTCTCGACATGAATAGAAAAACAATTTTCATTTGCTGGTAAATAAGTTAGATCAGACATATTTTCTGTCATAATTGTCAATATTATCTCCAATGTTAGCCTTATCCTCTGAATTGTAAATTCAACAAGTTTGTGTCCCCTCTATAAATCGTAAATTGTTACTTTTTAACTTTAACCCATATATTCCTTTTCCAAATATTGTATGATAATGAAGGTTTGGATTTGCTAGTTGAGGTGAGCAAGAAATACACTTTTTCAGAGGAAACACTAAACTTGATGCGTCGCTTTGTGAAATGAAAACGTTTATTGCATTCTTGTTGCTCGGTGTGTATTACGCTAATGCGAGGAATCGTCTTGACTGCGATGCTGGAATTGACATTTATCACCCAGGAGTAGCAAGAGGAATATCAAGAAATATATCTGAAGAACTTCGAAGATATTTCTATTTATCAAACAATAATCTAATGAAAAGTGATATATTCTCGAAATTAAAGTTTAAATATAATTCTTATTTATATACTCCAATAAAATATACTTTTTTCTTGTAAATAATGGTTTCCTTATTCTAAAGGTCCTGTACCCTCCTACTTACATTGCCCCATTTTTTGGGGGGCTTCTACCCAATTTGAGTAGAGATATTAGTGAAAATAGAAGAAATTCAGATAAAACAGACCAAAACAAATATGAAAACATGTCAGCATGAAATTACAAAAATGAAAAAGTTGGGAATATATGGGTTAATATTTCTCATTTCTAAGTTACTAGAATAGAACGGTATATTTTCTTCGAGTGAAAAAATTTTTATTATTATTATTATTATTATTATTATTATTATTATTATTATTATTATTATTATTATTATTATTATTATTTTAAACGGAAATATCAACAAAAAAGTTTGAAAAACACAATGTCAAAATAATTATATATCATTGATCTTCATTTATACAAGAAGCAACGCCTCAAATATTTTCTTTCTCTTTATTCATTATACACTGCACATTTCAGTCAAAAGCGAGATAAAATACAACACCAAACAAAGCCAATCGAAAAAATACTTCTCAAAAATATAAATAAATATCACAATTGCGTATACAAATTGTCGCGTTAAAAAACGTCATCCAATGTAAAGTTAAAAAAATACGTGTATACATCGTTTAAAAGGAAACCAAATTACAAGTGCCTTGATCAGCTACTGGCATCGCCACGGCCATTTCGTGATAAGCTTATTCTCCACTTGGTGAGGGACGATTTCGAAAATAAGGTGTGCTTAGTTGAGAGAGATTCGGTGTCATGGCAGCGGTTGCCGCCGCGAAGAACGTACGAGACCACTCGCTTCCACCACGGCAATGCCACGCCCACTAGCCGCAAGTCGGACACGGCCGCACACCGCTTCAGAGATGCCTCCATGGGTTCCAGGGCAAAGCGCACCTTCTTTGGACTAGTCCGGCTCTTGAAAGAGCTCTCATTCGTCTTAAGGATGCCCTTGAGCAGTGCTTCTTCCGTCAAATCCAAAAGATTCTCATTCAGAATTGTGTATTTCTCTTCACTGTAACTAGAATTAAGATGCTTTCTTTTCTGCACCTTCTCACAGAAACCTTTTACATCGAGTAAAAATGCAGATATAAAATTTTGTTCGATTGGAACGATAGCCGATTCTGTTCTCGTTCTGATGTTCATATTACATTGCCAAATTTCCAAGGCTGTCGTTAAGTTGAGTACAATAAATTCTTCTTCGAACAAAGCTAGAATTGCGTACGCTTGGAGGGTATCAAGAGGCCAGCATTGGTCGAAGTACAGAAAGTGGACTCTAAATTCACCGCTCTTCAGATTTACCTTCGGACTCATCTCGCTCCAAAATGAAGTGATATTACTTTGTTTGATAGTATTGGCATTCTTGGTGACTGTCTTGTTGAACAGTGGCAACATTGGCTTAGTTGCTCTCATTTGCTTTCATTAGTACCTACCAATGTTATTAAGATTATTACTCTTAAAGTTTGTAAGATAATAAAACTAACATGTTGATAATTCATTCTTTGGATCATGTAAATGTTTTATCACTATCATTAAAAATAGTTATTAATAAATCAATTAATAAATAATAATAATAATAATAATAATAATAATAATAATAATAATAATAATAATAATAATAATAATAATAATTTCCACTTGCCTTGAAATGTAGCAGTGTGTTTAGTACATGAAATTTTAGTTTGTCTTATCAAGATGAAATAATTTTGAGCTACACATTGTAGAGGCTAGCAGGCTATTGATCTTTGCCATTACTGCCATATCTTTATTATATTATTCGTGATGAGGTATTAATTTGTCTTCCCGTTTCCCCCGATACGACTACAATGTTAACGTAAGAAATTGAAAGTTTATTGTTTTCATAATTTAAATTGATGATCACTGATATATTCGTACTGTAAAAGTATTTTCTAATTCAGTACTTTAGATATACTAGTAACATATTAGGAATTTCAGTCATCAGATTTTCTACAATTCAACCAATTTTTACAAAACATAACCGCAAAGAAAACCTCGCTGGCATGATTTAACGTGAGACAATCAAAGATTAGGTATAAATACCTTATCGAGTATTTTCATAAATAAATGGCGGAAACGTCACATTCAGTCCACAAACTCAAATCAACTCTCCTGTCATTAGATCTCAATTAAGGTTCATGACCTTCGGTACAAATTAATAACAAAAAGATTCAACATCATAAGGAAGTATTGCGGAGCATTTAGAAATCGGCTTCGAGAGAAAATTAACTTGAACATACACTTTAGTACGAAAATAAAAGAACTGGATTCGAAATGTACACAATACAAATCGTTTATTGTCAAATACTCCACCTTCTCCCTGCAAAATAAAAGTATAAAAGTAAGTATAATTTTGAATAAACAAAATCAAGATTATTTTTAAATACATTGTGTTAATATAAACAATGACTAAGTTAAATGTTTTTCTCGTAATCTAGTTCTAAGCATGCACTTCAAATTACACAATTCACTGTTCCAGTGGCTTACAACTAGCAACAAGACGAGAAAAAAGCATCGCTCACCCCACTTCTAATGTGCCTACACTTCAACTAAGCTACTGTTTCGCGTTCAACCGACGGGAGCGCACTCAAGCGGATATTCTATTTACTCTTCCTTTACACAGAGAGAGAAAAGTAATACAGAAGTAATACATTGAAGATTCGAGGATGAACTGCTTCAAAGACGGCTCAAATCAGTAACCTTACACATTTAATCCCCTCTAAATCACTTGGACTGTCTTTCAGTCACTTCAGAGAGTTTTACTGAACTGAAAGTTGTGGTACATGTACCAAACTGAGAGGTTTCAGTACACACAATACTTTGATGTCAAAAGCTACGCTTTCAAATACTGTGAAACTAATAAAGAGTTCACCCCTCAGTTTTAGTGCCGTAAGAAAATAGATATCTCACCACCAATTCCAGAGAACTATCAAACGCATGTCATCTTAAAATACTATCTCATGCCTGTTGTAGCTGTCGAGACTCCGCTGTATAGTAGCGGACCTTCTTAAGCGAGAAGGTAATGTACAGATCTTATGATTTATGTAAATAAGTAGCACGTCAACAGTTTAGGCTAAGTCAACAATTCGATCTTGATATTTCTTCAGAATGTAACAGGATAGAATGGGGAAAAAGCAACAGAAAGAGGATTAAAGAAAAAATACAATATGCAACAGATCGAGGAAATGAGAGAATGTCAGAAAATGCGAAGGAGTAAAGATCAAAAGAAATAGGAATATACGATCTGAAGTGGAAACTTTCACAATAATAAACGTGCGAGAAGTAAGTGGAAGAGAATGAGAAATTACAGGAAGACGTAAGCATGACTAGAATGGAATTATAATGGAACGATGCACGTTCAAGATGAGGAATTACGAAGAAACGGAACAGGATAGAATGAGAAGGGGTAGATGGGAGTACAATGAAATGAAAAGAGTTGCAGAGAACCTCAGAAAGAAAAAATGTAAGGACCAAGGAGGAAGGTCTGAAGAGAAACGGGGCGGGGTAGAAAAAAATATATCAGCTGAGAGGAGCGAAGAGAAGGCCAAAAGAGTTTGTTTCGATGTTTTCGCAGCACTCGCCTTGTTTCTGGATTTCTGGCGACGTGAGCGTCGCGCCTGGGTGGTGGGACCCAAGTTTTAAGGGTCTCCAGAGTGTCCCCCACCCCTTTCTCTCTCCACCCCCTCACCATTACCTTTCCGCGCACCCATTAATCGCTGATGAGGGACTCCAGTATGTGGATCTTTTATTTCTTCTTCTGGTCCAAGTTTCGGCATTTCGACCAAGTTTCGTTTATTTTCAAGATTTTTAGTAGTAGGTAGGATTCTTGTTGTCTGAAACGTTGACAATTTTAACTTCATAAGTGCAAATACTTGCGCTGCAGTAGTGAAAAGAAATCTTATTTATTTATCATTTATCATACAATAAACTGTAAAACAAACTATATAAACTAGTAAATCTATCAACTTGTAAACAACGCTACTATTCCGTACAGATAAACCTATTAGATATACTTGGTGGTGTTAGCATATAAAATAACTTGATAAAAAACTACATATAAAAAAATATTAGAAAATTATGAATGTAGCTAATCTGACTTTCAAACTGCCGAGAAACTTGGGCATAAAACTGCAAAGATCAAAGAATAAATAAAACTCAATCTTCCAAGCTGTTCTTACAAATGGCTAACTTATGATGAATTTGTTGACATTCTAACAGAAAATAAACGAAAACCCTCAGTAAAAGCATACTCACAAGTTAGAAAAATCGGTGATGTTAATGACAAGGTGAGGTTAAATATAGCCCCAGTTACGATTTATTTTATAATACCTCTTTCAGAACGACGTGAGGGGAAAAGATACACAAGTCGACTCTCGTGGCGGAAGCAGAATGACTGGAATGCAAGATACAATGAACGAATGACAGTGCTATTAAAGGCTACTAATATTTAAACGTGATAATTTCACTCTGGGGCACGGATGACACCAGCCTTGTGATTCCAGGGTTAAATTGTCAATGTCATTAGATCAGTGGTAAAATATCAAATGTAATGTATCAATGTTAGTGCGACAACTGTTGTAAGTTGACTATTTCCTTTTTCTTTTCTAGCAACATATCCACAAATAATTCACATGCGTATACCTTTTACTTTTTTACAGGTCTCCTTTTCTCGTTCTTTTGTCTTTAATGCTAAAATCATCCATGGCCTTCCACTAGCCTTGATCAACAAAATACGTCACATGAGTTGGCCACCTTTCTCGGAAGAAAAAATAGTCAATATTTCCGATATTTGAGTTTTTACAAAGTGGATAAAACTTTGTATGATCGTAACATATTATTACGAAATCGTAACAACTTATTACAATATTCGATCGGTTATCAAACTCGGCCTAATGGCCTCGTTTGATAATTTTCCAATCTCGTATTGTAATAATATGTTACGATACTGATATCGTAAATAACTATTAGTGAAACGCATTGCGGCCGAAGAGGCTTCAAAGACCCGTCGCAGAGCAATCCCCGACGGGCGGCAGCCACCAGAGAGGCGACGGTTAGTCCGCGGAACGCCACGCGCTATCCGCGCGGCGGTCGCACGGGCAGGTGGCGCCACAGGCGATAAATGCGATCTAACAAGCCGAACAAAATCGCCGGCGCGCCCTACTCGCCACGCGGATATCGGTGGCAGCTGTCTTTATTTACGCGCACCGCGCTGCAATTTTTCGCAGAGTTTCCAAACAGAGAGCGCGCTGGCGTGTGCGGAGCATTTGAATACGAGAGGCTTTGATCTCGTGGTCGCCCGTCCACCAACCCACACGTTCCCTACACTACGTGATGGCAGTAGCCGTGGCTGTGTGTGGCGCGCCAAGGCTGAGAGGACAGGACGCCGGTGGGCTTGTGCAAGGCGCATATGCGACGCAGTGTTAGCTTCATCAGCGGGCAATCAATTGTACACTTCATTTCTTTCCTGGCGAGACTGGTCTGTTATTTATAGTAAGGTATCTTGGAGTTCCTAAATATATCCAAACTCTTTTTAAAAGTTTGTCTGTGATAGAAAATTTAAGGTTCCTGTAAAGCACTCAGTGTCTACTATTCGCAATGTTATTGACAGAGTTCCACAGGGTTCTCTTCAGATAAGAATTTCAATATTATTTAAGCATGCAAAAGAGTCCGTATTCGATGTAATAATAATCTAACGCAATAGACCAAAAAATGATGAATTAGAATAAATTCACTAAGTGCCAAATCAAAGTATCCACCATTAGAAAACCGCAGATATCTCTTTAACTAAAAGTAGTAGTACGACAAAGTATCACAAAAAAATATGGAAAAATGAATAGAAGTATCTCGAAGTATTGATAGTCAAAAATTTTCCAGGGAATTCCATGTACACGCAGGAATCAATAAGCGCTACCCCAAAAATTTTAAAGTTCTGTCTGCTCATTAATCAACCTTAACGCTAAAAAGGAAATGAAAACTCATAGTACATAAAAATTTATTATCCTACCAACATTAACTTACGCTTATCCCGAACGGATAAAACCGGGGAAGATGGCTCAGTGCATCAACTGACGTCACTGCAGTGCCTCTGACCGGGAGGTCATAGTTCGAGTCCCGTCAGTGGCAAGATTTTCGACACTAGCTTTTCAGCTAGGTCGAATTCGGTCACTGTCTGGAGGAATTATAGAGGCCGGCTGCTCTGATCGGTAGTTTTCCGTGTTTTTTTTTTTTTTCGTCAACACCAGGCTAATGCCGGAGCAGTACTCTAAACAAATGGGTCACGGACCGCGCGCAATATTTCCTTCCTGGTTCTATCCTCACATTTACAGTTACACTTACACACCTTTCACTACCAAACATGCCGGGTGACCGGTCGAGAGCTTGGAGCTTGTCCCGGCTGAGGCGATGCCCCGCTGGTGAGAGACACTTAGCAGTGGGAAACTCCGCTAGCCGACGGTAGGTCGGCGCCAGATCTCGCCACCCAGCGGGGAAAAAATCACCGCCACCTCCCGATGAAATAACTCGCACTACACTTACGGGATTAATTACCTCAGTAGTTGACGAATCACTAACAACCAACGAACCAATCGAATGGATAAAAACAGATCCTATCGTAATATAATAATATTATTTTATCCAAAACAAAGACCTAATAAAGAAAATTCAAGCATGATATGAAAGTGGACTAATTTTAGTTTGGGCAATAAAAGAGATGAAAATGTTTCTATTGTTTTAGACACCATTACGACCTACAACATTTCCAATAAAGAAATATTTAACATTATATTATGACATCGTATCTTGACCTGGAGTCCAGAACGGTTTATATCCCCCAACCCATCGCCTCACATCATTCAAAACGCTCGAGCGAGCAACAGGCGTTTGTTTCGTTCCCTGTGTCGATGTACAAGCATGAAAAGGACTTTGTGAGTTGTGAAAAGGCGTTACATCGCGTCAAGAAAAGAAATCTGCCATTGAAATCTGCAGCTTCAGGAAAGGAAGTAATTAGTCTTTTATAATATGTAAAAAAAGCTTTTACTGAAACTAGTCGTTTAAAGTGATGAGAGATGGAGAGAATTATGCCCCATTCTCGCCTAGTAAATAATACGTTTCTTGCCTTTTTTAGTTCTTTCTCCATTTTAACGCTTTGCCAGCGTCGGTAGCCGAACGTCTTAGACGAGTAGTCAGAAAAGTAAATTTATTTATTGTTTATTATTATTATTTTCCTTTCCTTTAGAATTTAGTGTTATTTTTCTTTCAGAATCAGGGATGAACTACTCTTTTTTTAGTTTTAAGAAGAGTTTCCTGTACTGTTAAGAGATTAATAGTTAACTGTAGTTTGTTATACTGTTAATGGATTTTTATTCATAATATTTTAAAGTATATTACATTTGTATTTTAATATGGTATTCTGAGTATTGTGTTGGTCTAGAGAAAATAATTCACAATTCTAGACCTAATTAAATATTCCTGAATCTAAGTTGAATCAGAGATAGGTAATATCACAGAGTACTAACCACATCTCCTCGTACTTTTAGCAACTCGTTCATGATATTCCCTCCCATTTAGCAGGCCGCGGAATTCCATGGGTGGGGGCAACGAAGACAGTCATGGAGATCCACTGCCATTCGTGAGCGGGTGATGTCTCACGACGCCTTCATCCCCCACCATCGTCCCCGAATCTCCCTCGCGAACCTTCTACCGCCGCCCCGCCACTGCGCCCACGTAATTAGCGACCGTAATTACGGGCGAGTTAATTGTGCCGCGGCAGTAAATTGGGTCGCGGGAATAAGGCCCACCTTTAACTCAGCGGCGCCTTTGATTAAACTAATTAAACAGGGCTTTCTTCGAAGGCCCCTCGAGGACCCCGCCGCCGCCGCCACCGCCACCGCCCACGTGACGGTAATGCGCGCGATGAGCCGCCTTCTGTTTATCGACAGTCAACATGACGGCGGGCGGCGGAGTGGGGTGGGTGGAAGGGCGGGAACTGCAGGGGTGGCGGGAATGACTGAGATGGCGGTGGGGAGGGTAGATGGCCAAGGCTCAGGGATGGCGTGTCTGTGGGAATGGTAGCGGTGGTGGGGATGACTGGGATGGCGGCGAGGGCGTTGGGTGACCAAGGCTTAAGGGTGGCACGAGTAGTATGACTGTGGGAATAGCAGGAGAGACTGAGATGGTGGCGGAGGCAGGGATGGCAGAGATGACTGAGAATACGGGAAGTAGACGGTGAAGCTCAAAAATGGCGTGTCTGTGGGAAAGGCAGAACTGGTGGGGATGTCTTGGATAGTTGGGGAGGGATAGACGGCCAAGGCTCAGAGATGGCAAGTCTATAGGAACGGCAGGGGTGGTGACGATGACTGGGATGGCAGCGAGGGCGTTGGGCGACCAAGGCTTAAGGGTGGCACGAGTGGTATGACTGTGGGAATTGCAGGAGAGGCGTGGAGATTGAGATGGTGGCGGAGGCAGGGGTGGCAGAGACGACCGATATTACAGGGGGGAGTAAACGGCGAAGGTTCAGAGATGGCGTGTCTGTGGGAATGGCAGAGAATGTGAGAATGACTTGGATGGCTGGGGAGGGGTAGACAACCAAGGTTCAGAGGTGGTGAGTCTACGAGAACGGCAGGGGTGGTGACGATGACTGGGATGGCATCGAGGGCGTTGGGCGACCAAGACTTAAGGGTGGCAGGTGTGGTATGACTGTGGGAATAACAGGAGAGAGGTGTGGAGACTGAAATAGCGCCGGATGCGTTGGATGCCGGAGGTTTAGGTTGGCAAAAGTGGGATGAGTGCGTGGCCGGCAGAGGTGGCGGAGCATAGTTCAAATGGCGGTGACTGTGTCGGACGGCTGAGGTTTAGAGGTGACAGGAGTGGTATGGGTTCGGTGGTACAACGGTTAGCGTATCGCGATGTTGAAACCAAGTAGGGGATTCAAACCTGATTGAAGCTATGGATTTTTAAGGACGAACATTTTTTTGTACGCCTTCCTTCAGAGGGGAAGTAAAGCCGGCTGTCCCATGTTGTAGATTTTCTGCATGTAGAAGATCCACAAGCCTAAAAGTAGACTCTTAGCTAAATTCAAATCGCCTGTTTCGTCGCCCGAGATGATACCTTCTTTCCCCGCTAGATGGTGAAAGGAGCGTAGCGAAATTTATGTGGTCAGACAGAAGAATGTGCCTGATGTCCCGAGTCTCGTCACGCAAAATAAGGCATTAGCTAATTATAAAGGTGAGAACAGCAGGGGTGACGGGTATGACTAAAATGGCGGCGGGGGCGTTGGACGGTCGAAGTTTACGAGTGACACAGGTGATACAAAGGCACGCACGGCATGGGTGGCGGAAGCGCCAGGAGCGGCGGGGACTATTTGGATGGCAATGGGGGCGGCGAAGGAGGTTGAGGCCGCGGAGTTGTGGGAGTAGGTGAGGGTAAAACGGTGGGGACGGCAGGGGTGGTGTGAGTGGCGAGGACGGTGGGGAAGTTGTGATGGCGATGGGGGCGCCAGAGACGGCGGAGGCGACGGGCGGGCATGGAGAAGGTAGTGAGGGTGGTAGCGGACGAGGCAGTCATTGACGATTGATTGATTTTTTCGTGTTTCCGGGCACGTCAACTGCGTTGGTCATAAGTCCCGTAAGTGTAGTGCATGTTTTTTCTCGGGAGTTAGCTGTGATGTTCCCCCGCTGAATGGCGAGATCCGGCGCCGACCTACCGTCGGCTAGTGGGATTTCCCCCTCACCAGGACTCTCGCACCAACGGGGCACCAGCCGGAACAAGCTCCCGACCGGTCTACCGGAATATGTGGCAGTGTAGTGCATGTTAGTGTAAGTGTGTATGTAAGGAAAGAGTATAGGACAAGAAAGAGTTTAGGAAGAGGAAGGAAAGATCGCGCTCGGTCCGTGGCCCCTTTGGTAGGGTAATGCTCCGGCATCCGCCTGGTGTTGCTCGGAGAAACAACGGAAAACTACAGATCAGAGCAGCCGACGGCTAGAATTCTCCCCCAGACAGTGACTGAATTCAACCTAGCTGAAAAGCTAGTGTCGAAAATCCTGCTGCCGTCATGACTCGAAACTAGGACCTCGCGGTCAGAGGCGCTGCAGTGACATCAGTTGATGCACTGAGCTACCGCTCGCGGTGGCACTCATTAAGCGCTCATAGGCCACATGATACGTGTGGGACCAGTGTGAGAGGGAAACTTAAAAGTGCTAAGAGAGAGTAAATGTTGGTCGTAGGGGCAAATATAGGGCACAAGAAACAGTTTTTCAAATTATATATTTTTTCGAAAAAGAAATGTTGCCCCGTGAGAAAAAAAAGTCTTTTTGTATTAATATCACATGATTAATTTCATTAATTTCAATAATGTTTAACAAGTTTATAATAATACAGAGTTGAAGAATTTAAAATCACAAATAATTTCAGAAGCAGCGGTCATTATTATAATAGCTAAAAAAAGTCACACTAAGTGTAGATCCCCGAGGGTGTTCATTTCATCAATGCATACCTAAATGTGTTTATTAAGATTGCTAATTTTTTTGATATGCGATATTTTAAATATCATTTCAATCTTTCCATGAATAGTTCTAAGATTAAAAAAATAGCTGAGGGCAAAATCAAATGTAGAGAAAAGCTCTACAGTTTCGTGAAAATAAACATTTCATTTTGGGAACGGGAAGTAGAGTGTGTATCCGTATCCGTTGAGTTATGAGAGCCATGAAAAGAAAAATGCTTCTGAGATAAAATAGTGAAACGGAGATCTAAAGAGATTTTATACGAGGAAATACTGGGAGATTTCGAGATTACCAAGAAAGACGTTTCGCGAGAAGAAGAATGAAATTACGTGTGCCTTTTATGTAAATGTCCGTGCAATTACCTTTTCCTGGCACGCTCACATTCAGATTGCGAAAAAAATATCCTAATTCGTAAGAGCTAACATAAATTCTTTAAACATAGGACACATACATATTAAAGCTACGAAACAAGCATATTTTGTACTGAAAAATTCATTTTAAAGAGAAAAGGTTATTTTTATTCTGAATTCATATTGATCTAAATGTTCTAACTTTGTTCTAAATTCATAATGTAAAATAAATATATAGAGATACTCTGTTTACCACATCATCAACATCTACGCGTCTCTCAAATCGTTATCTCGCCCCTTTCTCATTACTTGTCTCGCCACTTCCTCTTATAGCACTCAGTTTTTGACATTATTAGAGATAACATATTTCACTAATTTTTTTTATTACAGTATGTAAATTTTCTGCTCATAACACAGTGATATTTCTATGTAGTTATGTTCTTAGCAATGACAATAATGAAGTGCAAAATCTTATCATTTAAATCATCGAAATGGATGACGCCTTTCTTAAAAAATACAAAAAAGATTAATTATATCCGAAGCAATAACAGGGAGGGAAAATAAAAGTGTCGACTTCATTATTACTGATATTATTGTTTTTGTTATTATTGTTATTATTATTATTATTATTATTATTATTATTATTATTATTGATGCATATAGATGGTAAGTTTCAAGTAGGTTTAAACCATACAGGATACATCTTAGGTAGATATCAGACTCTTCTAGTTTCTACATTTATTAGCAGCTCAACCATTTGCACATTTAGCATGTCCCTTTTCAAAATCAATACAGATAAGGAAAAACAATAACAAAACAATACAATTTAACACGAAACAATACAGTTTAATAAAAGAATGCAAAGATATTAAAATCACTACATACAATTATAATCATCATGTTGGACGCCACCTTCAACGTATTTAAAGACTTTTCATTATGTAATATGTTACACACTGGCGTAAGCACCAAATTGTAAGTAGTGATTTTAATATTTTTGCATTATTTTCTTTATATCATATTAAACTGTATTGCTTATGCTATTATCGACCGTTTTTCATTATATGTAATGCTCTTGGTTGGTTGATTGTTAGTAATTCCGGGCGCGTCAATTTCTAGGGCCATTACTCCCGTAGGTGTGGTGCATGTTTTGATCGTCAGGTTGCAGTGTTCTTCTCTCGCTGGATGGCAAGATCCGGCGGAGATCTACCGTCGGAGAGCGCGATTTTCCCAACCAGATATTTCCCACCAGCGGAACTCAGCCCCAGTCGGGACAAGCTCTAAGCTCCCGACCGGTCTCCCGGAATATACGGTAGTGTAGTGCAGGTTAGTGTAAGTGTGTGTGTAAAGGGAGAGGGTAGGGCAAGAAAGAAGAAGGAAAAATCGCGTCCGATTCGTAGCCCGTTTGTAAGGGTACTGCTCGGGCATTCGCCTGGTGTTGATCGGAGAAATTACGAAAAACTGCCGATCAGAGCAGCCGGCCGCCAGAATCTCCTCCAGACAGCGACTGAATTCGACCTAGCTGACAAGATAGTGTCGAAAATCCTGCCATCGTTGGAGCTCGAACCTAGGACCTCCCTGTCAGAGGGGCTGCAGTAACATCAATATTGCCCTCGAACACGGAGCAATCTCCACCTCTCTCTGTCACCCGGCCATCGAGAGACTCAGTGGCCTCAACAGCCACTCGCCCCAACAGCTACAGCTAGGTCGAATTCAGTCGCTGTCTGGAGGAGAATTCTAGCGGCCGGTTGCTCTGATCGGTAGTTTTCCGTGGTTTCTCCGATCAACACCAGGCGAATGCCGGAGCAGTACCTTACCAAACGGGCCATGGACCGCGCGCGATCGGTCCTTCCTCTTCCTTGTCCTATCATCTCTCCTTACACACACACTTACACTAACATGCACTACACTACCATAAATTCGGGGAGACCGGTCGGGAGCTTCGAGCTTGTCCCAGCTGGGGTGGTGCCCCGCTGGTGGGAGAGTCCTAGTTAAGGGGAAACCCCACTAGCCGACGGTAGGTCGGCGCCGTATCTCGCCATCCGGGGGGGAAGATCACCGCCATCTACCGAGAAAAAACATGCACTACACTAACGGGACTAATGACCAAAGCAGTTGACGTGCCCGGAAACACGAAAAAATCAATCAATCAACCCAACAGCTACTCGTCACGGTGTATACCCCATTCTACTGCAATTCTCCCTGTCTCCGAAGCTGATCTTTAGCAATAATTCGAGTTTGCCCATGTACCTGTGAAAAAATAGTTCAATCACGATTGGTCGTGTTGAAGTTAAATGTAACTAAAACTGAAATTACAATGCCTTGATATCTTTTTCCCCAACATATTTCATTTCAGGACTTTATTAATACATCAATAATGTATTAAATATCCTTTGGTAAATTGTCGCATTATCCGTATTGTTAGGGCACATTGCTGATCTAGATTTAGCAATTATAAGTTGTTAGAATTTTTCTAGCGGCCATTTTCAATCAAATCAAAACAATTTCATCTTAATCGTTTTCGGACTATTAATTTTCATTAATGTTAATTTTCTACGAAAATAGTTATCCTTGTTAATAGTTAAAAATTAGCATCAATGAGAGTTATCTCAGGGTTCCAATCCCGACAATGAATTTTTGGCACAAGTTGCACAGATGAGTCGAATGCTGCTACTGTCCGGAGAAGAATTCAAGGGACCGATTGTTCTGATCGGTAGTTTTCTGTCATTTCTCCGGTCAACACCAGGTGAATATAGGAGAATACTTTAACAATCGGACCAAAGACCGCGCGCGATCTTTACTTCCTCGCCGTTGTCCCCCTCTCCTCTTACACACACACACACGCACATACACATGCACACACACACATACACATGCACACACACATACACATATTTACTAACACTACCTACCGACCATTTAGGGAGACTAGTTGCGTGCTTAGAGCTAGCCATCATTGGGGCGGTGACACACTGGCGTAGATACCTGGTGATGAAAAACCCGCAAATATGATATTGAACTAGACTATGAGTAAAAATCGGCATGATGTTAAGGAAGTACAAGGAATCCGTTTATTAAGACAAGTGCCCAGGAGAATTGAAATAACTGCAGATGTCCCTTAGGCGTCGATAGATGACAGCGGGGAAGGCAGTGGGGCAAAATAGAAAATATACTCGTGACTCAAAGAAAATCTACATAGCACGAGAAAGTCTGTGCCATGTTGGAGCACTAGTTCTCTGTTTTTCACCCTAAATTCGAATAAATTCTTGGAAATTTCTTTAACCTTCAACTATTTCCTAGTAATTCCTTCATAGTTGGGCAATAATGTGTTTGCAGTATTGAAATAAGAAGATGACATTACATTTGAATACCTGAACCTTCTCCAAAATCGTTCCCAGTAGAGGATATAAGTTTCTCTAAAAGTCTTGATGATCAGAATTAACGTCTTATACATACATTAGAATTTATGAAATGACTTAAAAGTTAAAATTTCTTTCATATAGACAAATAATATTTTAATTATTTTGAATTCTCTTTTCACATAATAATGAATCCGCAGACAGTAATGTACGACAAATTTGATCTCTAAAATTCTATTGCATATTACCATCAAATCAATTTCTTCCCTGAATCTATCTGATCGTAAAACTCACCAATTGTTTAACTTACCCATGGCTGTATTCTAAAATAACTCTTACTATGAGATGCGGGAAGATGATCACTGACTTCAAATTCACGCGATTCTCTATTATTTGCTCTCTGCGCATTCCCTTTGTATGCAATACTCATATGAACGACAAACATGATTGCTGTCATCATTATCGCCACTATAACTACCAGACAACGCCCCCATTATTATTAATTATCGATGATACCACGAACTAAATGGTTCGGTTTGTCATAAAATTCACCCTGATCTCTAAACATGTGAATTGTTAATTACGTACTCTGCCATCGTAACACCTCTAATAACATTTGTTTTGTCACCGTATTGAACAATCGCAAATGTCCGAAACATGTTAGTTCGAATCAAAATGTAAATATTGATGAAATGTTTACACCCTTCCACTTAATCCAAAATCATTAATCTGGGTTGTTTTACATACATTACATTACATTACAATACACATATTAAATTAAGATTCCTCGAAGTAAACATAAACCACCCTAACTTCTATTTTCACATGTAAGCATGTTTCAGGTAGGCATGTTTCCCCATGCCTACTCTTACGAATTTCCAGTATTACTCTCTTGAAAAAATCTCAAACGAATAACAAAATTCCCAACCTTAGACCACGTTCATTAATATAAAATAAAATACTTTTTCCCTTGGGTCATATTCCAAATGTTCAATGAAATATGCATTGATTAATCTCTTCCACAGTTAAGAAATGTTGAACGAAAAGAGATCAGCTAAAAATTTTCAATAAAATTAAATAATTTTATAGTGCGATTTTTATCAAGCTGCCGCTCAACGCGTCTTGACAGTGGGATTGGGTCACTGCATTTTGCGTCTATCTCGGTCGTGCCGCTAGATGTCGCATGATCAAGAAGTGCTTGATACGATCGCGAACATGCGGCATTGAGAGGCAGCTTCGTAAAAATTGCACTATAAACACATTCGCTTCAGTTTTTTCCCCAGTGCACGAGCAATCTCCTCTAATTTAAATGTCACGGCCTACCTTCTTTCTGTAGTACCTCAAGTAAAACTTACTGAAGGACTAGGAATGAGTTCACCGAGTTTCAAGACAATATCAGGATACACATCAGAATAAGCCGTAAATAGAAATGTTACGTACATTCCGCGTAGAATACACTTTTCAGTCAATCGGCGCCCGACCAACTCACGTCTCCGAGACGTCAAAAGACGGAAAGGCCATTGTCTCTCATGACGTCTGGGAGACTTCAAAGAGGCGAATCGGTTAATTTCGCTTTCGTTGGTTGATTGTTTGGTGATTCCGGGCGCGTCAACAGCTTAGGTCATTAGTCCCGTAAGTATAGTGCATGTTTTCCTCGGGAGATGGCGGTGATCTTCCTCCGCTGGATGGCGAGATCCGGCGCCGACCTACCGTTGGCTATCGGGGTTTCCCCCTAACCAGGACTCTCCCACCAGCGGAACACCGCCCCAGCCGGGACAAGCTCTTAGCTCCCGACCGGTCTTCTGAAATATGTGGTCATATAGTGCATGTTAGTGTCAGTGTGTGTGTAAGGGGTGAGGATAGGACAAGGAAGAGGAAGGACAGATCGCGCGGGGTCCGTGGCCCGTTTGTTAGGGTACTGCTCCGGCATTCGCATGGAGTTGCTCGGAGAAACCACGGAAAACTACTAATCAGCGCAGCCGGCCGCTAGAATTCTCCTCCAACAAGCGACTGAATTCGACCTAGCGGAAAAGCTAGTGTCGAAAATCTTGCCGTCGTCAGGACTCGAAGCTAGGACCTCCCGGTCAGAGGCGCTGCAGTGACATCAGTTGATGTACTGAGCTACCTCTCCCGGTACATCCCTTTCGGGCGTTTCCTGTGATAAATTCCATTCGGATGCCAGAGCAATGCTTTAAACAATAGGTCACGCACCCCACCTGCATACTCGCCCAGCCTAGGGCCGAGAAATAGAATTTCCCAATTATGCAAACGCTCATTCCCTACAAATCTGAGAAAAATTCTGATAATGGTTGAAAAACTGAAGTGCAGCTAAAACCCGCGATATCCGCGAGATACTATTTGTTGATGGATTGATAGATTACCTAATTAAAGTTAAATATTTATTGACTAATGAAAGAAGTTGGGTATTATTTTATATGATATGTGTTATGACCAAAAAAATAAGCAAGTTCGTAAAATGTTTTTTTTATTCACCATAATTATACACTAGAGTAAATCACGGACAAGCTCAGTTAATCGGATAACCAGGAGAAGTACCAAAAGCAAGCCAGATTACCATCAACCAGGAGATGTAACAAAACGAGCCGGGACGAGTCCAAAAGAAAAGTACCACCAATACTTCGCTATTCGCCGGGGCTGCTTCAACTGCCTGTTTCTCCCGAAGAGAGCCGATTTATACTCTCAGGGCTAAAGGTCAACCGACGAGCCCGGCCGTACGGGAGATGACGCGCTAAGGCGCGCCGACCAGAGCGTGACGGCTGTAGAGCGCGCCGACCAGAGCGTTAGGGCCGTATTTATCAACCTCTGCCAGGGGCCTGCCAGGCCTAGCAGGCTCCCAGTGTTCAGTTTTGCGATTTATGAATGGCCCTCAGCCAAATCCAATCGCCTCTTGACCTCCTAGCAAGCCCCCATGTGGCAGGCCCCTAAGAGCTCTGCTGGCGGAGCTTCATAAATACGACCCTTATCGCCCGGGGGCGCCGTTGTCTCTCCGATGTGCTCATGCGGCAGGCCATTCAAGGGCACGCGGGCGACCATTGCAATGAGGCAAAAATCTGTTAGTTTTATCACGTGAAGGCAAACGCTAACCGCTACGAGATTTGCGATGAATTCTTTAGTATCAGTTCACTCACTCTTTTCTTCAATGCAAAATCTCTGGAAATTTTAATAATAAAAGAGAATGTAGTAGTTATTTACGGAACTAGTACATAAAATGCACGCAACTCCGATTTCGATTCCCGGCTGGGACAAAATAATAACTGTCCACTTTCCTTACAAATGCCCCAGTATCTATTGCTGGGTGACGATGAGAAAGCCCACCCTAAGGTTATGAAGAGCAGTATATACGGCGAAGGAATGTTTTCGTGCTAACTACACGAACTCCTTATCCCATTGCCGAGGGGCTGGGTCACCGCTGGTCGGCCAAGGCCCGCAGTAAGGTGTCGAGCCAAAGTTCAGGGCAGTACAGAAAATGAGACTTTTACAACTGAATATTGACGGGAGAGGCGACGTTTGGATCGAGACCGACAGTTTGAAATGAGTACGCAAAAGCCACTTCCGTTCGAGTTGCATATGTTATTTTTAGTACGAATTCATGGAAACTGACAAGCACATACTCTGGAGATTATCGTTATGCGAGGTGGTAGCCAGGTTGATTCATCGCCCCAGTGTTTTCTTTACATCGCAGAACCCTGTTGTTATGAGGTCGTGCCTTCTTTATGGTACACGTATGGTAAAATTGGCTTTGCCATACGCGTACCGCAAATAAACGCTTTTCAATTAATAAGCAAGAGAGGTAGAAACTAGAACCACGCGTCAGTGTTAGGTATTAACATACCTAGAAATGTTATGGGTGTTATTACTGCCGAGGCCAAAAGTTAAAAACCGAGGCGGAGCGTAGAGGAACCGAGATATTTAATTTTGACGAGGCAGTAATAACACTAACATTTCGTGCTATGTTAAGCATTTTATCGGTCACCATATAATCTCACAAATTATCTGATAATTCACGACCTTACTGTGATACTAAACAAATTAATTCTGTTGTTGCGGCATGTTAGTACGATATTGTGAGGTGTTGCTTGCGATATGTCTATATAAACAATATTCGTATACCGTGGTTCGAGAAAGATGGATGCAAATAATTTTCCTGAACCTAAAGATACATAAAGAAACGACTTTCAGGTAGGAAATTGGCGCGTTGACTTCCAGTGGCGACACCTTCACATCGTCAATAAATACGATTACTGGAGTAGTTTCATTTGGTGGAATGTGACGAAAACGAGGTTACCTTACTTAATATACATTTCTTTCTAATTGTACTATTAATAATATTACAATTAAGAATAATTATTCTCCAAACCAATGTGAATAACTTCTTAATTGTTTGCATCTGATTTGTTTTGTACATCGCCATGTTTTTTCCTTAACAAACATTTGACTTGCGATGAGTCGAGGGTTGTTTACGTTGCTAAAGATGTTAAATTTCTAAACATGCAGGTAGGTAGAAGTGCACTTAACAAACCTGCAGGGGTTAAAGACGCATGTGAACGATAAAATAAATAACACCGTAATATAGGATAAAGTTAAAATGAAACTAAATATAAAGACGAAGAACACCAAACATTTCACAGCGTATAGACACATTTGAGTAATTTCTTTTCGTATATTAATAATTCTTCAGATTTACACACATTCTTAATGGTAAATATACTTGCCGTTATTCATTATTATACTATTTCAAATATCTTTAGTAAATACTTTTACCACCTGTTCTATACACATAACGAAGATTGCCGTAATCACCATAATGAGCATCGGTGAGGGAGGAAGCTTACATCACTATGATCTCCATTTTTGACAGATAACGACAGGTAACTTTCCCGCTGCCTTCCACTGTATGTGGAATGGAAATGCTGATAGTGGACGGAGGTGAATGATTTTGATCGAGAAGATGTTCTAGGGTGGATACGTGATAATGCGAGAAGCTTCATACTTCGTACACGTACGCTGTAACACCGCTGTCACTGTGTCCACATGTAATAAAAGACTGTAACTTCTTCCGAGAGTTTCGGCTCAGAAGAACGAGGTCGCGCGCGGACAACTCAATATGGAGGAAACACTGGATGATGGGACAACGTCAAAGCTCGAAGGCACGAGAATGGGTCGGCGGATTGGGCGAGAAGGCAGGCGGACAGAGATTTGGGAGGGTGAGAGGGCAGGAAAAGGGGAAAGTGAAAAGGCTAGAGGATTGAAGAAAGGAGATAGGTTAGGAAAGCGGGAGGATGGATGGGCGAGAGGCTTAGAGAGCTGGAGGGCGAGAAGAATGGCAGTGGTGCCACTGGACGAGCGGGGGTAGACGCTAGGGGCAGGCTACGTTCTCCGGGAGTAGGCAGAAGAACAGGTTGGTTGGTTGTTTAGTGATTCCTGGCGCGACAACAGCTTAGGTCATTAGTCCCGTATGTATAGTTAATGTTTTTCCTTGGGAGATGGCGGTGATCTTCGCCCGCTGGATGGCGTGATCCGGCACCGACCTACCGCCGGCTAGCGGAATTTCCCCCTAACCAGGACTCTCCCACCAGCGGAGCACCACCCCAGTCGGGCCAAGCTCTAAGCTCCCGACCGGTCTCCCGGAATATGTGGTAGTGTAGTGCATGCTAGTGCAAGTGTGTGTGTAAGGGGAGAGGATGGGACAAGGAAGTGGAAGGAAAGATCGTGCGCGGTCCGTGGCCCGTTTGTTAGGGCACGAATTTCGGCATTCGCCTGGTGTTGATCGGAGAAACCACGGAAAACTACCGATCAGAGCAGCTAGAATTCTCCTCCAGACAGCGACTGTATTCGACTTAGCTGAAAAGCTAGTGTCGAAACTCCTGCCGCCGCCAGAACTCGAATCTAGAACGGCCCGGTCCGAGGCTCCGGGTTTGGGATATTGGTGAGTAGTGTTGAGGCCGGAGGACGAGCATGCAGAGCCGGTGATGTGCGGGCAGGGCGCGGGGAAAGAGAACCAGTAGTGGCAAGCGGGATTTTATTGGACAGAATGGAATGGGAAGAGTCGGGGAGCAGGCGCAACCGGGCGCGGGGGCGTGCGGAAGACCTGACATGGGCGTGGGTGCGCGAGAACATGCGAGGGGGGGGAGATTAGGCGAAGGCATAAAGGAGCCAAGATGAGTGGAGGGAGTGTGAAAGCAGGGGAGGGGAACTGGCGCGGATTGGATAGGGGCGAGTTAGAATAAGACGGGTAGGTGGAGAAAATGATGCAGATCAGGGCGGGTAAAAGCGGACACGACCAGCTGGTGTTGGAAAGAGGCGAGTTAGAATGGGAGAGGCGGAGCGAGCGAGTAGTGCAGATGAGGGGGGAGCTGGCGAGGCAGGCAGGGTGACAAGGTGGCAGGTGGTGGGTATGTGGTTGGAATGCGTCGAGCGAGTGGTGCATGTGAGGAACGCTGAAAGCGGGCGGGGCAGGTAGGGGCTAGAGAAAGGTGGGTGAGTTAGAGTGTGGAGGGGTTGGGGGCGTTGGCGAACGGGCCGGGGCGGGCGGGGCCGGTCCTGGCGGGGCAGGCGGGGCTGGGCGGGGAAGGGCAGGCTAGGCTGAGCGGGGTGGGTGGGGTGGGATGGATTGGAGTGGGATGGGAAGATAGGGACGACGGGGCGGGGTGGGCAGAGCTGGTAGAGTGGGGTGGAGTAGAGTGAAGTAGGGTGGGAGGGTAGGGGTGGATGGGCTGGATTGGCGGATTGGGCAGGATGGGCGAGGCGGGGGGGGGGGGGTGGAGGGAGTGGAGTGGGGGTAGGGGCAGACGTGGCGGGGAGGGGTGGAATGGGTGGGGTGGGAGGGTAGAGGCGACGGGGCGGGGCGGGGTGGGGTGGGAGGGTAAGGGCGACGGGGCGGGGCGGGGTGGGGTGGGAGGGTAAGGGCGACGGGGCGGGACGGGGCGAGCAGGGCTCGTAGAGTGGGGTGGAGAAGAGTGAAGTGGGGTGGGAGGGCAGGGGTGGATGGGGCAGGACGGGCGGGGCTGGACGGGGAGGGTGGGGTGGGTGGTGTGGAGTGGCGTGGAGTGGAATGAGGGTAAGGGCAGACGGTGCGGGCGAGTTGGTTGGTTGGCAAAGGGGGTGGGCCGGTGAGGCGCGCGGAGCGATCGGCGCAGGCAATGGCGGGCATGGTCGGGAGAGTTTGCCGCGGGCGGACGGGGCCGAGGTGGGCGAGGGCGAGGTGGGCGCCAGGCCGGGGGCGGGGCAGGCGGTGACGAGGTCGCGTGAGGCGCTCGGCTCTGCCACGCAGCCGCTTCCCTCGCGTATTATTTTTTTAACAATGGAATATCGTTACTTATGTTTTCTTTCGCCTAATGTATTTTAATGTATGCCATGAATAATGAATGCGCCGATCGCGGGGCACTGCGCATGAGGGGGCCGGCCCCTCGCGGCGACGATGGTGGCGCGCGCAGTGGGCCGAGATCGCACTAAAATGCATTGCGCACTTTTTCTGTAACTTCCAAACTAACTTTCAAAAATTTCATCTGCAAAAGAAAATAAATACACAAGAAATATAATTTTAATGCCATCTTTCAATCACTGAATCATTTACAGCAATTACTTCCTACTAATCAGATGTACAAATATTGCCAGTATCAGTGTTTCCTACTTGCTCAGAGTTTTCTATCAGTGGTAGACTGAAGACACTTTTACAGCGTTTTCATATTGGGGCCATAAACGAATGTAATTAACTAAACGTTGGTAATATTGTACAAACATACGATGAACATCCCACCAAGGTTGGCAGTGTTTTGTGAAGCAAAAATCAGAGTCTTGCGGCGTCGCGATTGGGACACGTGAAAAACTCTTGATTATCTCCTTAACATTCTCAACAAAATTAATTTGGGGAAGATAAGTGGTATTTTAGAACTTGAGTTTGTGCTCTTAACTAGGAGCGTAGACCCAACTGAACCCGCACTGTTGAGCATCCACTCGAAACGTCAAACACTAGGGCCATAGAATCGAATTCGCTTCCTTCTAGAACGGCGATACGTCCACGCGGCCCAATTCAAACAAAAAACAAACAAACAAACAAACAAACAAACAAACAAACAAACAAACAAACAAACAAATAAATAAATAAATAAATAAATAAATAAATAAATAAATAAATAAATAAATAAATAAATAAATAAATAAATAAATAAATAAATAAATAAATAAATAAATAAATAAATAAATAAATAAATAAATCAATAAATAAATAAATAAATAAATAAATAAATAAATAAATAAATAAATAAATAAATAAATAAATAAATAAATAAATAAATAAATAAATAAATAAATAAATAAATAAATAAATAAATAAATAAATAAATAAATAAATAAATAAATAGATACATAGGCAGATAGATAGACACAGACAGCCAGATACAGACAGCCAGACACAGACAGCCAGACACAGACAGCCAGACACAGACAGCCAGACACAGACAGCCAGACACAGACAGCCAGACACAGACAGCCAGACATAGACAGCCAGACACAGACAGCCTGACACAGACAGCCTGACACAGACTGCCAGACACAGACAGACACATGCAGACAGATGGGTCAAACGGGCGGACAGTACGAGTAAATGTGCCGACGGTACGACGGTGAGACGGACGAATGACGGAGGGAGAGATGGACAGAGAGATAAAACCACTTCTCTGTAATCATCGGATCCTCAAACTTCTGTTGCATGACTTTGTTTGCACTACGTGCATTTTCCGTAAACACGGGCTTATGAGTAAGTAAATGTAATGCATATTGGCATATTGTAGTTCTTGCCGTTCTTTCCTTCTTTGCTGATTGTCGATTTAGCCTCTTCGCCCATCAGAATACGACTTTGGCGTTAGAAATGGAAACGCAGCTCTGACGATGGTTGCAATGCTTATGTATTATCGCAACTTATGTTACGATAAATACTATGAGTTTTAGTAACGGTATTAGTGATATAATGGCAAGTGTGATTGATGGACGCGATGTGACGGCAAAACGTTCTGATGTATCAGATGGAAGTAGTTATTATTGTTAATGTGGTAATTGTGAGATATGGTGGGGCGGTTAATATCTATGTACAAAATGTTCAAGGAACAATAAAGTCCAAATTGTTTGTTGATTCAGTTTATTGGTCTGTGCATCATGCTCAGCTCCTTCAACGTAAGACACCAAGCCAACACAGGTGAGAAAGAGTACGTTTTTGTTTCTTCTCAAACGTGTGACAGAATTAGTTTCAGAAGACAGTATTCTTCCTGCGCACAATATAACGAAACTTTATAAGCCGGTAGGGCCCGCAATAGGTAGACGCACGCTAGTGTCCGCAGTGTATCTCTCAGATATAGCTGCAACTTTTTGTCAATGCCTATGATCTGAAGGTCCGTTTACTGAAATACGTATTTTATTAAGTTTTTAAATGTCCCCTACTGCACCTGTTAATTAATCTTACACTCCAGAATTCTTGTCTGAATACTTATGGAGAGAAATTGACAAAGTACGCGAAAAAATCATTAAACATCTTACTATCCTATTAATTAATATTAAATACAATCCCCACAAATTATTTTGTCATGTTCGAAAAAATGTTGATTTTACTTGTTCACATTTCCAAAGTCTTTGTTTTTTTCATTTTGCAGGGTTCGAATTTTTTAATTTTCCTACAGACGTCTCCTGCACATCTTCTTCCTCTTTGGTAAGAAATTGTGACAGTCGATGGAT
Source organism: Teleogryllus occipitalis (assembly GCA_011170035.1). Taxonomy (NCBI): domain Eukaryota; kingdom Metazoa; phylum Arthropoda; class Insecta; order Orthoptera; family Gryllidae; genus Teleogryllus; species Teleogryllus occipitalis. The sequence continues at coordinate 25,685 of BLKR01001284.1, forward strand.
AAGGCAAATAATTACATTTTCTGAATAGACACTTGTCATAGACACGACTGAAAATAATACCATGATACCTACCGCCCAGTCCAGGAGCTCACAATGCACTGGCACCATTGCACCCAACGTATATGACAGATATTGCGCAGCGCAGCTATCAAGTTTCAACATGCTCACGGAAAATAATTCAGCAAAAGGATAAAAATAAATGGCCAGGCGATCTCAGAAAAGTACAATGAAGAATATGAAATATCAGACGAATAATATATCGCAATAATTCAGAAACATAAAATTGCTGAGGATTGGATCTCACAGATCTATTGCGAGCACTCCCAAGTTAAGAAAGCAGAAAAATAACTTGAAATTGCCAAAATAATGAATAAATGTATGAATAAAGGATCATAAGAATTAAAATTAATTCCTCCTTGGAAGATAAGAAAAGTTACATTAACTAAATAATGCTGATATTTCAATACTTTTACTCGTTATTGCAAATGAAAGCTTATGTTTTTATTGTTAACTTTATAGAACTCTTCTCTTCCTTTTCTAGAACTCTTCCCTTCCTCAAAGAATTTAAAACATTTTTTTATCACAAATACACAATCCATTTCATTTTCAGCTTCAGGTGGTGAAAACTATTCAAATTACTTAAAAATAAAATCGTATAAAACCATCCGCATCAGTGTGCTACTAGCTCTACTACGTAAAGTAGCTCACTTTAATGGATAAACATTTTTTAGACAGCCCCTAGTAAAAGTGGTTATCTTAAGGGAAGGAAAAGCGTACTTACATTTCAATTTTTAGCATTAGTGCTAAAAATGAAACGATGCTCAAATGTTCAGGTAAAACTGTGAATCCAACAAACAAAACAAATACTTTCGTCTGATAGCTTCAACTACTACTGACCTGAACGTAACATAGTACATCATAATTAAATGACTTGAATTATAATAAAATGAAAGTCAGTAAGACTGTCTAACAGTGTATAACAAAGGAAGTAAAAGTGATTTTATTTTGTTCGCCACTCGGTCTATCAACCTCGTGTAGCTACATTTTTTTCTCGCAAAATAAAATACCACTTTCACCACTTCTATCATAAATGACTATTAGAACAGTCGGTGTTTTCTTTCGTAATTGAACATAAGGGTAGGGTATGTTAATGTAATGACAGATATTGAGAGTTCGAACTATTATACAAGAGTTTGTGGGTCTAACCTATTATCCCAAAAATCTTGGGTCCCACATGTTATACCAGAATTTGTCGGTTTCAGTTTTTATATGGGAGTTCGTGACTTCGAATTGTTATACTCGAGTTCGCAGGTTCAAACCGTGTCAAAGCCTTAGATACTTAAAAATCCTTCATATTCTTTCCTTCGAAAGATAGGCATGCTTAAATGATGCGCTAAAATTCTTAAACAGTTCACCGTCGAAGACATATCTCAGTTCCTTGCAAATTTATCCCCTTCACACAGTAGTTGGCATTACAAAAGGGGCACGATCAGATTCATGAATGTCAAGGAGATTGTTGAAACTTCTATGGCAAACGATTTACTTTGAAATATCGCTGCACAATAACCAAATTACATTGAACTATAGACTTGATTTAATAAATGATATGTTTAAACAGTTTGGATTAAAAATACTCCAAATATCTTAGAAAATATTAAGACGGGCATCTTTTAAAAATTTCATTTGATTCATCCAAATTAACTAATCCTGTAATCAAATTGTATTGAACTACAAGAGAGAGGTAGAATAACCTTTAGGACCACATGACAGTGTCAGGGGTCGAAGAGAAATATAAAATGACAAAAATTGGCAATTCAGAAATAATTAATGGATGTATGCAAATAACTTATAGCACTACCTAATGAAATATTATATGGTAATTGATTTCAAGAGGTATTAAATACCCGTATCTGTTGAAGCAAGTAAAAAATGTGCTCTGATGAACAATTAATATTTTTATGAAGGATTGTTATTATTAATTTCGTGCTAGCAAATTGCCAAGATCGTTACGCGACTAATGAAGACTAACGAGTGATTTATACTAGTGATGTGGTTAACAAATTTAGTTAATTTCAATCATTTTATGTCGGTTATGAAATACATGAACTGTTTGTAGCAAACAATTTGCTTAGTAATATTATTAAGTGCATTACAGGAAATTTGCAGTTAACAATTAGACTGTGGCTATTTATCCAATTTAATATTCACACTATATTTTTATCGACTTCGATTAGAATACTATTTTATTACGATACACTTCTCTCAGCATTGAACAAAACAATAGGGATATTTTTTTTTGCACATTCTAGAAAAATATTTTTCCATAATTGCATATCAAATAGTCGAATATGAAGTGTACAATTAAAAATTATTTCTCTAAATATAATCCTAAACGTTACGAAATGAAAATCTAAATAAATTTGTACAATAAACAAGAAACTACTATACAGAGGTATGTAAAAAAGAAAACAATTCTGAGAACGAGGATAAACTAACGATGTATTAAACAGAACTCTTAAAGTATAAGAGTGTGTGTGAACTAAATAACTATCTAATATTCAAAAACCTTCTGTTCACAATATATCAGTTTTATATCGAGCCTGTGTTATTGGTATGATATAAAAACATATGATAGCAGTATTAACTGAAGCAATTTTATACGCGTACTAGGGCAAGATTAGAATTTAGTACTTGTATCCCTAAGTGGAGAAGTGAATTTGGCCCAAACCAGAGACGAAATTTACGAAGAATTTTGTAGAAAATATTTTAACATTTTATATACACTATCACATGAATTTTATCTAATAAAATATAAAAAAAGAAGACAACAAATATAATCTCTGCTCTAAGAATTAATGACCTTAATCCACGTATTTTGCTCAGTAGAACCCTAAAAATAAGAAAATATTTAAATTATTTTGTTTGAAAAACTAACAATATGGGTGAAAACGGTCATTTTAAAACACAATACATTTGAGATTTTAAAATTATTAAATCCATAGATATACTAAAAATAATCAACTTACCCTCAATTAATTAATGCATTTTTTTTAATGTAAAAAATTAAATTACCGATCTTCGTAGTTTTGGAAATACCAGCATTCGAATGTGCAACGAAATATTTAATGTTTAAGGGCCTCATACAGTCAAGTCTGTCAGAATTCATTTCCGTATTTTGTTCCTCACCCTTCCGTCGATAACTTAAAAAGTATAGTAAATTTCGTTTTCATAGTGTAAACAACAAAATTGGAGCTTGATATAAAGTTATTTTATGTTATTAAAAAAATTACATTATTAGTGTGTTTATAATTAGAGGCTTAGTGAGAAAGTCAAGGCAACAATTTTTTAATGAAGGTAATATGGTTGAGGTAAGAATTTTAAAAAAATTGAGACCTGCAACAAGAGAACAAAATCACAAGAGAAGAAATAACAAATAATAGAATTATCACCTTGCAGAACCAAAACTTTCAATTAGTAAAATTAATTGGGAACATACGAAGATAAATGAACAACTCATTAAAAATATACAACTCTTTCAACACACAACATTTTCAGATCGTTATTACCAAACATTAAACTGTAAGTGTACGAGAGTTCGTGTAAATGATATATAATGAGATATTTTACAATGTGTTGCAGTTAAAAAATGCTTTTACCGTTTCGAGATATTCCTTTATTTATTTCTATGTTCTCTTATACTTACACCTATATTTTTCTAATTGGATAATGATGATTTGTGCGCGGTGGAACTCATGACAATGGCTGTCATTGAAAACTGCTAATCTAACAAGTAAAACTTAAATACGAGAATGATAACTTCTTGTAAAACAATGCTAATGACGCCTCACAAGTACATCAACACACTTTTAAACTTCATTTCAATATTAATTTTAGTCCTGTACTCTCCACTTACTCTCTGGCCTCACGTCCAGTATCAATTTTATAAAAAATGTTCCTCTCTTAATAACCGCTTTGTTCCCTCATCTTCCTTCAACTTCTCTCTTTCAGGTTTCTTTCGCCTCTACTCTTCACTCTGTACCTCTTCACATTATTATAGCCTCAATTTCTCCTTTTTTCTCTTTTCTTTCCATCAGCTCACTTCTTCACTTCTATCGGAATTTCTTCTTCTTCTTCTTCTTCTTCTTCTTCTTCTTCTTATTATTATTATTATTATTATTATTATTATATCCGTAATTTATCCTTATTTCCACCCTCAATCAATAGCTTTCTCTCACACACAAGTTTTCCTCCATGCCTGATGTCACTGCAGTGCCTCTGACTGGGAGGTCCTAGGTTCGAGTCCCAACAGAGGCAATATTTTCAATACTAGCTTTTCATTTAAGTCGAATTCAGTCGCTGTTTGGAGGAAAATTCTAAAGGGCGACTGCTCTGATCGGTAGTTTTCCGTGGTTTCTCCGATCAACACCAGGCAAATGCCGGAGCAGTACCCTACCGAACGGGCCACGGACCGCGCGCGATCTTTCCTTCCTCTTCCTTGTCCCAACCTCTCCCCTTACACACACACACACACTTACACTAACATGCACTACACTACCACATATTTCGGGGGATCGGTCGGGAGCTTAGAGCTTGTCCCGACAGGGCCTCGCTGGAAGGACTGCCTGGTTGGGGGAAACCCCAGTAACCGACGCTAGTTCGGCACCAGAGTTCACCAATCAGCGAGGGGAAGATTACCGCCACCTCCCGAGAAAAAAACATTCACTACACTTACTGGACTAATGACCTCGGTAGTTCACACGCCCGGAATCACTAACAACCAATCAACCAACATCCTCCACGCTCTTCCTCTCTTTGTCCGCCACCCTCCTTTTCTCTCCCTCTCCGCTTTGCTCGGCCCCTTCGCCCGGAAGGACGGCACTCCGCGGGCCAAACGCGCCGCCCTCTCCCGGCTTCGCGGCCAAGCGGACCCGTGCGACCGGGCGCTGTAATCCGACGCCGTTTCCGGAAAATTGTTCCAGCGCGAGCAACTAGGTCACGAGAATATTGACCGTAAACTTATACAGACGGGAATATTAAAAAGCCCCGCCCCCGAACCACGACCTCCCCGCCCCTGGCTGCCCGGCGCGCACAATAAAAAGAACACGGGCGGATTGCCCCGCAAGTGGTGCTCTCTATCGCCACCGCCTGGGGTCAGTTGCCAGTCTAGTTGCCTGGCGCATGCGACTGTTGTCCCGGCCGGCGGGTGCTCACAAAAAGAACTTAGAAAAACTTCTCCGCATGTGGTCTGGAGCGCCTCTGATCGGGAGGTCCTAGGTTCGTGTCCTGACAGCGGCAGGATTTTCGACACTAACTTTTCAGCTAGGTCGAATTCAGTCGCTGTCTGGAGGAGAACTCTAGCGGCCGGCTGCTCTGATCGGTATTTTTCATGGTTTCTCCGATCAACACCAGGCGAATGCCGGAGCAGTACCCTAACAAATGGGCCACGGACCGCGCGCGATCTGTCCTTCCTCTTCCTTGTCCTATCCTCTCCCCCTTACACACACACTTACACTAACATGCACTACACAACCTCATATTTCGGGTGACCGGTCGGGAGCTTAGAGCTTGTCCCGGCTGGGGCGGTGCCCTGCTGGCGGGAGAGTCCTAGTTAGGGGGAAAACTCACTAGACGACGGTAGGTCGGCGCCGGATCTCGCCATCCAGCGGGGGAAGATCACCGCCTTCACTCGAGAAAAACATGCACTACACTAATGGGACTAATGACCAAAGCAGTTGACGCGTCCGGAAACACGAAAAAATCAATCAATCAAAAAATCCGCATGTGGTGCCCTCTATCGCCACCGCCTGAGGTCAGTTGCCAGTCTAGTTGTCTGGTGCATGCGACAGTTGCCTGGTGCATGTGACTATTATTCCGGCCGCCGGGTGATCATAAACAGAACTTGGAAGAACTGCTCCGCAAGCGGTGCCTTCCATCGCCGCCGCCTGAGATCAGTTGACTGTCAGGTCGCATGTGACAGTTGTCAGCCGCCGAGTGCTCACAATAAAAAAAAGTCACGAGAACTGCTTCGCAAGTGGTGCACTCCATTGGCGCCTCCTGGGGTAGTTGCCAGTCTGATCCCTGTCGCATGCGACTGTTGTCTCGGCCGCCGGGTGATCACAATAAAAAGGACTTAGAAGAAATGCTCCATAATGGGTGTTCTCCATGTTGCCTGGGGTCAGTTGCCAGTCTGGTGGCATGCAACTGTTGTCTCTGCCGCGGAGTGTGCACAAGATCAACCTAGGAGAACTGCTCCGTAAGTGGTCCCCTTTATCACCGTTGCCTGGGGTCAGTTTACTGACTGGTTGCATGCGACTGTTGTCCCGGTTGCAGGGTGTGCACAAGACCAACCTAGGAGCACTGCCCCGGAAGTGGTCCCCTCCATCGCCGTTGCCTGGAATCAGTTGCCAGTCAGGTTGCCTTGCGCATGCGACTGTTGTCTCGTCTACCTGCTGCTCACAACTCAAAGAACTTGGGATAATAGATCTGCAAGCGGAACCCGCCACAACCGCCGACGGAAGTCAGTTGCCGATCTGGTTGTTTGTCGCGTGCGAAAATTGACGTGGCCGCCGAGACCCCATAAAAAAAAGTACGGGCAGATTGTTCTGCAAGTATGCTTTTATCCGCCGACGCCCAGGCTCAGTTGCCGAACTGATCGCGTCCCCGTTTCAGCGGGCGTTCACACTAAAAAATCTTTTGAAGATTGCTTCGCAAGCAATGTCCACCGTCTCTGCTCGCGGTCAGTTGTCGATATGTTTGTCTATCACATGTGACTGTGACCGCACCGCGAACCATGCAGGGCGATGGGCAGGAGCCACATACGCGTGTGAGTTTACGATGAAAAAAAAAATTATCTCATTCCAATGGCTAAATATTCACGGAATATAAAAGCAAGCTCGTAATTTTTCTTTAGGTGAGCAAATATTGCAGTTGATGCACCTTTTACTAGTAGCAGCGAATTCAGTTAACTCATACTTTTTACACTTAGGTTCAATGAGACACTGATACCTTTCAGAATGTTCTCTTCATGTTAAGAACAATTTTTTATACAAATAAATTTCAGTCGAAAAAATATATATTTAATTCAGAATTTTCCCACATTGTTTGTCTTTTTATTTCTCCAATTTTTAGCCATGCATGTTTGATTTTCTCTTGAAGGATTCACCATAAAAAAGAATCAAGAAAAAGTTGTGAAATTTTCATGAGGCTTGATTGCTTCCCATTTACTGTTGAGATTCTCGTTCACCACGTTATCTGAGAATTAAATTTCAAAATGCGAAATACGAATAATGTAGAAAGTAATAAATATTTGTACATTTTCACCCGAGCATTCTCATGCCAATCAAATCTCATTGTATGTTCCACAAATTGTAATTAACTTACCTTCAAAGAAATGAAATGAGTATATTTTTTTCTTAAATGTGAAGTCTCTGAAATAATGTTTTAAAAATTATCTTTCCGAGTAATAAGTATTAATACACATTGTGTATAAAGACCTTCCATCCATCACAGTCATATCGATGCAAAAGGAACGGCTACAAGGCAGAAATGAAGAAAACTAGATCTACTACAGCAGACTGTTTTGATAACAGAAGCGGAGAAAAATGGAAATTTTAATCTCAAGCAGCAAAATGCAGAGGGCAAATGTCAACATAACATTTCATTTGAAATCTTGTATATCATTTGCCAGGGTGAAAATTGAGATCTTCGTAAATTAATGGTTGGAAACGCGCGTTCGAATAGTTCGTTATTTCCAGTTCTATACCCTCGCCTTCGCTGCCTCTACCTCTGCCAACCCACCTCCACTTCCACCTACATTTCTTCCAATGCTACCTGCATCTCCTCTTCCTCCTCCACCATCACCTCCAAGTACAACACGTATGTCTCCTCCACCCAGCCGCCTCCTTCACTTCCGCTCACCTTTTGCACTGGACGCCTGCAACGTCTTCACTTCTACCTATAGTTCTTCCAATGCTACTTTCGCCTCGAACTCCTCTTCCACGATCTCCTACACCTAGGACACTTATGTCCCATGAACCAAGCCGCCTCCGCCATCTTCTTCATTTCTACCTCCGCCTTCGCAATGGACTTCTGGGACGGCTCCATTTTCACACACGGTTCCTTCACCGCTGCCGCTTTTCCCATCGCCTCTGCCTACACGAATCAACACAGCACCATTGGTCACCACCTTCGCCTGCGCTTCCTTCGCCTCCTTCTCCACCATCGCCTCCGCCTTCATCACCTACTCCGCCAATCCATCTACACCAAGCCACCTTCCCAACGACTCTACAGCCGCCTACGTCATTCGCCGTGACCGTCGTCTCCTCCTCCGCCCCCACCTCCACCTCCACTCCCTCCTCCTCCTCCGACGCCGCGCTCGACCGCCGAAACCAAAGCCACAGCCGCAGCCGCGGGCGTGAATAATAAATTTAATTAGCTCGTCCCAATTTCCAAAGCGTGCACATTTCAATTTTAATGACGACGTTTCCCGGCCCGGCCGGTGGCATAAAGCAGCGAGGGCGGTGGGGGAAGGGCGTACTGCGGTCGGAAAGGGCCCCTGACGCCCCCTCTGCAATCCGCCTCCATTTGTGCCCTTGGGGAACCCCAGCAGCGCCCCTAGCGGCAGGCGGGCGCCACATGCCCAGGAAAATGCTGGATCGCGCAGACAACTGCTTCCTTGACGGTGAGATTACGTCTCGCGAGTAGAATTCAGGAAAATAAAGTAGCCGTGCTCTTTTATTGCCGCTATAGGAAAAATAAACAAAGCGATTTCGGTAATACTGTTGGGAATGTCTCCAATCTTACATTTCACGATCTGTTGCAAGTATGTAATTTGGTTCATCGTAGTTGGTAATTATTAAGAAATAAAGGAATACCGTTATTTGAAAATTCTAGTGACAAAAGATAGGTAATTTATATGCCACTGTTAAAATCTAAAATACAATGAAACTCCTTTATTTACAGCCCTTTCTTGAGTAATAGTAGTAATAGTAGTAGTAGTAGTAAGTAAAATTGTCGATATTTCACCAAACATTGTGCAAAAACTACTCATATTTTCAAAAAATTGTTCATGCTCGTATTTGAATATATGTCTTTGAAGAGCAGACTTGATTTTAAAAATCTCTATCTTCAATATTGTAGTTGTAGAAATACGAAAAAGAAATTTGAAATGTCGCGATTTTCGATTATTTAGAGATTTCAACGAAAATTAGTCCTGTGCTATTTTTAAGCGTTCTTTGGGTTATGCGAGGAAAGAATTCAATCAAAAAATTGAAGATATTTTTGAGAAAATTGTGTATATGTTGATGATACTTTATATTAAGTTCTCTCAAAAGTCAAAATATCAACTTCATCCACATTGATCAGAGAATATCGATTTTGGAAAATATCGTCTGAAAGATTGAGGCGCTACCGTTGACCTCACACAAATAGAAGGACGGACGAACAGATAGTTAGAAGTATTCCCGTCGGCCAATTTTTCGATATTAAAGACTCACAAAACGTGAATTCTGACAACACAACATATTAGAGGTAGTAATTTAATATTTATTATAAATAAGATTTATTCACTTTTTCAATACTAGGGTTTCAGGAGTTTTTCTGTCGAAAAATCGCCGATTTCAACTGGAGCATTAGTACGTAGTAAGGTGAGAATGCAAAAATATATTTACACTCAAACCCAACAGCGAACGTTTCCGGCAACCTGCGCTAGAAAGTTGGGGGTATTCTTCAGAAACTCAAAAAAAAACATTCAAGAAAATTTCGCATTATTAACATCATCATTGGGCTTAACATCGGTAACCATTAGAATACACCGACCACCGACGTCCCACAGTTCTACCGTCTTTTGGCTCACTGACGCACGTGCATCAGCCACTGCCTTTTTAACATTGTTGACGTCTTTAGACTATGGAACTTTGAACACACACAGCTGCTTGTGACTCGCATGCCCGTAGCAACTCTTGGAGCAGAGTTTAGTTTGGCGACGATAGGTGACAAATACGTGGTGCGGTTTCACATTGTATGTTACGGTTAATTGATTCGTGTTTCCGAACACGTCAACTGCAACGGTCATTAGTCCCGTAAGTGTAGCGCATGTTGCATCATGGTAGGTGGTTGTTCCTCCGCTGGATGGTGAGATCCGGCGCCGGCCTACGTGTTGGCTGGCAGAGTTTTCCCCAAGCAGGTATTTCCCACCATTGGAGCATCCCCCAAGCTGAGACAAGCTCTGAGCTTTTGACTATGTAGTAGTGTTGTGGATGTTAGTGTGTGTGGGAGGTGAGGATATGGCAAGGGAGAGGAAGGAAATATCGCACGCAATTCGTGGCCCGTTTGTTAGGGTACTGCTTCGGCATTCACATGATGATGATCGGAGAAACCAGAGAAAACTACCGGCCTCTATAATTCTCCTCTAGCAGCGGCTGAATTTGATTTAGCTATCTAGCTAGTGTCGAAAATCTTATCACTGTCAGGACTTGAATCTTAGGACCTCCCGATCAGAGGCACTGCAGTGACATCAGTTGATCCCTAGAGCCACATCTGCCGGTGTATATTACGGCATAAGGAACACATCCAATGTATCATGCGGGACAGGAAACCTAGTTTTAAGGGGCTAGTTTGCGTTGTTTCCGAGTTGCGCACGCTGATAACATGTTTTGCAGAATGACGTTCGTAGTTGGTTTTTTTCGCCTGCTCTTTTCCTTTTACTATCATAACCTGCGAACTTCTAATTTTTTCGTGCTCGGGGTATAATTCCCTAATTAGAAGTAACACACCTGGTTTTATATGGGGTATTTAAAACATCGCACATAAGTTATAAATCTGACTTAAAAATTGAACACAATTGTCTTTCCTTCACTTCTGTATTGAAGGGGATATGGTCATTCATGATGCAACTTATGCATTGTCAAATTACTTAAATCATAAACCTATGCTAATAATGAACCGAAGAAGATATTTTCTAGTTTATTGATTTACTTTTATTGGTCGAGACCCACGCATTACGGCAATATTTGGTGACGTATCTAGCAAAACTACGGCACAGCACATTGGCACGATACAAATGTGGTCAGACTGCACTTGTTTATTAAGTTTATACTACGTACTATGGTCACAGTCAGCACACCGGTGCGCTGTAATTCACGTCGTCTCACACACGTGTACTCTCTATCCTAGACCGAGGAATGTCCTTGAGTCTTGGACGCTCGTTTACCCCCTCTCTCCACCCCCCACCCCCCGTCGTGCTTCACTGAAGCAGAAGGAGAAGGGGTGGTCATTGACTTGGGTCGAGGGGGCGGACGAGCCAACTTAATAGGAGGTTAATCAGCCGGCCATTACGGAGGCCCCGTTGCAGCGGGAGGATCACGTGTGACCTACGGAATTGACCGCACTGAGACAAGGGACTCTACTAAGTGGCGAGGTAGGCGAAATCTCAGGAGGGCAGGAAAACTTCGTAGTAACTACGTTTCACCGTTTAATACTACAAGCAGTAAACGGTGGAAAGTCCACGGCGAACACACGGTTAGTATGACGGTTAACGCAAATGCCTTGGGAAGTATTTATTTCCACGTAGATGCCGGAAAGGCCAGAAATTTTAAAATATAAAATAATAAGGTGTCAATTTATACTAACTTTTACAAAATTAATGTTGTCCAAAAAAGAGTTTCATATTTGAACGGACAGAAAACAGAATAAGAATATTCCAACAATTTCCATGTAAAATATGTTTATTTGATTAATTACACATAAATCTTCTACAAAGGAATGCAGGTGTACGTTTGGCATCTCCAATCTGAAAGAATGAATCTGGTGGTGATAAGCGTAGTTTGTGCGATACAGTTTCGGACGTGGGAAACATTGACACAGTAAGGACACGAAACTAGAAGATTCTCTTATGGTGACGTTCAGGGTACGTGACACCGTTCCCATGGTCGTCAGCATGTGGTGAATTCTTTGGAAGACAACTTCAAAGAACTGTAACGCCTTACGCATGTGTACTCATTTATCTGATTTCCAACAAACAATTGTTTTTTATTTTATCTTTTTCTCTCTTCTTAAATGGATCACCATAGGGTTCATTAAATACGTATTGTGAGCTTCCTATATTTTTCGATTATATATACGTGCAGAATTTAACAGTTTAGTAAGAAAATGAAAAAGTAATATGCTAGGTGGTAAGTAATTTGTGACGCAGTGTATGAAACGAACTTATTGGTTTTGTTCCTTCAGTGATTTTAGACTTTCCAAACTAAACCACGTTGTGCGGTAGAACCAGATCGCCTCGTTTTTCATATGCACGCAGTCAGACGATCAACAAGTGGGCAATGTCAAAATATGGCATGTAATCTGTATGTCGTCCATCTCCGAGATAAAATTTATCAACAATATTTTACCCGTCGTTCGTTTTAGTTTGGTGTTATCTGCTACGAACTCTTAAATTTGTTGTACATTACATTTTGTGTATTTGTATATTACATGCTACCGATTTACAAGCTTCCTTTTCAAGAAGTTCAGGAGTTCTAGAGAGCGCGTGCGAGCCCACAGCAGATTCTCAACTTTACAATCTTTACAACAAGTAAAAATTGTAAAGTTCTCAACTTTACAATTGCAGCTTCTCAACGTTACAATTAGGCAGTTGTAGAAAAACAAAAGTGGAAAGCAAGTATTGTTCAAAATCAGCAATGAATTTAGAACCAGTCTCCTTTGCCAATTCATGAAGAGAGGAAACAAGTTGTTATTTCATTATAAAAAATCATAATTAAATGTCTTTTTCATCGCAACGACTCCTGTACTCTGTACCTTTCATCATGGTGAGTATATAATACCCTTTTAAAAGTGTTTTGTTCTAGAAATTAACTCGTCGCTCCTGCACTGTATTGGGTCTATAGTTAGTTCGGACTGTCCTGTGCTACTGGTGTCAAAAAATTCATTTAATTATGAAATAGTGTGTTAACATATGTGTGATTAATACATTTGCCAACCCGCCTGCCAATGCGTTTTCATTGAAGAGAAAGCGAAAGTTTGTGAAGTGGACGACACTGGACAACCTTACGAGGGGCACAGAGAAATTCATATAATGTTCTATTTATATTATTAAATTTAATATGAGTATGATCTCAACATTTTTACCTGCAAGTCAGGAGAAGGAATGGAAATTTCCAATGAGTTGAATTGTTGCTCTGCGTCGCAGTGCGGTGCGTTGTATTGCTACCAGCATAATTCCAACCCTACCCTCCACACACCATCCTCGGGTTGCCGGATTGCTAAATAAATGAGTCATGGTAAAATAGAAAACGCTGGTAAAAATGTTACAATCGTTACAATATATTTTTATGTCTACAAATGTGTGAATCGGATTCATCAAAAGTTAACTCTCCTTATATATTATCTTTATTATTCACATTAAGAATTCTCACGCTTTTTTATCTTTTCAATGATTGTTCTCTTTAGAGTTTGATTTTGAAAACATGAAAGAGTGATTATATTTTCTGATAGAAAAGTAATAAATATATGATATTTTATTTTGAATGTTAATCTTCAAAATATGTCACTGAAGAAGAAAGTTACGAAAACATTATAAGGTGTTGTGTGAATAATTCTAGATTAACGTTTCAAGTTAACCAAACTAGTTATGAAGATGCCACTCATTGAATTAACGAAAGGTTAGTATGTAGTAATTAAAATATATGTTCAATATTCGGAGTTACTCTTTTATTAAATCGATCTATAAGGTCAAACACTGAAAATATGGAAATACTATTATTAGATCAAAGGCGCAAATCATAAATATAAAAATCATTAGGACGGTCTATATTCAATGACCGAAGAATTGTCTACTGCCGAAACACGAAACTGCAATTGGTTTCCTGCAAAAAAAGGAAGGTCCGAATATTTGATAACCATCTTCTCCTCCTTTCCTGAAGGTGCCCAGTCCCTTTTCAACACCACATCCTCTCTCTCTCCTGTGGACTGCCACCACCAAACGAGCTCGCTGCTCCCGCCCACACAGTATAGAGTCACGCGGACAGAAAGACACTTGCCCAGTAATTAGTGGGCTTAGGACCCTCGCTGCAATGGCCCGCGTCAAAATTAGGAGTAATCCACCGCCCCTCACCCCCCCACCCCAGCAGTGACCACCGCGCGACCACTCACCTCCGCGACACGGGCGGCACCGCGGCGCGCCACAGTGAAATAACCTTAAACGCTCGCGTACACGCGCCCGCCGGGAGAAACTCCACCCCGCTAATTAGTCTGATCATTAATTGATGATTACGCGTTCAAAAAGCCTTTACATGTGTCGGCTGCCGTAGAGCACGAACGCTCCATTTCTCCCGCACACACACGAACACAGGTACTCTCTCTCTCACACACACACACACACACACACACAAACACGAACATAGGTACACACACACGTGTTCGCGCGTGCATTCACTAGACGAATGCATCCCGACGGCACCGCCCGATGCACCCGAAGCGCCGAGCGGGATAACCTGAGACGTAGGGGGCTGCTTAGCAGCCGCTTAGACCGCGCAGTTTTCCCGCTCATTAATCACGTGATTTTTACCGGGAGCGCGTTCGGGGAATCCCAGCGCTGCGGGGCGCGTCGTCGCAAAGCGCGTTGGGTGCGCGAACGAGGCGGCGGAGCGCGGCGCGGCCTCGCACGCGCGCGCGCACGCGTGTGTATTCAGTAATTGAATGCGACGCAAATTACGTTTTGGGTCCGACGGACGCTCAGGGTAATCCCGGCATTGATAACGTGGAATTTGAGTGGCTCAAACGGGATTAGCCAGCCTTCAATACCAAGTTACATTCACGACGGTAATCCGCGGCGGGCGCGGGGCGGGGCGGAATGGGGCGTGCCGCAACGGGGAGGGGCGGGGAGGGGCGGGGAGGGGCGGAGCAAAGGTGAGAGAGGGGTTCGGGAGGCGAGGGGGGCGACGCGAGGCATTCAGGGGGAAAGCGGGCGAGCGAGCGCGCGCTGCGACTTGGGCGTTGAATGTTTTATTAGCGGCGGCAATTAGCTGGCAGCTTCAATCCCGACTCTCAATCCCGGGCCCCGAGCGGCCGACTCTCAATCCCAGGCCCGAGCGGCACAGGGGCACTGGGGGCTATGAAGTGGGCCGAGAGGAACACGTGGCGAGAAATGAAATGAAATGAAGGGATCGAGAGGGAAGGCCAGTTACCTAGAAATGTACAACCTTCTGGAAGTAAAGAGAGGGACGATACATTCTTCAGAAGATGAATTACTGAATAGTTATTTTTTTCATTAAATTATTACAAATGAAGTCATTTGCATAACGTGTAAGGCTTTGAACTCTAAGTTTACGCGTTCATAAAAAATTTCTTTTAAATAATTTCATAATGAAGTTACTTAAAGTGATGATCCAGAAATAGATAAAATATATTTTCAGCTCGGTAACGCCAGGGTTTGGAGCAGCGTAACCCTACATGGAGTTGAAGGCTGCGGGTAAGTCCCGCGTAAGGCTTATCTCCCCATCTGATTGTGGTGTAGTTGACGTCTCAAACAATCATGTATGACATCCCCACCATCAACCCATCTATAATGATTCGTGTTTCATCATCCACATCTCATTACCCAACCATCAATCATCAAGTGGAAGATTCACCCGACCAAGAAAAGGGACGGCATTCAAGCGTAAGACTTCCCCATCGCCTATGAGCGGGAACCGAGTTTGACACATCAATACTCTCTGCTTCAGATGGGGCCGGGACAAGCTCTAAGCACGACGGGTCTCCCGACAAGCGTGATAGAGAAATGCATGTAACTGTAAGTTTATGTAAGTAAGGAGAGAGGATAGGAGAACCCTGGTGTCGACCTAGCTGTCGGCTTGTAGGATTTTCATCAACTAGGTATCTACCATCAGCGGGGCACCGCCCCTTCTCTAGGCCACCGACCGGTTTCCCGGCATGGTGTAGTGTGTATGTGTGTGTGTAAGTAAGGGTTAAGGATAAGATAAGGAAGAAGGAAATATCGCGCGCGGTCTGTGACCCATTTGTTAGAGTACTGCTCTGACATTAGCCTGGTGTTAATCAGAGAAAATACGGAAAACAACCGATCACAGCAGCCGCCGGCCACAATTCTCCTCCAGACAGCGACTGAATTCGACCTAGCTGTCTGGTTTGAGTCAAAAACCGTGCCACCGTCGGTACTCGAACCCTAGGACCTCCCCATTAGCGGTACTGCAGTGACATCAGATGAAGTCTTGAGCTTCCTCAGCCGCACAAGAACTCTTGTTCAGATGCTGAGCAAGGTCGGGACGCGGGCAGTGCCTAACGAAGCCTCAGGGAGTCGCCAGAGTAGGAGCAAACATTCAAAAAGTGGCATGTCCATTTGGTAAAAATCGAGTTCTTCTATTGTTTTTACCTACAATTTTATTTTCATAAAGAAACGTAAGATGTCTTACAATACATTAAGTAGTACTCTATTCATTGAGTTAAAGACAGTGTTGAAAAGTGTAATATTTTGACTACATTTTTCATTTTTATTAGAAAGAAGTGAAGTGTACAAGTCACGTTTTGAATGTTTGTGTGGGTGACAGCGGACGTCACCCACACAAACATTCAAACGCACATGGACACGCACACGACCCCCTCCTGCCTCCCCTGGCTCAAACTGGTAGACATTCTGGAATTAGCTCGATTTGCGTTTTGGTCGCTGCAATCTGCGCAGCGTCATGTCGTTGTGGTCAGCACCACCGCGCCGAGATATGACCGAACCTAATTAAATCGCGAGGGAATGCGAAACATTCCTTCAAGTGCGGGTGATCTCATCACGAGAGTTACGCCTACAGCGCCCGCTCCGAATTGCACGACGCTTTGGGACGTAAGGGTTGGGAAAGATTACCTCATCAGCTAGTCCGATTTTAACACGGGTCAGATCGAGGAACGAAGGGTGAATGTAGGCGGTCCGCTTTTCACACGGGTCACATCGAGAAATGTAGGCGAATATTGAAGCATATCAGAAGCAGGAAAGATGACAGTGAAGATGGGTTTCGTTTCCTGTTAATGCGTGTGGAAAACATCCTGCCAATCAACAGTGTTTTAAGTTAAATTAATTGGGTGAGATAATAAGCTAAAATTTCAAAAAAAGTTAAACAAAATGCAATCTAAAAGTGTAAACTGTGAAATGTAGAAATAGTTCAATTCGTTTCCTGTTAATGCGTGTGGAAAACATCCTGCCAATCAACAGTGTTTTTAAGTTAAATTAATTGGGCGAGATAATAAGCTAAAATTTCAAAAAAAGTTAAACAAAATGCAATCTAAAAGTGTAAACTGTGAAATGTAGAAATAGTTCAATTCTCTTTGAATTAGACATTGTTATTTAATAAACCTACCACTCAATTACATACAATAGCTATAAACATACCTAGAAATGTTATGAGAATTATTACTGCCGAAGTCAAAAGTTAAAAATCGAAGGGGAGCGTAGTGGAGCCGAATTTTTTAATTTGGACGAGGCAGTAATAACACTGTAACATTTCGTGGTACGTTCCGTATTTTATCGGTCACCATAAAATCACAGAAATTATGCGAAAATTTAGGACATTACTACGATAGTAAACACATGAATTCTATTGCTGCGGCACGCTAGTACTTGTGGGGTGTTGCTTGCGATATATCTATATAAACAATATTCGTATACCGTGGTTCGAGAAAGATGGATGCAAATAATACTATTAATAATATTACAATTAGGAATAATTATTCCCCAAACCAAAGTGAATTACTTCTGAATTGTTTGAATCTGATTTGTTTTGTATATCGCCATGTTTTTTCCTTAACAAACATTTGACATGCGATGAATCGATAATTGTTTATATTGCTAAGAATGTTAAAACAGTTACTAAAGATGTTAAATTTCTTAACGTACAAGTGCACTTAACAAACCTACAGGGCTGTTTGTTAATAGGGATTAAAGACGCATTTGACCGATACAAATTTTTTACCTGGATGTTTACTTTATTCTAAAGATATCTAGTTGGGACTAGTAAAAATTTTAAAATGGAGAGAAACATGTCGGCACATTTTCGAGCACCCAAATTCCGACATCAATGTGTCTGCAGGCGACTGATCAGCGGGGGTCACACGGGGGTCACTGAAATTGCAACGGAAGTGGTGGAACACCGATTTTCCAGCGTTTCCAATTGAAGTATCTGCACCTGTAACGTAAGTCACACCTGCCACAAAAATCCTCCTGCTAATAGTAGATCTTAATATTCTGATTGGTCGAAGGATTTGGTCGAAGACGAGAAACGATTCGATTGATTGACTGATTGACTTTTTCGTGTTTCCGGGCGCGTCAACTGCTTTGGTCATTAGTCCCGTTAGTGTAGTGCATGTTTTTTACGGGAGATGGCGGTGATGTTCCCCCGCTGGATGGCGAGATCCGCCTCTGACCTAGAACCTCGAACCTAGGTCAGAGGCGCTGCAGTGACATCAGTTGATGCACTGAGCTACCGCTCCCGGTGAAACGATTCGAGACGCGAGTATTTTGAAGTAGCTCGAAACCGAGACGCGAGTATTTTGATGTTGGTGGAAGACGAGACGCGATTCGATTTGTGGTCAGGCGGAAGAGCAGGCTAAATAGCCTGAGCCTCGCCACCAATAAAGACATTTATTTATTTATTTATTTATTTATTTATTTTTATTTATTCGAGACGTGAGATAGGGAGTACGCGTAAGAGGATTTCATCGTATTACTACCCTAAGCTCTTCAAAAATATAAACAAGACAAACGTAGTATCAAGATCCGCCACTCTTTCACCGAAATCTATATTCTTGCATGTAAGAATAGCGATATTTCTGTTGCTGGTGTTGCATATCTCGTTATTGTTCCAAGCCCTTAAATTTACAACAACCAAACATTCCAGTAATTAATTTCAGGTTTGAAAAATTGAGGCATGGCAAGAGTCTTCTCGGTCTTACTCTAACGCTCACCAGGTGGGACACCGAGTGGCGGTCAACTGTTCTCACAAAAATCAGAGGTCTTCCCTGCAGCCATCCGCTTGCTCTGCCCTTGCCATAAGGTTCGTGGAACGACACTGTGCTGGGTGATAGCAGCGTTCGCGTGAGTTGAGGTTTCCTAGCGGCAAAGGTGTCTGAAGGCATCAACTGATGTCACAGCAGTGCCTCAGTTCGGGTTCCAGAGTTCGAGCCCCGACAGTGAGAGGATTTTCGACACTAGCTACATAGCTAGGTCGAATTCAGCCGCTGCGTGAAGGAGAATTCTAGCTCTTTTCGGTAGTTCTCCGATCAACGCCAAGCGGATGCCGAAGCAGGACCCTAACAAACGGGTCAGGAACCGCGCGAGATCTTTCCTTCCTCTTCCTTGCCTTAAACACTTACACACCCTCACACTTACTTTCACTTCACTATCACAAGTCGGGAGACCAGTCGGGAGCTCAGAACTTGTCCCGGTTGGAGCGATGCCCCGCTGGTGGGAGAAACCTGGTTGGCGAAAATACCCGCAAGCTGACGTAGGTCGACGGTAGATCTCGCCAGCCAGCGACGGAATATCACTGCCACCTCCGGCGATAAAACCATGCACTACACTTACGGAAGTATTGACCACAGCAGTTGACACACCAGGAACTACTAAACAATCAGTCAGATGAAGCTTGCTGAAGACTTGACGCGACTTCACGCGACTTCAGACTTCACGCGGCGACTTCACGCGACTTCACGCGACTTCACGCGACTTCACGCGACTTCACGCGACTTCACGCGACTTCACGCGACTTCACGCGACTTCACGCGACTTCACGCGACTTCACGCGACTTCACGCGACTTCACGCGACTTCACGCGACTTCACGCGATTTTACGCAATTTCACGCGACTTCAAGCGACTTCACGCGGTGCAGAATGCCATGCACTCAAATTCTGCCCTCAACATGCCCGTCTTGACGGCGTCGTTTACCAGCCCGGGCGAGACTCAGTAGCATTGTGGTCCTCTGTTTCCACTTGTGTTGGCAGGTGACCAGGATCTCATTCTGCTGGTCACTAAACTCACTTGAAACCTACAATCCACTTTTGAAATTTTGTAAGTGTGACATTCCAAACTAGAGAAATATTACCGACTATATGATACTTCGTCATGTAGTCGTGACTTATCCCCGGTCTCTTTCTCAACCCCCCAAACATTGAAGACACAATTTACACCTCTCCTTTGAAAGAACAATTCGAATGTTTTGGTAACGCGCGTATGTGCAATGTCGCTTCCGTAACCTCACTAAATAAAAACAATTAAGTTAATAAAGTTGTTTATTTCTAGCACAGCGAAGTTGTGTGATCATCCATGACTATTTCTCAGTATGATGACATATTTATATGACTTGTAAAATGGCTGGTAAACATAAAAGCTACTACAGTGACATTTTATTGATTGATTACATCAAATGAATAAATAATATTTTAGTGAAAATCTTGAAGAGAAAAAATATTCAAATATTATATTCACATTAAGTCAATAAAAATCTGAAATATTATACAGACTAAAAATGTTTCATTCCATGTAGGACAAATTAATAAAAATGATAACATATTATACAAATTTGTTACTTCATTTCCTAATGTCTAGAATTTATTTTCTTTGTATTGTTTTCATAACAATAAAAATATTACAAACTTTTTATTACTTTGTGTTGCGTTTTAGAAAACTCGCATGTCCATGACTTTCAAAACAATTTATTTCAAAACTTATTTATTTATAGCACATTCCTCCATCTATTTCGTAGACTTAAAAGTAACTGCAGAAGGAAATCAGATCGCTAGCTCTTACCACTTCAAAAATAAACAGTTGTTTATACCTCGTAAAAATGCAAAATGTTGCAATGTTGCAATTCTCTTGCAAAATCATGTGTGTTTTCCCAAATTCATGATTAATTTTATTAGCAATATGAGGAGTCCATTACCAAAATTCAGATCGGCAGGTTAAATATTCTAGTCTTGATAAAGGAGTATTTCCGACATCGGGTTTGATACTAAGGAAGGTGGAAACATATCTCTGGATGAGAATTCCTGCAGCTATTATCGTATCGCTATTCTCTCAATTCGAGGACGGTACCGGGGCAAGTACTTACGAATTCCCTACTCCTTAGGGTCGGGAGATTGCCCTGTTTGTTGAGAGCCCCCATCGTCTTATGTCCCATTCCTTATAATCTCAAAAACTACGATACCGGGCATCAACGGATGTCACTGCAGTGCCTCAAATCGGGAGGTTCCAGGGTTCGAGTCCCGATGCCGGCAGGATATTCCACACTAGCTAGATAGCTACTTTCAGCCACTGCCTGGAGGAGAATTCTAGCGGCGGGTTGCTCTAATAAATAACTTCCGTGGTTTCCCCGAACAACAACAGGTGAATGCCGGAGCAGTATCCTATCAAACAGCGCGCGATATTGCCTTCCCCTTCCTAGTTCTATCCCCACCCCTTACTTATACACACACACTTACATGCACAACACTACCACAAATGTCGGGAGACCCGCTGGCGGGAGATACCTGGTTAGCAAAAACACGCTAGCCAACGTGTAGGTCCGCTCTAGATCTCACCAACCAGCGGGGGAAGATCACCGCCACCTCCCTGATAAAACACGCACTACACTTATGAAACTAATGACCATAGCAGTTGACGCGCCCGGAATCACTAATCAACAAACACCCCAGCAATATTGCGAGAGAATGGTTGTCAGGCCATAGCCCCACGTGAGCCGGATCGTCACTGAAATGTAAGAAATACAGAGAGAGAGAGAGAGAGAGAGAGAGAGAGAGAGAGAGAGAGAGAGAGAGAGAGGGTGAGACAAAGAGATAGAGAACGTGAGACAGACGGAGATACAAAGATACAAACACAGCGACGTGAAAGAGAGAAACAGAAAGAAATAAAAGAGAGAGACAGAAATTGAGTGATTAATTTTATTCGTAAATGAACATCTAAAATTTACTTAAAAATCGAACGCATGTTGGCCAGTCCTTTCATTCCCTTCTAAAACGCCAATTATTCAATTATTCTTCCGCGAACCAGTGCGACGAGTTTCGCGAAAAAGGCGCGGGGCACTTCGCGCGTCGCCGACGACTCATTATCGCCCAGCGCTCCGCGCGGCGCTTCCACAAACGACGCGACACGGCGCGTCGCAGCTTTCCCACGGCGCAAACGAGATTTTTCCCTCGCAGAAAGTTACTTGCCCAGGCAGAATAGAGCTCCGAACACACGCGCCCAAATTATTACGCCGCCGCCGCCGCCGTTGCCGCGACAACGAAAAAAAAGGCGAATCGCCGAGCGCAATTACTGGTCGCGTTTGTTCGGAAACAAAGCACAGTCGCGCCCGCAGGCGGCCAAGTTTTAACGAAGGGCCTCTGCCTCGCTGTGCGGTCGCCCGGCGCGCCGCGCACCTGCTGCCATCTGCCGGCGGTTTTCGCCCCGAGCACTTCGCAAGAATCGGAAACAGCGCTGGATGCGGCTGTTTTGTTGGATCCTGTTGCATGCAAAACAAGAACAGTGCTACCGGAGAGGTAGATTTCATAGTGTAACAACCATGTGACTGGGAAGGTGCCTAGTAGGTTTGCAAATTGAGAAAGCCGTAATTTAATTTTTTTTTAATATATAATTGGGAGATGACGTGCGCAATAAACCTTCACCTTGAAGTACAGTTCTTCCATTTTCGCTGGTACCAAAGAAAACACATAAATATTTGCACTAACGGGTATACAACTTCTTTTCTCATACAAATATTGTTTTCTGCCTTCCGGCTAGTGCAGCAAATTACAGTAATGTGCTAGCTTACACTTCAAAACTAAAGTATCAAATATTTTGTACTTACGACTTTCTAATCCAGTTCCATCGCGGCAGGACGGGAGAATATATGGTAGGCCATACTGGCTATGGTTGTCATGTGGTCCCATCCAAACTGTTTTAATCCGCCTACCAGAGCATCCTTGCATTTTGAAACGATGTAATTATGTAATTGCCGGTTTGCAACAGCAAATTTAATGACACTAGCGTGCGTTGTCGGCTTAGAGTTTCGCCTATTGTCGTGTCTCACCCTTGCACAAAGAATGAAACGCTTCAATGACCTCTGCTGAACAGACTGCTCAGCCACCCTGCCACGAGGCTGAACCGGGGACTTCCTGTTACGAGATCGAAGGGGAAAATAGGGGACAAAGGGGGAGACACCTAAAGGAAAGGGATGAACAGGATGGGTATAAAGGAGCTCACAAGATAAAGTAGCGCACATTTTTAATTTCGATCAATTGTTTTCAAATGGTTCGTATAGTAGCGTACCACAGGAATACACCAGAGGTCTCCTGCAGGTTGCATCCGACCTCCGACGTTTCATTGAATGGTAAATGCCAAGCGCGTCAACTGCTACGGTCATTAATCCCGCAAGTGTAGTCCATGTACTCCTGTGATCTTCACCCGCTGGATGGTAAGATCTGGCAACGACCTAATGTCGGCTAGAGGGGTTTTCCACAACCAGGTAATTCCCACCAGCAGGGCATTGCCCCGGCCGGGACAAGCTCTAAGCTTCCGACCGATCTCCCGTCATGCGTGGTAGTGTAGTGCATATAGGTGTAAGTGTGTGTAAGAAAAGGATAGGATAAGACAAAATGGAAAGGAAAGATCGCGCACGGTACGTGGCCCGTTTATTAGGATACTTCTCCGGCATTCCTGTGGTATTAATCGGAGAAACCTAGGAAAATTACCGATCAGTCACTAGAATTCTCTTCCCGACAGCGACTCAATTCGACTTATTATTGAACGTAGCTGGTGTCAAAAACGTGCAACCGTCGGGTCTCGAACCTAGGACCTCTCGGTCAAAGGCACTGGAGTGGCCTCTGGCGGCTTCATTACTTCCAGACCAAGGTCTCCTGATCAAGCGATGGAAAAATTCAGAGGGGGCCATGCCAAAGAGATTATTTGGTGGAAAGAGATCGCTGCGGATTACAGAGAAACGGGGCATGTCATTAGACTAACTAGTGGGGCTTCAACAGCATATACTTTCTCGTATTATTGACAACAGTTGCAAAATATAATATTAGAGGTATCCCATCAAAAAGGACAGGACGAAATCAAACTCACGTATTGATAATTCATAGGAATGAATAGTAGAACATAAATTTATACTGAAAGAAATTGAATAAATTAAGTTTTTCCATTTAAAACTTTCATTTATTATCAGTAATATGTTCTAACCGTGGTTCTCTAGGAGACCACGAAGCAAATTTTAGAGTGACCCTAAATGGGCCACCAGATAAAATTTTGATTTTGCGATTGTTGCCACTGAATGGAAGATGGTTGTTGCCCATTGAAGAATTGAATACCACTAGTTGTTACCTATAAAGGAATCGAATTTATTTCCTCTGGTATTTGTTTTATTGGTTTTGACTCTCTACGTCCTAGGAATCCAACTTCGTGTGTATCGAAGGTTTGGTCGACTGTTCCCGGAAATCGCACGTATGTGCGTGCAGCTCACTTGTACGGAGATCTTCCAATCCTCTGTCACGGGAGCAGGGAGCTTGGCCTTATCTTTTTAGAGTTGTCGCTCGTATTTTTATTATATTTTATACACTTTCCTCATTTATTTACTTGACAAAATAATTTTGTTCTATGATATGTTTTTTGTAATTCATCAGTATTTTCGGTTTATTTTTTATTTGATAGTGGATATAGTTGGAATGTAAAGACACTACCAGTAGTGTCTTTACATTTCAGCTCCTGAATGTTCTCCCTAATCACCAATATTATATATCCCCATCGCGTTGCAGCCATGGATATTTAATCGTTCTACCTCCGCAGATCTCGAGTTCCCAAATTTGCGATTTTCCGGATATGCAGGTGGCGCTGACTTCCTTCCCAAACATGCGAGAGCCATTTCGATTGCGATGGGTAAAATAGTCTCTGTTGACTGTAATTTACATAATCATTGCAAAATTGTACATAGAAAGATTTATGTTACAATATTCACTTAAGGGTTGTAGATACTTCTTTACCGCATCTAATAAAATCATAGTTCCTTGAACACACTGATGAAAAATAAGATGATATTTCTAGTGAAATTCTTGGAAAAAGGCGGAAATATTTAGGTAATATAATTTTTTGTAAAATCTATCTGACTCGTCATATCTTAAGCTTAACACTTTTTTGTTAAAAAGCTTGCAAAGAAATTAAGCTCTTAAGAATTAATCTGTATTGATCAATTTTCTCTTCAGTATGTTTTATACCAACAATCCGCAATCCGTACAGCTTCCAATATAGCATTGTCAATTCTTGTTCGTAATTTAATAAATTTTACAGTAGCAGCTATATTTTATCTAAACCCTTCAGCTTTTCAGAATTTGCCAAGATTTTTTTAAAAATATCATCCCCTACTCCATCATCACACCAACCATATCCATTTCTTAAAAATAAGAGAAAATGAAATCAAGCCGGATTCCTTTTATACTACCAGTCAACTACGTCTTCGTTTCATAACACTGTTTTTAAAACCGGGGGAAATTTTCCCCGAGTCTTTTTTAATGTAAGTTGTCCATGGATCCATAGTTTGAACTTCTAATAGAACCATATAGCTTGATATAGCTATGTTGGCTATTGTAATATAGTAGTTTATGTAATAAAGGCGTGAAACGTGATAACGCACGAGTCGAGATTTTCGTCCTCGCTATGCTCGGATGACAAAGAGACGAGTACGAAAATCTCCTCGCGCCCATGTTGCGTATGCTTTTTATTTAACAAGCCATGAGCGAAACGCAATGCGTCAAGTAAAGGAATATACATTAAATAACAAATAACTAGAAATACCTTACATGTACAAAAATAAATGGATTCCACCCAGGGTCGTAACACTATTGTTTGTAAATAATATACAAAGACGTCAAGACGAAAGACAACTGTGAATCGTTACAGATGTTTCACATAAGCTTCGCGGTGTTTCGTACACGTGAAAAAATCAGCTGTTTCGCACACGGAAAAGAAGCACGAAAACCCGCGTTTCGCGCGAAGCGTGTTAAAAAAATATTTGCGAGATTGCTGCCTCATGGTAAAGCGATATTTCCATTTATTTGAGTGCCCGAAAATATTTATTTTAACAAATAGTACAAGGGAATGGTTTAACAATAGGTTTTGTGTAATTACAAATTCATTTATATCACACTCTTCTGTTCCTAGCACTCACAAGAGTTGTTTGAAGATATTTTCAATTTTACAGTGAAAAATATCGTGATAAATAATTTACTTTGTTTATAAGCAAAATCCAACAATATAACTCCTCTTCATCTTACAAGATTTTACTCTCCGGAAGTGTGAGGGAACGAATTGTATTAACGGCATCGCCATTTTATCGCCCTTCCAGCAGCCGGCTGTTTCTTGTCACTCCTATAACAAGAGATTTGTCATTCCGATAAGCTGAGTTGGTGTATGTGTGTGTCCCTGAGGTGAGTTCGCTACAGGCCACGAATGAACTCGAGGATACCCGAGACGCCAGCTTTGTAAATCAGATAAGTTTGCGGACTTTAGTAACTCAGCATACCTGTGTCACGTGATCACACGTACAGCGCATGACGCCAACCCTTGGAAGCCAGACGTGAAACGTACTAATTGTGAATTGGAAAATTATCAATAAACACGTTATGATGTAATGAAAGCAGTTTTTGTTATTCATTAAATGTTTGGGTAGGCTCCGCCTTGCAGCCTAAGAGATTGCTACGCCACTGTTCGTCATAGTCTTGTCGAGATGACTAGATTGAAGCCTCGCCATATATTATATCATTGATGATACTGGTGGATAGAAAATTACATCCCATCCTCCATCGAAAAGATTTCAGACAAAAAAAAAAGGTTGCAAATTATGACGTACAAAAAGAAGATTATTGCAACACACATTATAAATGCGAATAACTCGAAAGCGCCTAGGCCTACACCAGGTTTGCGTGGCTCATGGGGGACACGACGTTTTTTGAGGACAAGTAAATTTTGAAGTTGGCTTGTTTTGGAGGACGGGTAGACGACAAATGGGGAAATGATGAGGTACAGTTCGGGTGCAGGTGAAGGATAGATGGGTGACAGTGGGGAAATCATGTGGGAAAGGTTCGATCCGGATTATGTTCTTAGGCAGTATTTTACAAATTACGACTTTTATGATCGTCCTTTTTTACAATTTTGCATATTTAATTCTTTTGGGTGCCCCCTCTCTACAGCATGGGTAGACAGAAAAGATATGCCAAAATCAATGTAAAATTGAAGGAAAATACCGAAATGACCTTTCACCTTAAATTTGAAAGAATTATTGTATTTTCTGTTAATTTTTATCTCAATGCTCAGTAATATTTGAATGGGTTTTCTCGCACTTTACCAGATCTCTAATTCTGTAAATCACATTTCGGGGGATGAACGTTCGCAGTTGGGTGCTACATTAAATCAATTTTCAGTTTTCATACAATTATTATTTACAAAAGGCAGAGACCGGATTGTATATACTTATTTATACGTATACAAGAATAAACACTTAAGTAAGGAAAAGACACGTTCTTCTCTAGTGTGAAACATATAGAAATGTGAGATTGTAGGCTTCCGCTGCCGGAGTCAGTACTTATTTAGCTGTGATGCGATTACCAATGTTTCAATCGCCATTCTGTGACTTTACTCCTCGAGCAAGGTCGCAGATATCTAGAACCGTACAGTCAAGTACTTGTCTACAAAAGCCTTATTTTTTTTAAATATGGCCAACATGTGACAAAATGTACAAGTGTTCAGAGATGAAGTTTTAAGATTGTTTCGTGCCTGAGCCGGTGTTCTAACACAGTAAAACAGGACTGACAATTCCGGGTTCAACCTGTTCACCCTCATTTCTTACATGTCCCCCAATTATCCTTCAACTGTGACCGAATTATCTTCTCATAAACTGTCAAAATTTCTCGTCTTCCCTTAGCGAATGATATACTTATGCAAAGGATTAGAAATATTAAAAAAATGATCATTTGTAACTAAATTCCAAAACCAAAATATTACTAGGTGCTATCCAGCATATATGCATCCAGCGTTGGAATATGGGATTGTTTGCAGACTCGAAAGTGAAAGAATACGACAACGGATCAACAAGGATTAATATCCCATTCTTGGTGTCGTAACGTTGTGCAAATGGTCACGGCCCCAAACATATTAAGTGCAGGTGTGAAGAGGACGTTGGATGGCCGTGATCTTTTTAGAAAGACGCATGGGATCATTCTCTAAAAGATTATTGTAGCGGACACATGTAAGCGGTTGATGAGGTACGATCGGATTTTCAGCATAGGCTAGGTATTATGTAAATGACAATGAGCCGTCAAATTCATGTTTAGTTTGAGATTTGAGAGCATGATCTTGTATATATTGTAATATTAAATTGTAATAGGGAACTTTTATTAATGTAATAGCTGGAAATTGGAATTAAAATAGACTCCATGTTTCGAGAAGATGCATATTAAGGTGGCTCCGTAGAGGGATTTTTTAAATAAGTAGTCGAATATAGTCAGTCGCGAGCACGTATTAAATTTGTGGGAGTATTAAGCCCTTTGGATGGCAATCGTTCACGACATTCTCGAACATTTTTTATGTACGAAAGGATGCGATAATTGGTACACCAAAGATTTCATGGACAACATTCTGCGAGTCAGCCGAGAAGCCAGTAATCAAGATTAGGAACGTACTTACGAACGTAAGCTTACGAACTAAAGTCAAACCCGTACGGTGCTTTAATATTTCAAAGGAAAAAGTAATTCACATAAAATTAATAGAATTGTGATGCATAGATTATAAGAATAACTTTAAAATTTTTATTGTTGAAAAAGTCCGATAATTTAGACTAGTTGCCATCAGTCTAATAATTGATTTCAATCAATGAAACTTCCAGGAATCGTGATTCTGTATAGAATAACACTTCCATATGCAACAGGTAAGAAGTGTATGTTGTGTATCGAACCCATGGTTGAATTGAAAGTAAATTTAAGAACTTAGTGTTAAAATTTCACAAATAGCTAGACCACCGCGGAGCGAGATAAAGATTTATCACAGTATGTAGGAAGCCCACTAATACGTAGTGTAGTCAAAGTCCACATTTTGTAGTTCTTCAAAACCGAAAAAGCACTTATTTCAAAACTTCCATCCAGCTGTTTGCCGTCTGTACAACACACACAGAACAGCTGAAACTATTTGTAGGTTTTGCCTAAATGAATTTTCGACCGACCTAGCCCGACTTAAAACCCTGCGATTTTGAAAATAATTCTTGCGAATTTTGAATACCTTGTGTCAAAATATAAAATAAAAAACTTAACCTTTGTGCTACTTAGGAAAGAAAATAATGTTATTTCTATTAAAATATAAGATAATGTCTACGCTTCCACTAACATATATTAATTTTTAAACAATCTAAAACTTAATTTTTATAGTTAAATTAGAAAGCTAAATGTTCGTTTTCTAATGAGCTACGCCCCTCTTCAGAAACTGTTCCATGGGGTCTTTACGTGTCTGTGTAGAAGATATATGAAATGTGACATATGAAGCAAACTGAACAATTAATTGGTAAGTCACCTCGTTTTATTTTTGTGATCTGGCCTAAAAAATATATCTTCAAATAAGGTCATGTATATTTTTTTAAATAGTTTTCGTGTAATTTTCTCTTGAAGTAAAAGTAATTTTAAATTTTGTCTCAAAAAAGTCTCCACATTTTTTCATCAGTTTTTTACTTCGATAGAGCAAAGGACACCCAAAAAATGGTACAAGTCCCATTTTCGTTGAATTCTCTGAATTTTCGAAAATTGCAAAAGTTATAATTAATGTGCGTTAGGATGTACTGTTGTAGCATCGCAAGCTCTATTGCGCTGATTGGGGACCGAAAGATTGAAAAAATGTTAAAGAATTAGACACTGATAGGTAGCGGCGCTGAGAAGAGTGTGGAGGCAAAACCGAAAAGCTAGCCCATACAAAAGAAGTTAGGAAGCTAACTAGAACGAGAGAGTCTGCTCCATTCTGTAGCACCATTGATTTTTATCTTTGTAGACAGTTTTTAGCTCATATGTAGTACATACCAGTGGCGTGTGGTGATTTTTTTTAGGGAAGCAATTACATTTCCAATGGTAGATTTTTAATTATTCATAAGGATTAGACGACAAATGGATAATTTAAACACTGAACTGATAAGCACATGCGGAGCTCACCACACGCGCGCAGTGAGTCACGCCGTATGCAACTGGCCGATTGCTTCCAAAGGAGATCTCGATTGAATGAGCCTGCGCGCGCCCACCACACGCGCCAGCATATCTGCTGACCACAGCATTCCCAATGAGACGCTGCATGCAGTCAGCCCAGTGCTTCCAAAGAGCTTTACAGGCGAACTCTACCCTATCTATAGATGACAATTATAATTACATGCTCACTTTGTAAAGATAAGGTTGGACGCGCCCAATTTAAACTGTTTTGACTTGAATTACAAGTAAATGATTCTAAATTACTAGTGAAGTATGTAATTAAAATGTAAGATATCCTTGGAAATGATAAAGGGAAGCAATGCTTCCCTTGCTTTCATGGAATAAATGCTCCTGGAATGTACATATTTGAGTACGTGTTATTTCATAAAAATTCTAGCCCTGATCATTAAGAAACAATAAACCATATTTCGTAGTATCGGCTGAGGTGGCTTAGAACGTCAACTGATGTCAATGTAGTGTCTCTGACCGGGCGGTTCAAGGGGTCTAGTCCCGACGCTGGCAGGATTTTCGACACTAGCTAGATAGCAAGGTGGAACACAGCCGCATCTGGAGAAGAATCCTAGCGACTGTCTGGTCTGATTGGTAATTTTACAAAGTTTCCGTGATCAACACACAATGTAGCTTCACTATGCGCACGTTTTGTTGAACGTTCCTTTGCTTGTAGTGGTAGTAGAGCTTAGGGTGAGTCTCTATTTTGTTAACAATACAGAAAAATCAAGTCTTTTCGTTTCTTTACCGTTAAAAATAAGTTTTCTATAATTTGGCTACGAAAATATCTAGTTTTTGAAATGTTAATCTCTCGCTTTTTTAAATTTGTTGTTGTTATTATTATTATTATTATTATTATTATTATTATTATTATTAATCTTTCAACTATTAATAGTTAAATTGTTGGGAAGGGATTCTGAAACTCAAGAAAGCGTGCGCAGATGATTTTCTCCCCCATACGTCACATACAGTTTTTGACTGTTTTTGACTAAATAAATAAATAAATAAATAAAAACACCGGGCCAATGCCCAGGCCAATACAGAAGCCGTATACCAAAAAGCGGACATGGATCGCGGGCGATCTTTCCTTCCTCTTCCTTGTCCTATTCTCACCCCTTACATACTTACAAGCACTGTACTACCTACCTATATATATCATATAAGGAAATAAAATTGCGAAATTTATCATGTATATGAATCGAAATTGTTTTTCAATGAATACAAAATGTGCATGTACCTCCCAAAATAAACCAAATTTGTTATATCTTTATATATAATCGTAATTTTCATTATAATAATTTTTAATTTTTTTGTTCAAATTGTTACTTTCTCGCTTCATTGCGAACGTAGTAGAAAGAAATTACGCCTTTTGTTATTCTGCAGCGAAAATCAGCGATTTTTCGACAGAAAACTCTTATTATGGGGATCTGGTAACAAAAAACGTGGATAAATATTGTTCCAATACGTAGTACATTAATTCCTCTAATAGACACTGTCAGACACTGTGGTGTCCACTGAAGCCACTTTCTCCGTTGCCGAAGGGGTTATTCTTAAACCTGACCTGGTAATAAAAAATCGGGAATGGGTCTACGTGACTGTCCGCCACGAGGATGGGTCTAGTCTTCTTAAAGCAGGGGAGGAAAAAGTGGTCAAGTTCCAACCAGTCATTCCCCTAGCAGCCCAACTTCACGGAGTGCCCAACGCCAGAATCCTGCCGGTGGTGGTTGGAACCTCTGGGGCTATGCCACGATCCAGTCAGTGCCCTCAAGACGTTAGGGATCATGTCTCGAGGCGATCTACTGACTATCTCGTTAGTTGCTCTCAGAAGCTCTATTAAGATCTACAGGCAATATGTAAATTACGATGGAGCAATTTAGCGTTGCTAGTAGTAAATGCAGAAAATGAACTTCTTGGTCCCGTGGGGAAGTCTAGGCAACCCCGGAGATCCTAAAATGCCTACGATATACCTAGTTACCATGACTTTAGTGGGAAGTGTATGCTATTTAATGTAGCATATAGAAAATTGTGTAGTAATAATTCACGTTCTACGGGTCCTTGATACAGAAATATCGATTGATGACAGAACGCCAGTCTGTTTGTTCGTTTGCTCGTCTGCGGAGAACACTAGTGCCTAAACCGCTCGAACGAACTCAAGGCCCTGAAAGTTTGCAACTAATATTTCGATTTTGGGGGTACTCTTTACGTGTAACCTCAATATTTGCTAAATTTTTTCAAAACTGATCCAATTTTTTCATTAAACTTTGTTTTGGGATCGCGTTAAGAACACTTAAAATCGCATGTATTCTCAAGACAAATGTATATCCTCAGCAGTGGCGTATACTGCTTTCATGCTCTGAGCTACCGCTGACCTTAGAAATAAACTTTGACTACATACAATCTTCGATTATGAAGTTTGTCTAGTTTGCATTATTTTTATTATACAATTTTATATACTCATGAAGCACAATCATTTTTACAATTTCTCGTTATACGAACGACGATTAACCCGAGAGTGCCCGCAATGTATCTCTCAGATATAGCTGCAACTTTTTATGAATGCGAATGATCTGAAGGTCCATTTACTGAAATTCGTATTTTATTCAGTTTGTGTATGTCCTCTAATACAATTGTTAAATAATCTTATGCTGGAGAATTCTTGTCTGAATACTTATGGTAAGAAAGGTAAAAATTGACAATGTACACGCAAAAATCATTAAATCTCAATCTAAATTAAATATTATTATCCGATTAAATAATATTAAATACGATTTCCACAAATTATTTTCGGATGTTCTAAACAAGTATATATTTTACTTTTTCACAAAAAGATTTAGAAAGTCTTTGTCTTTTTCCATTTTTCAAGGTTCGCATTTTTTTCATTTCCCTACAGACGTCACCTGCACATATTTTTCTTTGGTAAGAAATTGTAACTGTCATTTGTAAATAAGACAAATTATTACATTTTCTGAATAGGCACTTGTCATAGATACGGTTGAAAATAATTACGTGCCACTAAGAACAGGAGCTCACAATGCACTGGCGCCATTGCACCCAACGTATCTGGCAGATAACGCGTTGCGCAGCTATCAAGTTTCAACATGCTCAGGGGGAAAATGATTCCACGGAAGTATAAAAATAAAAGGTCAGGCGACTTCACAAAAGTACAATGAAGAAATACATGAAATATCACACGACTAAAGCATCGCAATACTTCAGGAACGTAAAATTGCCGTGGCTTGGATCTCGCAGATCTATTGCGAACACTCCAGGGTTAAAAGGCTTCTCCAATAAACGCTGTCCAATACACTCATTGTCAACAGACGAACTTTCTCAAGTTTGCTGTGACATTTTTTCAAAATATCTTACCAGATACCTGACAGTAGTTAACTTTGACACTATCACATAATTAATATGTTGCAATTTTAACACTTAAAATGCGCTTAATATAGTCTATTATGTATTCGTACACTCACCACCAATCGTGTGTGTCGTGCACAAATGCGCACATCTAATTTACTATGTCCGTTTACTGCCCACTGCCTCCGAACCTTCGAAATGCTCACAGCGTGTCAAGAAACCGCACGAGAAATCGGAACCTGAGCCCTTGGCTGGCCCTTTCTTACCAGTAGGAGGGGTAGTGAGTCATGCAACTAACGCACACAGTGTGGATGCCGCTGAGTGCTAGCGGTTTCTTCGGCGTTGCCGCCTCTTCAGAGAATTAAAAATTATTATAATGAAAATTACGATTATATATAAAGATATAACAAATTTGGTTTATTTTGGGAGGTACCTGCACATTTTGTATTCATTGAAAAACAATGCGCCGACTAACGAGGAATTTAATACACTCTCAACAGAACAGATTATATGGAACTAGGTGACCCGGCGAACTCTGTTCCGCCTTAACTGCCGGTCCCATCTTTTTTCTCGCGTCGCACTCACTGTGAGAACCTGTACTATCCTTGTTGCACTGCGTACGTGCAAAAACGTGCGTTCTCACACAGGAACGCTGTCGAACGGGATAAACAGTATCCTATGTCCGTCTCCTGGCTCTACGCTTCCTGCTCACCAAATCGGTACAGCCGTTCTTGAGTTATAAATAGTGTAACTAACACGACTATATATAGATAACGGCGAACGAAAGGCGGTATCATTATCGCCTTCTGTTATCAGTGCGGCGTTACAACAATGGGTTACAACAGGCAACAATGACCGCTAACATGCGAAATCACGCGAAAACGTGCGAAAACGTGCGTGCGTTCTCACACAGGAACGCTGTCGAACGGGATAAACAGTATCCTATGTCCGTCTCCTGGCTCTAAGCTTCCTGCTCACCAATTTTCAGCCAAATCGGTACAGCCATTCTTGAGTTATAAATAGTGTAACTAACACGACTTTCTTTTATATATATAGATTTTGAAAAATGTATGTCACTGAAAAAGTGGCCTATAATTATTTTTAATATAATGTATCTTGTCAGATTTTTATTCTCGTAATTTTCTCGGGCTACCGCCGGTAGCCTGTGTAGCCCACAGTAATAATAATAATAATAATAATAATAATAATAATAATAATAATAATAATAATAATAATAATAATAATAATAATAATAACAATAATAATAATTATTATTATTATTATATTTTTTTGCTTATAGACTTATAGATTGTATCAAGCAAAGTCTGTCTAGAAATTATTTAAAATTACAGTAAGTTAATTACAATTTTTAATACATTCACTTGCAGTAATAAATTAACAAATTTATATTATATTGATGAATAATATGTTAAAAATGTATAAAGTTTACTTGATAAAATACAAATAGTTTACTTGATAACTTACACGAATAATAAGGCATGCAAGTGCTCACAATAAACATTAATATAATTTACATTTTAATTATACAAAGTCACATTATTAAATTAAGAATAACATTAATAATGCATTGTATTTAGAAATTAGCAGATTATGATACAGTGAAAAAACATTAACTTACAATTAGTGTAATTCATATTATCTTACAGTAAGTTTAATAAACTTACAATAACTTGAATATATTAGGTGTTAATAATAATTCTACGTGCTTACAATATCCTGACATATAATTACAATATTCACTATAATATTAAATAGTACATTGTCTTATTGATACTGAACAACTGGCACACAATGGTCACTCTTGAAGCGGTACATGGTTTTTAATTTCAGAAAAGTTAAAGCAGTTCAGGTATCTCATATGGACACACACTAATAAGATGATGTTTAAGCAATGTTTTAAAGTATTTATCATTAACTAATTTTATGGTGATTGGGAGATTATTAAAAAAGCTGAGCTGCAATCCAATAAGGATCTTTATTAGTTGAAGACTTGCTAGTGAATATCCTGTGATAGTCCCTATGTTCTCTAGTATGATAGTTATGTACCTCTTTATTCCTCACAAAATATTGATTCTGATTATTTCTCAATAGTAGTATTACTTTGTACAAGTAGAGTGCTACAACAGTCAGTAATTCATATTTAATAAAGAAATCTTTACAGGACTGTCTTGGATTCAGTTTGAAAATGATTCTGATACATTTCTTTCATAGAACCATTAATCTATCCATATATTTTTGTATTGTACCAAACCCACATTTCAATACTGTATTGAAGTTGTGGGAAGATTATGCCGTAATAAACTGACAGAAGTAAGTCTGTTTCCAGGTATCTGGAAAAGTATCTCAAGAGGAATACATTGGAGTTTATTTTATTACAAAGTGTATCAACTTGTTTGTTGTAAGTTAAGTTTTGATCCATGAATATTCCTAAAAACTTATGGCAATCATTTTGATTCACTGATTCATTGTCTACTTCCACTTTTATGTTTTGGTATTGATAACTGTGATGAAGCTTGAAATTGATTAATACAGTTTTATCAACATTTAATTTCAATTCATTTATGGACAGATAACTTTTAATTGATTTTATTGATTCAGACAGATTAGTTTCTAGATGACAAAGATTTTGCCCACTGCTTATTAATGTCGTATCATCTGCATAAGCAATTACAGAGAAATCAGAAGAGCTTGAAAATTCATTAACATA
The DNA here is from genome assembly GCA_011170035.1 of Teleogryllus occipitalis. NCBI lineage: Eukaryota > Metazoa > Arthropoda > Insecta > Orthoptera > Gryllidae > Teleogryllus > Teleogryllus occipitalis. The sequence goes on from BLKR01001284.1 coordinate 62,009, forward strand.
TATTATAAATAACAAAGGTCCAAGCACAGATCCTTGTGGAACACCTATGGTAATTGTATCAAAATTCGATTTAACTTTGGATAAGAAATTTTCAGATTGCCAGAAGATCTCTGTACATTGCTTACGCCCCGTGAGGTATGATCTAATGAGGTCATTAACTCCACCCCTTATTCCATAATAATCTAGTTTTGTCAACAGTATATGCCACTGATCCTCAGTTCCTTTTAATCAATACCATAGTATTTGTTCAGCAGTTCTATTGTTGCTCCTATCTTCCTCCTAATTGAGCTATTGTTCTCTTTTCCAATATTCATTCATTATGCATACTACATTAAAATTTTGAAAATACTCACACATTTACTTGAAATTTGATCTGCTCTGGTGTATTTTCTGGTGTAGTATTGGAGAAACATTAACATCCATCTTTCTAAATGTCTAAGTTTCTAATACATACAAAAACAGTATTATTAAGAAAGAAATTCCTTTAAGAAATCTTATTAAAGGGACCTTAAATGCTTTCTTTTAAGTGGCCTACCTATAGAGCTATATAAGCTTTGGAATTGGTGGAGTTTATTACGCAAGTTATTGGCATGAGAGATATTACAGCCAAAATATCTAAAATACAAAATCTGTTCTATGTAGGCCTCTTATTCTCTATCACAAGTTTAATGCAAGATAGTATTTATTTGTGAAAGTCATTGCTTTAGCACTCTTCAAAGATATTTTCATTTTATATTTTGGATATAACTTGTGTAATTTAAATAATGATCTTTGCAACTCATGTTCTGATTCTTTTAAAATCACCAGATCCTTTGAAAATGTTCAAGTCCTGACACTGAGAAGTGTCATGACTTCCCCAATCTCACTTCTTGATTAGTATGAAGGCCCTATCTTTTTTGATAGTTCATTTCCTATATCTACGGCAATTTTAGGGCCAATAATCATGTTTTTAATAACTTCAGTAATATGTTTAGGATATTTTTTTTAATCATTACTTCCCATAACTTAAATCTTACTATTATTCTGTCAGAGATCTCTTTGTAATCTATAAATATCATATGCATATCTACATTGAACTCTCTCCTCTTGTCTAATATTTAAGAGCAAACACTACATCATTATATGATCTTTCAGAACCAAAGCCACTCGATGTTTCAAAAAAAGAACTTCAGTCATAGATTAAACTCTTTTATTAACAATTTGCTTTTCATTTTGTACACTGCATTTAAAAAAATTATACCTTTGTAATTTTCACTGTTATTCTCACCCCTTTTCTAGAAAATATATTTGCACCTTTACATTTTTCCAATCTTCGCATTGGCCCTATATTTCATTTTTTTCAGCAATGATTTATTGAACTGAAAAACATATATTTATTAATATTTACATCCATATTTTACTAGTATTATTTTTTAATTTAATTCATTTGCCCTGGTTTCTTTTCAGGTTCTTGTCAATGCCAAAGTTGAATCTAATTCACACATGCATATGGGATCTACATGTGTCCTTCATCGGATGAACAGGCACAATATTTAAATGTTTCTACATGTGTCTTCTCTGAGACAATACCAAAGATTTTGTAGTGATTTCTCCATCTTCAATTTAATTTATAAAATGATTATTATAGCAGAAATTCTTTTGAATTAGGTAAGTTTTCTTATTTTGTATGCAACAAATTGTCTAATACAGGTCTACACAGATCTCTTTTTATCACATTGGTAACTACAGGCTACTTTGCAAATGTTCACTCAATCTTCAATATGAAATAATAATCTGTGGCCAAGTATCAGAGGCAAAGCAAAGCTTTAATAATACATTACAAAAGCATAATGTAATGATAAGTATTAATGCCCATTACATTGACTTTCATAAAATAATACTTTTTCTATAAGTAATGATAACTAGAGACTGGATTTTCATGTAATTACATATTTTTTGTCTCTCTACTTACCATCTCAAAAATTGTAATCTCGGCGAATCAGGGCAATCCTAACACAATATCAAAATTTTTCATTACATATTTAGTACTATATCACGTATTTTACATATTTTGGTATTTTCACAAAATATTTTTTATTCTATCAATTTTCTTCAATGTTATTGCTGTTTTTCCTTGATAAGAAGTATTTTTAAACAAATCGCACTTTTTCCTACGTTATTACTGCGTGCTGTCTGTACGACATATGCTACATGAAGATACGGTCGGATGTTCTCAGAGTCCGGTGCACCTGCTTCAGTTAGTAGTTTCTTCAGTTCGTCATGAAGGTTTTGCTACTGACGAGAAAGTTGTATGATGCAAAACTTGCATAAATTTGTGCTTTCCAAATGATTTTTAAATTGTTTGTATTATTTTTCAAATTAATTCAGGAATTTTTTATAAATGCAATTTCGTATCATGTAAATGTTAGTTTTATAATTATTGGGTTTTAATATTACATATATTCGATTTTACATATTTCTTACATATTCTTACTGTTTTCATTACATATTTATGTACATATTTTGATATTTCTTACTACATATTTTTCCAGTCTCTAATAATAACTATTACAAGTTAAACTTTTACCTTAAATTGGTTATGTGACAGCTGGCAGGAAGTATTGAGCCAACACAGCTGACAGCCAATCTAGCAGACAGTTGTCTCAGGCGGCATTGGTTTGGCATAAGCACATTTCAACTTCAAACGAGCAGTACAAGAGTCAAGTTGGGATTCAGTTTTTAAAAGAAATGTTGTCAAAGTTCAGTATCTCTCTTTACTGCTTTTGGCTTAATCCTCATAGAGAGCTTCAATATTCTGATTTTCTTCTGAACATAGGCACGTGCAACCTAAAATAAGACGGGGCCAAATTCAGTCCTGGGCCCCCTATCCATTACACCTTTACACCTTTTTATTTACTTATGGACTTATATTACTTTATTTATTTTACTTACAATATTGGGTCAACATGTTAATGACTACAGCAACTACAGAACAACAAGTGTAATGTAAAACAATGTGAAACAGAGATTTTTCATATTTAATATAATCTCCCTAGACAATAAGAAAATAGTATTGGTAACAATATATGGGCAGACTAATGTGTTCATCTGTTTATCATCTTTGTAAATTTTAAAATGTCTCTGTGCATTATAATTTTACATTATTTGTCAGGGATTTAAAATATTTATGAAAACAGAAAGGTCTTTTATGTAGGACAATGCAGTCAAAATTTTCAGGGTATTTTCATTTTTTCTTCTTTTTTATCGAAATTCCTCAATGACTAGCAATCCCATTTCAAGTGCTGCAGTAGGATTTGATGTAGAAGAAGTAAACCTAACCAAAATCCTCCCTCATCAGGAACTGTTCAATCATGCCTCTTATTACTCTGGCCTGCATTTTTAAAAAAAGTCTATGACATTACAACTTTTTCAATGTTTTTTATAAGAATTGACCATGCTGAACTCGAAAATAATATTAGTTTTCCTCAATCACATCTAGTTTTTGTGCTATGGATCCTATGACTACTACACATACTGCTTTTACCATTAGGACCTTTTCCACTTATAGAGGGTCAATAACTTGATAACAGACATGAAAACAGCAGATTATATGAAGGTAAATATTAAGTGAATTAAACACAAGATAGTTTTAGTCAATTTGTCAACCTTTGTCAATACAAAATTATATTTAAAAAAACATAAATATTGTGGAAAAAATTGATTCCTTTCTACATGCATCCCTTGAAATTTATAAATATGAATGATTGAAGCTATTTCACTTTTCCTTTAGTATACGTTAAAGGTTTTTTATATAAGACAATTCATTTTATGGAAATGATTATTTAAGCGCCTTTCGTTTTTGTATGGCTCTAGGTTCATCTCTTTTCAGACACCAACAAGTCAGCCGTCATATTTATGTCCCAGCAGCCTCGATACCCCTCTACCTCTGAAATATTCAATAAAGTCTCTTGACAGTAATTACTTTGAAATTTTGTCATGCAAAAGTCGCAATATGTTAAATGATCCTTTCCTTCCCTCCACACCGCAGGTATACCAAAGGGTAATTGCCTTTACGATTCCCTTGATCCATTGCCTAAGTCTACCAACATAAGTTTGAAGCCATAGCTGTGGAGCAAAGGTCTTGTCCTGATCTCTCAAATTCATATCAAAATAAACATAATACCTGGCCTTCACAAATGCTGTATTCATGTTTGTGCTTTGCTCTGGCAAAGCCACTTTCCCACACATGTAAAAAAACATATTTGAGTCATTTTTACATTTTCTATTCATGTTAATTGATGAAATTTAGTTATCTTTAACATGTATTGTATTCAAGTAATTATGACAATTAGTCTTTAAAAAAAATTTTCATATTAGCATTAACATCTATTAAAGACTACAAATGTCAAAAACATGTTTTGGCTTGAAGAGAAAAAACTGGAGCTGATGCAGAAATATTGTTATTTGGGTACATAACAACTATTCTTGATACTTAAAACAGTGTCTGGACATTTATAATTTGAAATCTATCCTCAAAAGTTGGCCAATTCAGACCAGATCCACCTTAGAAACACCTAAAAAAGAGCCTCCTCCCAAGAACTAAAATCGGCCAAAAACACCTAAAAATGCCAAAAATGAACTAAATATTCAATGTCATTGACCACAAAAATGTGCTCAAGTTGGAATTGATCCTTCCTACAACTGCCTAACAATGCATTTCAAACGTTAACTGAAAACTGAATAAGAGGGCCTAGAAATATATGAGTAGTTGCCTCCTTTTTGTTTATACTGTTCACATCTGTAAAGATATTCAAATGAAACAGTTTAAAATATTGCAAAAAAAAAAAAAAAAAAAAAAAAAAAAAACATTTATTCACATCAGAAGCTTCAGAAATAATCACAAGGAATGAATGACTCACAAAACAATGAGGCTGTGATAGCAATAAAAGCCTAAGTGGCTGACCTTGCCTTAAAGCCTTAAAGGCCTAAGGCCTACAGTCATTTCAGATTCATCACTTTTTCAATGTTGCTCTAATGACCCCAAATACTGATTTCATTTGAGATAGTTAGGACAAGGTAATTCTGAAAAATTTAGTTTTTAAAGAAAGTCTTTGCTTTTATAGTACTTGATAATTCTCACAGGTTTTGTGAAAGAGTAATTGCATATTTATCAAAAATAGTTATTTTATCTTTGTGAAGATACATCTCAAATTTTCGGGTGCGTTAAAAATTTGGAACCCCCAGATTAAATAAGGCGGTACGTATTACCTACTTATGTTTTATAAGAACTTCGGAATCCGAACTCCCACTCCTTTACCAATAACAGTTAAATTATGAATGAAAGATAACAGTTGAAGTTTGATATCAAGCAACGTTCGCTCCTGTATGTCCTTCATGGTGTTAGAAATCTTACTCTGTGATGTACTTACATCTAAGTACGAGCCAAATAATAATGTCATCTAAATAAACAAATCCCTCATTTCTCTGTCATATAATGAAATGATAGCTTAAAAAATACGTACGCGTATAATGGTGTAAAAATATTTTTTACATTTTAGGTAAAAAATATATTTTGCTATAAAAATGCGTAATATCGAATAAATTATTCAATATTGGTCATAATCCTGGTCTTTCTCCCCAGTTTCAATTTGCCGCGAAAAGTACCTCTTGCAGACCAAAACATTGATTCGTTCATTAAACCACTCCACAATTCGTTCATTGAACGAAAAGGTAAATGAAATGAACGATAGTTTGAATCGTATCACGTAACTTCGCGAATGTTCCGAAACCAAAACTAACCAACAAAACGTTACGACCTGCATGTCCGCTGCAAGTCTCCTGAACTTCGAACCAAAATTGACAAGTTAAGAAGAATCGAAGAAGAATTTGCCCGCATAACGTCGGAGACGTTAATCAACATTTTGTCCACACGTTTAGAAGAGATCAACAGCAAGTGATAAGTTTGAGGATGGCTAGCAAGATCATTGCGACAGCTACTGTAAAAGCTGTCAAAGGTAGAAAAATATTGCCTACAAGAGCTGCTCTAGTATTAACCCCAACTGCTGTTGAGAAAATTAAACAAATTTTATCAGCGAGAAGCGATTGTATAGGCCTCAAAGTTGGTGTTAGGCAACGCGGTTGCAATGGCTTAAGTTATACTCTGGATTACGCAACAGAAAAAGGAAAATTTGATGAAGAAGTTGTCCAAGACGGAGTTCGTGTCATTATCGACAAGAAAGCCCAGCTTACTCTCCTTGGGACCGAAATGGACTTCGTCGAGTCTAAGCTAGCCGCAGAATTTGTTTTCAATAACCCCAATATTAAAGGAACCTGTGGTTGTGGGGAAAGTTTTTCTGTATGACTTTCCTCAGTAATAGAAATTAAAATGATCTGTAGATATGCAGCTTTGCTTTCTAAAATTTGTGTTATATATTATTTTGTTACTTTTAGAGGATGTCATTTGTATTGAAGAGATTCACTGAATGATATGTACCTGATATATTTATTGAGCATGTTGCTCCGTTGTGTAAATAGACTATTGCATGGAATTAATAACGTGTATTTAAGTTATGTTCTATTAAACTATTGTTGAAGCTCCATAAGTCAACTATTGTTATTCCACCTTTATGTACTCCCATGGCTCATGTGCTGGAGAGCTTCCTTTGTTGTGCACTAAAGTTTGAGTCTTGTGTGATATTCTTTTTATAATAGAATTCTGTAAAAACCAACAAAACTAATGCTTTTCATGGTTAAAGATTACTTTTTAGAGATTACTCGCATCTATTATTGCATACAATAATATCCTTCTCTTATTCCAATCAATTCATTTTTAAGTTCCTTATGTTTAATTTGTGTAAACCACTGTTTTGCAATCCAGCAATTTGCATTGGTCACACCAGGTGTACTGTAATACTGATTTTAAAAATTACAAATGTTCCTTTCATCTTAAATTATAAAATTTAGAATAACATTGTAAAATTACAAGAATTAATCGAAGGAAAAACAAATAAAATCTGTTTTAGAGTACACCTGAAGATGCGATCAATTGGGTCGTGAAACAAAGTGATTTATGCAAACAAAACATAACTTAAAAATGAATTTTAAGATTGTCTGGAATATGAGGAGGATACTACTGTATGAAATAATATTAAATTAGACGATCATTTTGGTCTCCCATTTTAATGAGATTTGTCACATCCATCATTATATAAAAGCAACATGTGCAATATTTTGTTACTATGTCAGAATAATTATTAATATCCTCGAATTTTGGAGCAGAAACCACAATAGTTCCAACTGAAAATAGGGTTTGATTTGAATGAAGGGTGCAATTATGAGTAACTATACAATGTACAAGTGTATGTATAACAGGGAATAATTCCTGTAACTTTTTTTTATTTTTTTCTTTGCAAGAAAAAAGTGTTAATGAATAGAATTTTAACATTTCAAAAAAATACTCCAGCCTTAACAAAACATAGACAGAATTTAATAATATGAAAAATTGAACTAGTGGTATGCCCATTTTCACCCCTCACATTACTAAATAACATTATGTAAAATCATAGTTAGCCAATTTAAACTCATATAAAATAACACAGCATTATTTTAATGTTGAAATACATCCTTTCATTCATTCACTTGATTGTGAAACAATTAGGAAATACAGATGCTTGTCTGAAAATAAAACAATCATACTTTAAAATTTGAGACAAAATCAAATATCTTCAAATGTTTTATACATTTATTATTTTTGCACTCTCCCTAATTATTGTTACCTCCTTTACAAATGTTATGTAAAACAAATATTTTGTCATTTTAAAACTGTATTAGAATCTATTTTGAGTAGAAACTCAAAAGTCACAGATTAAATTCTGCCCATATGAAAATAACATGACCTCATCATGAATTTTTTTATCATTCTAATTATTTTATCACTCTAATTATCACTCACTAGATTATTTTCAACTAGTGTGTCATATTGAATGCTGTTTTGGAGTAGAGCCAGAATAATAAAAACTTAACTAAAAAGATAATACTGATGAGGCCTCTTTCACTTCTATGAAAACCATATTTTGAAAAAACACATAATGGAGTAAATATAATCATTAAGAACCTTTTAAACAGTGCAATAAAAACGCACCAATTGTCCAACAGTAGAAAATAATGCTGAGTATTGCAAAGGTCACTTACAAGTTGAAGTTAAGAGAGATCATAAACATATTTCAGTGTTTATATTTCTCAACATAAACATATAGTAACAAGCAAAGATTACTTTGCCAAAAAAGTCACGCAATTTAAATGGAGTTCCCATTCCATAAAAAAAAAAATTCAGCATCAGGCACAAAACAAGAACCCCTCAGCCAAAATGGTGACACCCAAAGGTACATGTACAGAGATGTAATGTACAGAGAAAGGGGAATATATCTATAAGAAGAAAAGACAATGTGATTCAGGAGGAAAGGGCAATAGCTATCAGAGAAGACAAATTGAATTTGGATTTGTTCAGTACCTATCATTTATATGTTGTACTAAACTTCTTCGTGCTTGACATTTTGAGATACACCCGATGATGTCAAGTGGTTTCCTATAGATATCCAACAGCACCAGCTTTTCCAATGACATAATCTACCCTTGTTGACACAAAAACTCATGAATAAATGAAAGGGATAGAGCGTCTTATCAACTGAGCACTTCTTTATAATGCCCAACATCAAATTATCACTTCATTAAAAATGTCCAGAAAATATAGGTATTGGATGGAAAAATATCAAATATACAAAACTGAAATCTAATATTTGCTTCAGATTGGCCATGAAAGATTATAAGCGAGCATGTGGCAATGGCAGTAAAGCATGGAAACACTGCCTCTGGCAAGGTCCAACTCTCAAACACAAAGAAGAAGAAGAATACAACATATATATATGAATATACCTTTTCACTCACAGCCATATGCAAAAAAAATATATATATGTATATATACATACACACATAAGGTTACTTGATACAAAATTGGGAACCTTACAGATATTAATTAACATGTTTAATTTATTAGACATAATAATAGATCTATTTAGACCTTAAATTTGCGTTTTGAATAAATAATAATAATACGTAGCTGACAACAAATCCATGTGATTTATTGTTATATCAGTCTTTGCTGCAGATCAATCTCAAGCAGGAATGACAAGCAATTAAAACTTAATACGCTCCTATTCAATCATTAATTTATTGAGATTGTAAAATAGTAAGTTAGGACACCTTTGACATGAACAAAAAGATATTTATCGATTTTTTCCATTTTCTCCAGTAACTGCTGCACAAGAATGTTAAAATTCAACCCTGCTGAGAAACAAAAACAGAAAATTAATATTTAAATTTAAATGAACATTTTAGTGCCCAAAAAGAGGACACACAAAGGAAACTGATTAAGACCAATAAAGCATACTTCAATGACAATGTCAAGCTCAGGTAACTGGTGGAAATCTTTCCTACAATTGCTCAGAACTGTCGTTTGCAACCATTACATTCTCTACGTTCAGCAATAATAGACTGGACAAAAACTCCACTGGTTCCAGTGATTTTTTATTTCATCCCACAGAATCTGTTTCTTCGTACGAAGACAAATAATCGTCATCATCAGTAATACTAACACTGTTCGATGAATACTCCTCACTATCTTCTTCTTCATCTTCATCTCCTCGCGGATTCCTCGGATCCACATCAACGTTTATCTCCAATTGCATCCGTACATCCAAAACCATAAATCCTATTGTAATCAGCAAAGGAAGTCGGAAACGGCAGTCCCAAGCGAGACGAAAAAGAAACACAAGTCCCTTGTGAAAATTACTGCCGGCTAACACCATTTCTGCACACAATTTGACTGTGGATGACTTACGAAAACTTATCTTCTGATTCATTCACACCGAGAACCACAAAATGATTGCATTTCGTACGAACACACTGTTCCAACCAGTGAGAGATTAAATAACTTCATATAATGATGGGCATTTGCTGCATAACACAGAGTGAACTACACATTTAGAATTCCGATCTTCGAGAGAAGAAATGGTCGGTATAATGAGGTGTACCGAAAGAAAACAAGTTGCTGCATCTTGACATCCACACCAACACTATCAACAAAACAATGTACCTTTCTTATGATATGAGGACTGAAGTTAAGTATTCATGTAGATTCACAGCAAATGAAGAAAGGACTGATGATGATTATTGTGCGTTGTCATAACCATGCAGAATTTGCAAGATAAGTCCTCCCGCTAACGCCGGATCGCACAGTCAATGTATTCAGATGGGTATTGAATTTTTCTCGAGATTTAAAATCCATAAATACAAATATATGCTAAACAAATTTTTGTAAAAATGTCAAAAGCACCCGAAACAGGCGTGCCGCCACTATAGCATCATAACACGCCCACATCACACCGCGCCATAACAGCTGTCAATGCCGCATTGTCAAAGCGCCAGGGTCTGCAACTGCATCCCGTCTCAAATTTAAATCCACAAGCGCGCATCGGCCCGATGGATTATAAATTCACAACAAAATCATACATGTTCACCTAAAAATTCAATTTTTCGATTAAACATTTACTCACAGAAATGTGACTAGGAATATTTCAATAGATTTGTCTAATTTCGTAAACGAACTACTTCGGTTTATTCTGAAAATCATTCCTTTCAGCTCTTTGCATGGTGTCGGAGTTTCCATAACTATTGAGCGCTTATATCATAGATTAACACATTCATCCAAGCTTATACTCAAGACATCTTAAAAAGTATTTATGGTTTATATAGAACAAACCAAGCAGCAAGAATAATGTAGTGAAACTCTTTTTGCTGCCAAAATCATTTCCGTAGTATACACAAGAAAAAATCTTATTGAATATGAATCCGTCACGATCAGGCACGGTGTGTGAGAACTCTTCCACACAAGTCTCTTACACCGGATGATATATCTATTAGGGCTATTGGTAAAACCTAAGAAAGTGGAAATGGGGCAATAATATTAAAAAAAACATAAGATCATGGAAATATTTAAAATTAAAATAAATTTCTAACAAATTTATTTTTCAATCCATGCACTACGATTTTAAATTCATGCAAAATTCATGCAGGTGAGAGAGTTATTTTCAGGTTGTGGTTTGGGACAAAGAAAACGAATGAAAATACAGTTTATTCAATATTTAATATTCAACTTCTACTACAAGAGGGAGCATTAATACCATTTTTTTCTCTCTTAATTGAAAAGTAATGCTAAATTTTGTTTTTTAATGCCAGACATACACTGTAAATTATTTTTCCTCAATGTTGTTTTAGGGATGTTACATTATGAAAGGTTTGTAAAATTTGTTTCAGAATAAGGATGATTCAGCTTAATCACATTTGTTTTTATTTACTTTTTGACATATTAAGACCCAGAATTTGGTCCCATCTTCACAAGTTGTAATTCATTGAGAAAGAGCATTGGTTAATTACAAATTTTATACCGATTTCCTTGTAAAATAATATAAATGATAACTACGGCAAAAAGTCTTTTTTTTATTTCAGGAGTTTAAAAAATTAATAAATAAATTCATTAATTTAATTGAAGTAGGTATAAGCAAATTCAACCTAATGTTTTATGAATAAAAAAAATATATACACACAGACACACATGTTAAAACAGTCCTGCAACTGACTACTACTCTCCATGATGAATTTGTGTGTGTATATATATATATATATATATATATATATATATATATATATATATATATATATATATATATATATATATATATATTGTAACTTCCCCACCTACCTACTTTACCTGCTTTGCCACACGTGGTGGGTCGTGATAGCATGAATGCTCGTGAAGCGAGCTTACAATTCTCGGGAAGCAGGATCTTTCGGGTATGAGAAAGATCTGAACCCTTAACACTATGAATCAAATAAAATATGAATAATATGAACATATATTCAATGAGAAAATTTACAGTGACGCAATTTCACAACAGGTTATTGCACTTTAAGTAGCTGATCACTGAAAAAATGAAACAAGAGAAAAAGAACAAAAAAACATATAGGCGTCACCTCGACTGCCTGAACACACTTTCATCAACTTTAATTTACGATGTGATTACTCCTTTCTGAGTTTTTCCACTACTAAATTATTTACTCTTTTGGCCTCTAGTTTTTCCGTGCACGGCTTTTTGTTTCAAATGAATTTGATACTTGTTTCAAAGAAACCCTTTCACAGGTGCTACCCTTGGGCTTCGCACTCACTATGAGATTGAACACAAAAAAATATACGTGGCATTCACGTTACTTAATTCATACCCCTTTACATGTCACAAAAGCAATTACTTGAAAACATAATACAACAAATTGATCTTTCTGGATAATATTAACTGTATAACATATAAAAATTCTGAATCATTTATGTAAAATTGTACAAGGTAAGCCTCTTTAAATGAATCTACTGACACGTGCAGTAAATGGCCTGGAAACTGCCACTCACACAGTTCGAAATACTTCTCCCTCCTATTTTAGACGTTTCACCCACTTTTAACACTGATTGTCGTGTATTTACCACTATCCTCTTTCCCAGCTGAACGCTGCATAAACGTTGCCAGTTCCTTTACCTCAGCAGCTCCGCGTCGGTCACCTGTAGGTAACCTTGGGGATTTTCTGCCGCTCGTCCCGCCGTCTGCGTCGTCTCGCGTGCTGTGCTGCGACGAAAGCAGTTCCTTCCGCTCGAACGCTGCCAAGCCTCCAATTTCCACACCTTTCTCTCGTTCCGATCCCGTACTATCCTCGCTCTAGACCAAGTCCTTCTCGCCTACGCTTCTTTCTTCCTGGGGTCGGCCGTCTTCCACTGCCTCGTGCACGTTCGTTCGCGCTTCCAGCCTCGAAATTATTAATGTTGCAGGAGTTATGCTCAAATGCTCGGCCGACCTACCACACTTCAGGCATGTGTGGTCTCAGCGTGCAATGTGAGATGCTGGATTTAATTAATGTCCTTCTGCGCGAATTTTACAACTTTGAAGTTATTTCGACATCAAACAGTTATTTCGCTTGGTCTCCGAATTATTGTGACTGCGACGAATGATTTTGCACTCTATTCCCTAATTACTTCACTTTTCTAAGATACGCTTTCCGAGCTAGCTTTTAACTATCAAGTTAAAGTAAACTCCTATACTATCTTATTTGTACTCGCCGTTGCTGTTGTAGCAAAAGAGCTTCTTCTGGTCGCCGTGGCAGTCGTCGTAAAAGAGAGTTCCTCCGATCGCCGCCGCAGTTGTCGTAAAAGAGTTCCTCCGAGGCGCGCCGCGATACTTCTGTTACTCGCGCCTGGGGAAATGTTGGAGGGGTGCATATTCTCCTCCTTTCGTAACCTCTCGGAAGAAACATTACCCACTAGTTCGGGCGTTGTAGTTTGAAAAGCTGTGGGCAGATGGCGCGTTTACCGGTCATCGTTCCGCCGCGTACCCTAGTCCTGTTAGTGGGCTTCTTACATGGTTGATGGTGGCGTTATGGGGTTGTCTAACCCCGTGACGTCACAATATATATATATATATATATATATATATATATATATATATATATATATATATATATAGAGAGAGAGAGAGAGAGAGAGAGAGAGAGAGACACACAGAGATACATACATACAACAACCAGCATTCATCATGGAGAGTAGTAGTCAGTTGCAGGACTTTTAACATATATGCCGGTGCCCTGTTCTTATTTTCATCAATCTCCCCTCCCCCAATTTTGATGCCGAAATATAAAGAAATTCCCGTTAAAAAAATCAAAATATTTAAAGCAAGTTTTGTTAAAAAGAACTAAATTTCACATTGATTGACATTCTCGCATCAACCAGCAACATTCCATACTATAAATATTATCCAATGATCTAAAATCACTTCGTTATGCCAATTTTTTGAATATAGTTTAATCATACATCACTTTTTATATGGTTTTTCATATTATTTTTTGAAAAATGTATTATTACTTAATTATTTTAAGACCTATCAGGGGTCCTTTGGACCTGTGCATTAACACAACACTGGTCAGCTGTGCTGTATGAGTGTGTAGTTATGTCATGTCTTGGTGATGGAAATAAATTTGAAGTTAGGAAAAGTAGAGACAAGGAGAAGAGCAGTTGGAAAGAAAAAAAAATCATCCATGTATCTCCCCCAATATCTCTCTCCACTGCCCCAGCTGGGACAAGCTCCAGGCTCCGACAGGTGTGGTAGTATAGTACATATATGTGTTATGATGGCAAAATGTTATGAGTAACTTTTTAAAAATTTTCCATAACAATATTAAGCATCAAGATGTCATGAACAATTACTCTATGGCTTTTGTCTTATTGCAATTTGTCACCATTGTTTTTTTAAAACTATAAGAGAAATACACCTATTGCCTTCTAAACATTAATAAACGAGAGTGACTCATGTCAGTGTGTCTCGTATCATGACAATGTGACATATTACCTTGCCATCTAAACACCGAATTTGTGTGTGGGAGTAAAGGGAGAGGTCGAGGAAGAGGAAGAAAAGGTTGTATGCAGTCTATTTGTTTAAGTACAAATCTGGCATTCACCTGATATTGATTGGATCGATCAGAGCAGCAAGTGCTAGAATACTCCTGCAACCTGAATGTGACCTAGCTATGTGGCTGAAGTTGAAAATCTGTCACCACCAGGACTCGAATAGAGGACTACTTGGTCAGTATTTCAAAAAACCTTTTACGTATATTTTCGTAATGTAATAAGTCACAATAAAAAAGGGAGAAAAAAATTACGATGTGTATGTCTGTCTTTAAAAGACTGGCTCAAATTGAATGCAATTTAAATATAATTCACAATCAAATCTACAATTAAATCTGATGCGATGATACATGTCCAAAATAGCCTGTTACATGAAGTGATGCTCTTGTTCATCTTGGTAATTTTTGTTTTGGGAGCAAAATTATTTATGCTTAAGGAGATAACTGAAAACATGGTCACATTTTTTTTAATGTTAACAGATCTGATGTAATTGCTTATCTTTACAAATAAATTACAGTCAGGATTTTAATGAAGCTGCTTTTCTCTTCTGATATTCTAAAATGACACATTTCATTGGTTCATATTGAATATTAAAATATTGTATTCAATTTCATTAATTTTTGCAAACATTTTGGAAATAATTATTTAAGAATAGTTCTTTTGCTAGTTACTGATGAATATTAACGAGCAGGACTGTGAAAGTACATTACATGATGCGTGTGATAGAAAATTTGCGACCATTCTAAATGGTACTTATAATAGTACGAAATTAATTCTAATGATTATGGTTTTTATTGAACTTAAAATGGAAATGAACTGTTCAACCAGTAACATACAAGGCATATTTTTTTAAACTGTTATATCAATAAACCACATTTTATATCTATAATACTGCAGTCTTTGCACACACAACTAAATTGTGTATATTGTTATTCAGGATACTTATTCACCATCAGTAAAAATCTATAAAATTTCATTACTGCAGGTTTTACGTTCCATAACCACAGTACTGTGATCTTTGCAAATAAATTTCGATTCACCGACTAGTACAGTTATAAAAGAAATAACAAGAAAACATTTACTAAATTTTACTTACATGATTGAGCTTGTGGTAGCCAAGTTGATACCTGATGGTGTGCTGAGCAAATGATTTGTACTTCAGAAATGGCAATGCAAAAATGTATAGTTGCAAGATATTTGAAGCAACAAATGATAAGGACTATTCTACAAACATATACATTACATTTAATTACACTCGTAGCAGGTATGCACCAGAACGCCTTCTCAAGGATTAACAAACCCTGTACAAAATCTAAAACTCCTTAACAAATAACTTAATTTTTCACCTTATTCATATTTCATTGAGCAAGCAATCTCTCCTATCCTATGGATTATTTCCATTTTCTCCTGGATTTAGTCATCATTTCTCTACAAATGAATTATTCGGATCTATTTCACCTTTAATTTTTTTATCTTATCTAAAATTGACACACCCACAACATCTATGGATCCACCTCCTTTATATTTTTTTCACTTTCCCAAAGAACTCCACTAAATTATAAACTGTAACCATTACTTTACACAGTTTTATTTAGGAATGAAAACATCCCTCTTATTTCTAGATTTCATTAATAAAATTTGATCTCACTGTTTCTAATCTACTCCACTACCCTTTCAAAAAAATTTATTAACACATGTTTGGACCCTCTAAAACAGAAATGAAGGTCTCATATTAAGGCAGCTCCACACATTCAGTATTTGGCGAGTAGCGAGCTTCTGCTCACCAAATCCCGAGTAGGGTGGACGAGTTGTTTACTATTTGTCAAGCGACGAATGTTTAGTGCTCATCCTGCCCAATGCGTTTTAGTCTTTTGAACACATCAAAGGAAGCAAACCTTCACAAAGCACATGAGCAGCTTGGGATTGTGTGAGCAGTAGCTCGGTATTCGTTGAATTTGTGAAGCTGCATTTACACTAGCCTAAATTATTCTCGAAGCTTGTGCGACTCACAACAATTGAAGCATGTGGCCAAACAATGGGATCCATGGAAATCCATTTTAAATAGTCGGTGATCATTTAATAATAATAATAATAATAATAATAATAATAATAAATAAGGCTTGAATTCTATTTAATTGAAAGGGCAGTCAGATAATGATTCATCACCATCTCTTTAAAGTATGCACACAAAATTACAGCTTTAAAAAATCACTTTCTTTATTTTAACCATGTTTTTGGACTTGAAATGCATAATTCTAAAAATACATCACACTATTTACATTAGCATGTAATTTGAGCTGCACTGTTTCAGTGCTTTATTTAATACAAATTACACAACTGAGGTACAAAAATCTTCAACTTCTGAGGCACGGACTTTTCTTTTGAACATAAACAGAAAATAATAATTACAAAAGCAAATTCACAGCAGCAATAATAAATGGAGCTGATAAAATAGAAACCTAGGTTCACAAAAACATGTGCGAACACTTGAAACACACATTTAGGTGAATGCTTTGAGAGGTCAGAGGAATTTCTAATATTTACTAGTGATACTTCAATCTACTGCACTTTGAAGAAGATTTAAAAAATTAATGAGATCAAAAACTGAATATCTGGTATGAAAAAATATATTACTTGGATTACGATTCCATGATACATGATAAAACTGATATCTAAATATTATTGAAAAGAAGGAATTGACATTATGTAATCAAAGCACATATAAAAATACAACTTATGTATTTCCTCAAACCGATCAGTCTCTATAATGTTGATGTTATGTCAACTTGATCTTCTTTTTCTTTGGTTTGATTGGAAGAGGTCCAGGTGTTTTAAACACAGTACTGAAATGGGAAACAATGTATCAACAAATCTACAAAAATATATATCATGATATTATTTTGTAAAGAATACTTAATGAAATCAATACTCACTGGCATGTTGTGCATATAGGGCTAAACTTGCAAAATACTGAAAAATGTAATAATGAAAAATATTATAAACCATATACAAAGAATCAATAAAAATAGTTGTACAATAAATAAATGCCTACAGAGTAAGTACAAATCACACAAAGATCTATGGATATAAAAATGTTTTCATTAATTCTTTACAATTTTCCAAAAAATTAAGTTCTTAAGAAAGGGTCTTCTATCTAGATATCTTGGAATCTCATTAGTCTCTAAATTTACTGAAGTGATTTCATTTTGTGGAGAAATATACGACTTCAATTAAATGTATTACATTTATGAATGTATAAAAAAGTAAAATCTTTCCCAAAGAGAAAAGGTTTTTGATGTTCATTGTAGGTGTATCACACACGAGTAGGCAATCAAAAATCATTATGGATAATAGAAGTCTTACTAGGTTAAGTCATTGATCTTCAGAAAATTCTTATTAGCAGTCTTCTGGATTTTCACAAGTTCCAACATTAGGAACATTAATATCAAGCCATTTTTTATATTTCTTTTATAAATGTAATTTGAAAAACAACTGATGAAAACTAATGGAGCTAAAACAACACAGTACTTTCTCATCATATTTGCAATTTGAAATTTTTGACAAATTCAATAAAAGTGCGACTTCTCAATTTTTTGAAGTATTCTTTGCTTTATCCGATAAAAAAAATTCAAGTCATTACTGAGAATTTTTGTTTCTAAATTTTCTTTACTTCAGGAAAATTTCAATGAAACTTGTTCAAATGATCACCTGCACTAACAGCCAGTTTTTCATAAAACCGATGGATTTTTCAATAAGACACGTGTAAATATTTCCTCTTTTTTGAAGATATCTGGATTAACAGCCAGCCACCACACATATTTTGTAGATTGACCTTTATTAACCAGTTACCTCACATGATTCTGAACTGTATAATAACAGTAAGTGGAAAAGTAGTGGGGGTTACTGTAGTTCTAATATCATGTTATGATGGGATGCATTGTCAGAATTCTTTGAAACTTGACTTTCAATCGCTTATCTTGCTGGGGGATTACTGTCTGATTCAGATAGCACCCAGTGATTTTAGTAAACTTCTCAGAATGAAACAAGTTCACTTTGACCATTTCACAGCATTCCTATGGTTTACTAACTGGTATTTCCCTTCTAAGGTTTTGCAGAGCAAGCAAGAAGTGTGAATCCAATCTAAAGGTCATTTATTAGTTCTTTCGACAGGCAGCCCAGTTATAAAGTTTCTAAAGAATATGAACAGTGTACTTTCGCTTACTTAATATGGCGTGTGTTTCTTGACCAAGAGAATGAGTGACAAGTGAAGGGTGTGTTTTGATATTATTTGAGAAGAGGCAAATAATCCTTAATAGCTTGTTCATTTTTTGGCCATTAAAAATACTTCATTTCACAGCAATTAGCAAAATTCGATTCAATTTACTCTTCCAGAAACCACAAGTTTCATCAAGCAGTCACTTCTATTAACAGTCAATGTGGGAACCACTGGCGACCACTTTAATCAAGTTTCACTGCAGTGGAGCTACAGCAGCATACATGTCATTTGTTACCATTGCAATTTATGCACATTCAGAATGTTCAACAAAAATTTGATATGTCCTTTTTATAAGTGTGGTACTATCAGAGAAAAAAGTAAAGAAGAAATATGAATCAGTTTTTGAGAAAAGCTTTTTTTAAAAAATAACCTTTATTTCATTTAATCTTACATGAAAACTACTTTTAATTTAGAAAAATTTATGTGACTTCATTTAAAGATTTAATTGAGAAACAAATGTCTATCTTCAAAATTTTAGTACAGAGACAATGAAAAATTTTGAACTTTTGCAGTTTATAAAAATTCAGAGGATTCAATGAAAACGAGATATGTATCTTTTCTGTTCTAAGTGAAAATTAAACAAAAAACTTGGAGCCATTTTTGAGAAAATTTTAAAAATATTATTGAAGCTTCATATAAAGAACCCTGAAACATCAAAATAATATTTCAAATTGAAAGGACAAGTGACATTAAGCAGTTTGGCAAACTTCAATTTTGGTGACAATTCTGCCTACTAAGCCACTAGCGTGGTTTATAGACAGACAGACATTTTGCCTTAAGTCAGTTTTTTGGTATCAAGGACCCACAAATCATGGATTTTAACCACACATTGTGTTAAAGAAAGTAATTTACTATGTATTGGAAAAAGTGTTGAACAGGGAAAGATTATGAAAGAAGCTGCTGTAAATGAGAATATAATGGAACACATATTGAAGATTTCATAATTTCACTACAAGATTCCGGTGATAATGATAAAGACAGTTCTGCTCAAAACAGTGTCTGTGAATATGACAAGTGGTATCTTTTCAGTGAATAATTAAATTGTACCCAATTACCTAAGAAAAACAATTTGAGTTTACTTTGGAAACATCAATTTCCTACCATATGACATTTCTTTATTCCACGGATCCTTTCCAGTAGGTTGAACTGCTTATATGAATGTTGCAATGGGTAAAGTAGAGAAGTTCTTGCATATTTACAATGAATAAGGTTGCAGTATCACATTGTTGAAATGACATGAATAGCTGTAGCGAAGGCGGCAGACATAGCATGCTTGTTCGTTTCAGCAATAGTGCACCATGTGCTTGGTAGCTGTCAATTTTAAAGTTCCATCTCCCATAGAATAGTTTAAAACTGAGTTCATTACGGAAAAAATCTATCATCAATATTATAGGTTTGCAATGTTTATATTTTGCTTTTTAGAAAATACAGAGAGATTACCAAAAATGGGATCAATGCCTTTTAGATAAACCTACTTCATTCTACTTAAGAAAAAATTTACACCCCTTTTTGGGAAAGTAATTACTTTAAAACTGTCTAAAGTTTGCACAAAATTATGCAAAAAACCTTATATTTGGAAAAAATTGTACATGCTCTCATTCAAAGGTCTGTCTTGAAAGAACACAATTTACTCAGGAGAAAAAAACCTCCCTTTCTCTCCAATATTATAGTTGCAAGAAGACAGTGAACATTTTTTGAACTTTTACGGTTTTCAAAAATGTAGCATTCCATAAAAAAAAAATCAAATTTAGGATCTCGAGTTTGACCAGGTAGATCTCAGAATTTCTATTTTGGAGAAAATCATCTTAACAGTTTATGTGCTACCATTGGCCACAGATGGATGATTTACTATCAACCAATTTTTTGGTATCAAGGATGCACAAAACATGGATCCTAACTACACATGTTAGAGGAAGTAATTTACTACATAAAGGAACAAGATTTAACCATTTCTTCAATATCACGATCCCACAATATGAGTTTTTCTGATAAGAAATCACCTCTTTCTGGAACAGCATTACAACACTGTCTGTGTGCTACACAAGTACATAGTGCAGCAAGAAAGTAAACAGATAAGTTGCTTTAATCCATGAGTTTTAATCAATTAATTTAAAAAGTTGCCACTTTTAACCATTGCGTCTCAATTAAGATGCAGAGAGACATCGTCAGAGAGAGAACACATTAACTTCAGACACAGAATAATCTGATATGTTGATATCAGAAATCCAAAATGGAGAACATGCCTAGTAAGAGTGTGATTTGCACCCACAATAATTACTTGATAAATATATTATAATTTCAAACATTACAAATTTTTCAATTTTATCCAAAACCACACAATATTGGGTTAATCTGAATTCCATTCACACTTGAACTAATATTTTTCTGATAACTAGTACCTTTAAATGTTATATTACAAAAATAAATACTCACTGGACAGACAAACTGAGCAGACATAACCAATGTCAATTAACTCACGATGACAGAAGCAGGCTGCTCGATAATCTACTTTCACTGGAGGAGGCAGGACAAGCTTTTCACGAATGGGAGGCTCCGGTAAAAACACCCACTGTGAAATCAAATAAGATGAGTATCTTTTTCTAACAAGATAAAAAAGATGACCTTAAAAAATCTTTACCAATAAATACTGTAAAAGTCCTTGTAATTGTGGGATCTTCAGATAAAGACCACCAGTGATATCACAACCTTGCTGAAGTAATCCAAGATCCTGGTCAAGGCTGCACACATCAATGGTAATATTCTAAAACAAATTCAGAACAGTTTACAATGTAAGAATCAAGCAACAAATAATTAATTTTTAAAAACACCCTATGATTAAAACGATTAAGAAGAAAGCGGATTGCCCGTAACCTGCAGTTCACATGACAAAATTATCACACTCTAGCAGTTAATTTAAGTGACATTACTTCTCAAATAAGCTGACATTGTTTGATAGAAAATCTTGTCAGTGTGAAAACTACCTTTTGGTATATATCATATTATATTTCTAGTGTTATCACAGTGTAGAGTTACCATATGAATTCAGTCCTTTATGATCTTATTAGAGTTTTATTTATTTTGGTTGAAGTTCAGAACATGGTATAACCTAAGGAATTCATTTAAACAGGCACTTCGTGCTGCTCCAGCGAGGGGTATATCCACGGTAGAGGGGACGAGAGGTGGTTAGGCGATTATAAGGGGAGGGAATTTCACTCTAGTATCTTGCCAGAGCTCTATTACTAAATAGTACTGTGATCGAGGTGGTGTGCCTGTGTGTAAAGCTTGTAGTGTTCTTTCTTCAAAACATGTTTGCAACTATGCAGTTTAAATTTTCAAGGTAGTCTTATAGAGTGCTTACTGAAGTGCTTTCTTATAAAAGTGGATCGGTAATTATGCGGTGCATAGATGTTTATAACGATCGCAATGGCAAGGCCGAGCCTTGACGTGACTTGGATCTGGGTGAGCAAAGCGAGAAAACTTGCCTTTGGAAGTAATTTGGCATTAAAATACAGAGGGGACAAAGTGTATTAAGGGAGAGCCACGAAAATCACCTATCGATAAGTTTTATTCACTTCTATCAGAGCATGTAGCGTAATTTGAGGGAGGTTTAAGGAGACTCCCCTCCCCTTCGCCACGCTTCTCTAAGGGTGTACAGTGTTCCCTACTTTAACCTTTATTATTTATATTGAAGGTAAGTTTTATAGTTCTATATGAAACTATGTTTTGAAAAAATGTTTTCTGTCAAGCCTTTATGAAAAGAATGAAATGTACAATAAGAAAAGTGTTTCATGAATACAGTTCTAAGAACGCTTTTCGCAGTTCATCACAATAAATGAACTACAGTATATTTTCATTTCTAGAATTAATTTTGTTTAAATAAGTTGGGCTCTACATCCCTAAAATGTAGTTTTAATAAACAAATATTCCTAAATCTTCAAGTCTTCATGGGTTAATTAATACAGGTGTTCATAGACGTGTATTTGTTATTCCAATTTCAATTTTTTAATAGCAATTTCAAGGGCAGTTAACCATCCTTTTCAGCCTTAAAATCTTGCCACAAAAAAGCCAAAACACATTAAAAGAGTAAAATATTTTTGGACATAGTTCTGAGGTCAATTCAAAAATCAAACTGTGTTTTATTTAACTGACCTGTTTTTGTGCTGTAAAAAAGACGTTCATATAATTCATGTATTGGGAGGCACTATCTCCACTGCCTGTAATTATTAAAATACGTGAATTCATTTTAGCTCCTGCAGTTAACTCACGCTCCAACCTGTCAAATGCAAGGACAATTTTCATAAATGAAGGCAAAAAAAAAAGTTTTCATAAAACGGCACTTGAAAATTATACATTCAAATCTTAAATATACAAAAATTCAGGTGAAAAGAAGCTGGAACATAAAAAAATATTTCATTCAACAAACCCAACATTCCTTTTAAAATTGGGAATTTAGAAAGAAAAACATTTTGGTGAAAGAAATATTTATGGTACATAATTACACAAATCTATTATAACTAGACCTTGTCAATGTGTAAAAATCATATAACTTTGTTTAAATCAATGTTAAATTGTAAGAAAGAAAGTTGATCAAATTCGATTGCACAGAAATGCAGGGTTGTTGCAACAAGAAGAATTAAATTGAAAATTCCTTCCAAATGCGAAGATTTACCTATGAATATAACACAGAGACATGGCAAGAGCACCAGCTAAAAGAGTGTCCCCACTATTTTCTCCTTCTTGCTTGATTCTCTCAATGTGATGAACAACAAACTTCTGTATACTTTGTCTAATAGTTTTCTCCACATGTGTGAAAAGTTCATATTGTCCATCATGCTGCCTGCACATTGACTGACTTCCTGTCTCTGGTGGAGGGTACAGGAACTCCCTAAACAAAGAAAATCATCAACTAATAATACTGTAGATATTAAAGAAACAAGATTTTATGTGGACCTCATATTGAAACAAGTACCACATTTGCACTGTTTCATTATTATGTTACGTCAATCGTCTATCTTTGAATATTTTATCTGTAATAGTTTGCATTTAATTGTTTATAAAATATTATCAACTATACAATAGATGTTTTTGTTTAAACTATAACTTAAATTTGTTTAATTGATTTGGCAAAAGCATGAAGTATGCAGCTATTAGTACAACGACGTAATTAAAAATTATCACTCACAGAAACAATAATTACTTAATTAACTGAACTGATAATCAAAATATTTCTAAAAGAGATGTTGATTCTTCTAGGATTGTCATTGCATACTTCTCTTATAATTTACTATACAAGATACATAACTTACGTAGCCTTGGTATGACACGCCAAAACAGCTAATTTATTAGCAGCTTTCAGCATCAAGTGAGAGTTGGCAAAGGCAATAACAGACTCGAGGCATTGTGTAAGAACATGAGCCTGTTCTCGTACCAATCTCTGCCCAGGATTTGTGTCCAAAATGATCACAAGAAGACTAGATTCTGATTCTGTAATTGCATTGGGAAATTAAAACACGAAGCAATAAAACTAACACAAGCTAGCAAACTTCAATAATTACAAGAAGTACCTTCTGACATTATGATATTAGTAAGTCTCGTATTACATATAGGTTTCAAGTACTTCTTGGACGATGTTTAAAACGTCTGTTGATGACCGGTAAAAACATGTGTCTTCTCATGAAAATATCACTCTTCAAATAGGAAAGGATATACTATATATTATTCACGCTGTCAAATATCAACGTGACTGCCACACAAACAACGAACACTGCAAATTACTGGGAGATACAGTTCTAACATTTCGCATTTCGTGATTGTTTACTTCAATTTACATTCACCTTCACAGTTCACACAGCAGCGGCGCAAAATAACATTCAGTCATATTCTTTGATAGTGTACTCTCTGCTTTGAGTCTTGGTCACGATGTAAGATATATATATTACACCGTGGTACCGTGGTCATGGTTCGAGTTCTGTGGTATACGAATATGCTCTAGCGTGCTCTAGCAGCTATACTACCCAAACAAAAGCAGCACAGAAAATGCCACAAGCCCAATGTTACTCAACCGTAACATCAGAGCGCTCTGATAAAGAAAATGACTTACGCCATTTGTCAATTTCAAAGTGGCGGGAATGAACCTACATGTTTAAACCTTCATTATAGATATAAAATCCTTCAGTCAGTCAGTGAACAACGCCGGAGGGTAAACTGTAAGCAGGATTTTCACCAAAATTAATATTCTCCGATCGATATTGAGATTCTACGATGATGTGTTGATATTGCGGCCCTCTGCATTTGAATAGGCCGAAGCACTCATCACGAAGCCCCAAGGAAATGAAATTTTTTAATTGGATAGAAAAATATAAAGGGTTGATCCCGAGTTTAGGGTGGCACGGTTCCTTTGGTTCCTTTTATGATTCATTATTTCTCGCGATTCCTATGTTTATAGTTGCGCGGTTCACTATAACAACTGAATTATTTATGTTCAATGTTAAATGAGAAGAAGCCACATGATAATTTATTGGCGTGGAATTGTGTGTATTTTCGCATTTCAAATCTTCTTCAAATAGGTAATATAAGGTATAAAAATCGCACAAGCCCAATTTCCGTTGAATTCTCTGAATTTTCAAAGATTGCAAGAGTGCAACATTTTCCCGGCGTTTTCCTACGACTAAAATATTTTTATTAGATATTTTTTCTTCAATTGAAATTTGTTATCTTCAATTAGTTCTTTCATTAATGATCTGTGCATTTTTAAAAAAAATTAGTTCTTTCCAATCAATTTTTAGTGAAATATGAGCAAAGTTGACAACAAGAATTTCATAAAAACGGCACGAAATGTTTTCTTGAAATAATGAAAGATTTCCAGTTGTATAGTCGTTTGCTATTCGTTTATAGTATAAACACTAATTATATAAATTCTAATAAAACTTGTCCATGACCAGTTTTAATGAGTGGGCGACCATTTTTAATTGACCATTACAAACGGCAAAGACTTTCTCGTACTTGTTAGTTTTAATTTCTTTAGTCTGAGCTAGCTTTTCGGTTTTGCCCAACCCTCTTCACAGCTGACATCTAGAACCGACAAACTGCAATTTTTCACAATTTCTCAATTTTTCGGTTCCCTAATGGCAGAACAAATATGACTTTAAAAATATTATTGAAGAGCAAAACCTCGTCCAATATGGAAATTATCGTGAAAGAATTTGGAGCCATTTTGGAGAAACTATTTAAACGTTTCTGTACCTGCAAAATTCAAATCCTTTTTTTCACAGAAAACTTTTGAGTTCATTTGAAAACATTTGAAGCACTTCTGCTTACAAATGCAATAATGTAAGCTAATCGGTGATAACGTAAATATTAACGGCATGAGAGTCATTTGTACGAGTATAATTTAAAAAATGACTAAAAGTAAACGGCATTGATGTCATGTAATTCAGTGCATTTTAGCACTACCCGTTTAAACATTTTAAAGAAAAAAAATTTGGAGTCGTTTTCGGGAAAATGGCGTTTCTGAAAATGGGGAATTTTGAGCTAATTTTCAGTAAACGTTTGTTCTTTGAGCTTTCGAGAAACTTCATTCGACATCAGTTTGAAACACATGTACTCATAAACGCAATTATGTACACAAATTGCCAGTAGTGTAAATATTAATGCGTGAGAGAGATGTCAAAAAAATATATATTTGTGTAATTAAAAAACAACAACAAAGGAATACAGTAAAATGGAATTTTTGTCCTTTTATACCGTACATTTAGCACTATTCCTAACAAAAGTTTAAAGAATAAATTTGCAGTGGTTTTTAAAAAAATCTTGTTTTTGATATTTTTTTATATTGCACATATTTCACTCACTACTGTGCACAAACTACAAATATTTCCAATAAAATGTGTATGGCGTTAAAGAAAGAACTAATTATAGAGAACAAATTTCATTTGAAGAAAAAATTTCCACCTTCAATATTGTAATTAGATAGTTTATTTTAGAAAAAATGTCAGTTTTTTTGCCGTTTTGACTCCTTTGTGCAGTCATTCTGTAAGTACGTTCACTGTTTGAGATAGATATAGCATAAGTCAAACGATTCTGGAGGGTTTTTGGAACAGACCTTCTAAAGACTTAACTCACTGTTTGTACTACATAAATACAGTCGGAGTTTTATGTCTCGAAACTCAAAAGTTACTTTTCACTGACTTATATTCTTTTTTAAATAAGCCATTCAATTGAGGGAAGAAGCCGAAAAAGGTGAACTTTTGCAAAAATTAAACATTTTAACGAAAGATAGATCTGCTCCATTCTCTTAAGCGTCTTCTACCCTAACCGAATACACAATTTAATCCGTGGTGGTAAGGGATACCATGGACATGCACTGCTAAATAATTTTGTAATATCCGAAATAACAATTCTAAATTAGTTTGTATTGATGGTGTTTCCTCTGCTTACGGTTTGTCTTTTTTATCTTTTTAGTACTTCCAACCCAGCTGTAGAGCGAAGACGAATTCAGACGTTGTCTAGACAAGAATACTAGCGATCGGCTGCTCTGGTTGATCGTTTTCTGGCGTTTCTATTATCAATACCTGGCAAAAAATGTGATTTACGATTATTATTATTAAGGATTGGAAAACACATTGTCGGGAAGTGTTGTCAGAATTAGTACACTCATACCCTGGCTTAGGTTTGTTATTGATTAAACTCTTTTTTGACATTAATTTATCTTGTTAATTATATTTTAGACTGTCATTAGTAAAAACTGTTCTTTTAAGGCTTAGCGTGCTAAAAGTGCAATTTTCAGCACTAGTGCTTCAAGCGAGATCATGCTCAAGTGTTTAGATAAAGAATACCCCAAGATAAGATGGTAAAAAGTTCCCCTAAACTAAATGACATATGAGTAATTACACTTAAACTGTAACATAACAATAATATTTTTGAAAGGTTTCTTAGCTCCTGTACCATTATCCACACCCCTCTACAGTCAAAAACGTGTTTTTTTATTTTAATTTTTTCGTCAAATTAACAGTATTTTATCAGTTTGAAAAATATGAAAAATGAAAAAATAATTTATTCTATGAATTTTTTTGTTGATATTTTCTTATTGTCAAATTAAAACGCAAAAAATATTTTGGAAAAAAATAACAAAAAAATAATTTTTACTGTCTTAGAACCCTGAATCAGAATCGGAAAGGATCTCAAAAGTTCATCTCAAAACACACATTGTTGTGAATTTATTTTAAGATATTTTCGACTGCTGGGCTGAAGCTAAAAAAACATTTTTTTTACCATTGTCCCGTCTTTAAATTACCGCGTATTTAAATACACTTTGAAAATGACAGCAACTGTTCTGTCCATTTATTGTAGAGTTTATTATACATTTGTATGCTTTGTTGTTGACCCAGTAATATTTTAACTTCAGAGTCGCTGCAGCGGCAACCGTTGCGGTCACTGAGCCATCTCGGCCGGTTCTGAAAATAATCTAAAACTCTGCGTAGCGTACGATTGATTGATTGTTAGATTCCGGGCGCGGCAACGGATGACATTAGTCCCGTACGTGTAGTGTATGTTTTTCCTCGAGATGTGGCGGTGATCTTCCACCGCTGGATGGTGAGATCCGGCGCCGACCTACCGTCGACAAGCGGGGTTTTCCCCATCCAGGTATCTCTAACCAGCGGTTTACCGCCCCAGCCGGAACAAGCTCTAAGCTTCACCCGACCGGTCTCCTGGCATGAGTGGTAGTGTAGTTCATGTGTGTTTTTGTGAGTGTGTGTGTGTGTGTGTGTGTAAGAAGTGTGGACAGGACAAAGAAGAGAACGGAAAGATCGCGCGCGGTCTGTGGCCGGTTTATTAGGATACTGCTCCAGCATTCGCCTGGTATTGATCGAAGAAACTACGGAAAACTACCAATCAGAGCAACCGACCGCTAGAATTCTCCTCCAGACAGCGACTGAATTCGACCTAGCTTTTAGGATAGTGTTTGAAAATCCTGCCACCGTCAGAACTCGAACCTAGGACCTCTCGGCCAGTGTCACTGCAGTGTCATCAATTGAGGCCTTGAGCTACCTCTCCCGGTCGTACCGTACGAAGAAAGTAAACGTGACCCCACCTTGCTGTGGTAGGGCCATGAATGGCTGGTTGGTTGTTAGTGATTCCGGGCGCGTCAACTACTGAAGTCATTGGTCCCGTAAGTGTAGTACATTTTTTAGAGGTGCCTGTGTTCTTCCTCTACTGGATGGAGGGATCCGGCGCCGACCTACCGTCGGCTAGCGGGATTTACCCTGACCAGGTATCTCCCATCGGCCGGGCACCGCCCCAGCCGGGAGAAGCTCTAAGCTCCCGACTGGTCTCCCGACGTGTGTGGTAGTGTAGTGCATGTAAGCGTGTGTGTGTATGAGGTGAGGATAGGACAAGGAAGAGGAAGGAAAGATCGCGCGCGGTCCATGGCCCGTTTGTTCAGTACTGATCCGGCATTCACCTGGTGTTGATTGGAGAAACTACGAAAACTATCGATCAGAGCAGCCGGTCGCTAGGATTCTCCTCCAGACAGCGACTGAATTCAACCTAGCTGAAAAGCTGATATCGTAAACCTGCCATCGTCGGGACTCGAACCTACGACCTCCCGGTCAGAGGCACTGGCATCAGTTGATGCCGCAGTCAGAGGGACTGCTGTGACATCAGTTGATACCCTGAGCCACCTCTCCCGGTGCCGTGAATGCAAGA
Source organism: Teleogryllus occipitalis (assembly GCA_011170035.1). NCBI lineage: Eukaryota > Metazoa > Arthropoda > Insecta > Orthoptera > Gryllidae > Teleogryllus > Teleogryllus occipitalis. The sequence continues at coordinate 91,519 of BLKR01001284.1, forward strand.
GGCGCGCCCGCGCTCACCCACCTGCGGGCTGAGTGGCGTTGTTGACGTGGTCGGGGCGCTAGCGTGGAGCGCACGTGTTGAGCGTCCTGCGCAGTGCCCGTGCGCCGGCGCAGAAGGCGCCGCGACGCACCGCGACGCGTATTGATCCCGCGCCCCTCCCCCACCCCCTCGTCCTCGGCGCCGGCGGCGGCGGCGCCCGCAGCGGCCTCGCGCAGTGGCAGTGCCCGCAGCCACGCGGACGCAAACTGCCAAGCGAAACCTGTCTTAGACGGTCACTATCTGTTGCGGCGAAAAATGGCCGTTGGTTGAGGTGGGCGCTTAATGGAGATTACAATAAAATAGGAAATGAACGTAAGGTTAAATTTAGACCTACCATAAACGGGTCTACAATAAGTCTAAAATTTAGATTTATGTTCGTTTCCCATTTTACTGTAACCTCCATTAAGCGACCACCTACACAAACGGCCATTTCTCTCCTCTTCATTTAATGAAGTTAGATACGGTTTAGGCATATGATTATGTTAACTTCATTTAGACTTATGTTCGTTTCTCGTTTAGATATACTTTAGGCATATGATTATGCTGAAACTTGTAAATATTCCACAGTGGCCTGTTCACATTATGTAGTTAAATTCCATTTTTTAAACAACTTTTTCTTTTAATTTTTCATGTTAAAAATTTCTGTAGTTAGATTCTGTTATTCACTTGTGTATTACATTTTGGTTTATTTTGCTTATTCATTTTGTCAACTCATTAGCATAGTATTGGTTTGTTAGTTTTCCCAGTCATTTATTTTCTTTAAAATTTAAACTAATAAAAGTAAATTCAAGCATGACAAAGATATTCTATTCCCGCTGGCCGATCGGCGAGGAGAGCAACCTTATGCTAAAAATGACCTCGATATGGACAAATTCCCTTTTGTATTAAACCTTCTAGCGACTGTTAGGGTGGGGAAACGAGTATATAGGTAATGTCTGGGTGCCTTCCACTCTTATCTTTGCCATGCTGCCGCTTGCAGCATCCCCTGTAACAAGTGATTTATGAATAAAAAATTAGAATAAAATTAAAAAATATAATTATGCTAAGAAGCTTTTATGTTTACTTCAGCTACAAAATAATGATTGTTTTCTCCAAGTTTGCACTCTTCTCTTTTTCTTTGTCCTTTTACTGATTCCCATTCATAGACTTGATTAACAACAAGACTCCATGTTGCAATTCATACCCAGAATAAACTTCAAAGCATGCATGAAAATAATGTACTGTTATTTAAAACAAAAAAGTCCTCAACCAGCTAGCGACTCAAAAAAAATTGATCCAAGTAATGTGTCAATACGGCTGCGTCGTCTTAATCAGCAGCAATACCACTCCACCGCTTATAATAGTTAGTTAGTTAATGCCTTATTTCACGTGGCGAGACTCCGGCCATCAGGTCCGCTCTTCCATCTAACCACGCGAATTTCGCTACACTCCTTTCACCACCTAGCGGAGATAGGAGGGATTATTTTGGGCAACGAAACAGGCGGATCTCAATTTTGCTCAGAGGCTTCTTTTAGGCTTGAGGTATAATAGTGATATGGCTCACAAAAGCCAAGTTGTCAGGAAGTTGTGTTGGTCTAATACAGGTTAATAATAGGAAACGTAACTGGGCACAGTTCGCGGGGTCAAGTGACCGCTTAAAAGACGGCATACTTAGATAGGGAACACGAGTTTTATGAAAAAAGTCAGTCTGTTCCACGAGAAATTGGCAATTAATAGACGTAACTACTTAATCGAGACGGCCGTTTTGGTAGGTTCCAAGACGTTTGTTTCAGACTTCTACTGAGCTGATCTCAATGATTTTTGCTTTGAATAAAAAATCAATGAAATCACATATGAAAACAGCCGACCTCTAGAATCATTCAGATTGATTTATTGATTGCTTGGTGTTTCGGGGCGCGTTAACTAATAGGGTGATTCGTCCCGTAAGTGTAGTTCACTGCGGGAGGTGTCGGTGATCTCCAGCTGTTGTTGAGATTCGGCGCCGACCTATACGTTGGCTTACGGGGTTTTTTCCCTACGAGGTATCTTCCAACAGCGGGGCACCGTCCCAGCCGGGACAAGTTCTAATCTCCTGATTTGTCTCCCGACATATGTGGTAGTATGGTGCATGTACGTGTGTGTGTTTGTAAGTGGGGGAGAACATAGGCTAAGCGAGAGGAAAGAAAGATCGTGCGCGGTCCGTGGCCCGTTTATTAGAGCACAGCTCCGGTATTATCCTGATGTTGCACGGAGAAAACACGGAAAACCACCGATCAGAGCAGCCGGCCGCTAGAATGCTCCTTTAGACAGCGGCTGGATTCGAGCTAGTGAGGGTGGAAAATCTGACAATCATTCATTCAGTGGTCAATTTCAACTCAATATTTCATTGGTATTAAAATTCCGACTCCAGCGGCACTCGGCGCTAAAACCCCATTGTCTACGGAGCTTCAGTTGCGCAGTTGCAAACACACACAATTGAAGAGGTCAGTAGAACAAGAGGCTGCCCACATTTTTTTGTGAAATTGAGTTATCAGGATTATACAGAACTTCAAACATCATTCTTTTATTGTAGTATGTGTTTTCTTAAAACCCAGAATGGACTTATATTCAAATGCACTGTGTATGAACATGTATTGAGTTATATGAGGAAATTTCAGGTAAAATGGGTTAGCCTCTTGTTCTACTGAGCTCTTCAATTGAATATGTCGTTTCCGACGCGTCACTATTGTCGTCCTTAGTCCCGTTAAGTGTTGATGCAGACAGTTGTTTCCATTATAGTCAGGGGATGGCGATGTTCCTCATCCACTAGAAGTGAAATCGTCGCCACGATACAGAACTTCTTGCGAAAGTTTCACCCCGCCAGGTATCTCCTCAAGCGAGATCTCCGCTAGCGAGCCCTAGCCGGCCCAAAGAATAGTAAGCTCCTGACTGGTCTTCAGAAATGTTTGGTTTTCCCTAGAACTTTTATCTAGCCGGAGGGCCGGTTAACCTTTACGTCCCGATGGGTCGCATATTCGACCATGCACTAGCCACCAACACACTTGCGGGTTCCTCTGTTCTGGGGTCAGCAGAACGCGAGGCCCTCCGCGACAACACATACAAAGTCAAGGGACAAACAACCATGCCCAAGACGGGACTCGAACCCGTGACCCTTCGGACCGAAGCGCTGAGTCGGTACTCGCTCTTAGCCACTTCGGCCATCCAGATCGGCAAATGAATGGTAATGGAGTGCATGTAATTGTGTATGTATAAGGGGAGAGGAGGCGTTAAGGATGAGGAAGGAACAATCACGCGCTGTCTATGGCTCATTTGTTGAGGTTCTACTCCGGTATTCGCCAGGTATTGTCCAGAGAAACCACGGAAAACTACTGAAAAGGGCAGCTAACAGCTACAATTGTCTCCCAGACAATGGCTGAATTCGACCTCGCTTTTTTGCTAGTGTCGAAAATCCGCTATCGTCGGGATTTGCGTCCTTGGATCTCACCGTCAGAGACGCGGAAATGAAACCAGCTACCAGCCTTTTCAGTCAGTTTCACACATTTCTCCCGGTAAGAAAAAATTGATGCAAGAAGATGATCCGTAATTGACCACGTATTATTTGTGTTTTTTTCGCAAGTATTTCCGTTGGAATTTAATTAAATGCAGAAGTGACTAAATGCACATGCTTTGTAGTGTAACAGCTATTTTCCCGTATAATATATGTTATTATAATAAGAAAATCTGAGCATATATTTTTCCTATTATATTTACATAGGGCTTAGCTGCTGTCAGGGTACATTTTTATTATCGTAGGTTCGATAATTTGCTTCTACAGGAATTCAGTTACAACAAAAATTTTACGAATTATTTAAAAACCACCTCCTGGTATTTATTACAGCAAATATTATGCTGTTTTCTGCTCCTGTTGATTCGGCTCCAGTTGTAACTAATATCACCTTTGCTGTGAATGAATAACAAAAAATTCTACAAGAATGATAATAAAATTTAATTCTGCTTAAGACAAAACTTGATCTTCTTACACTAATGATTCGAAAATATCAACCAAATTGTCCCCGTTTTACTTTTCTTTATGAAGCTTCTGCCTTCTTGACAGATGCATTGTTCATTCCAATTCCTTTTTACCATGTTTTGTAACACCCTCGACGTCCATGACACCACACATAATGTTCCTTCATTACTGATTTTCATTCCGTGATATAAAATACTTCCCACCTAATCACATTGTTTACATTCTACTGCCTTTAAAATTAAATATACCGACATCGCGAGCAGCCCTGTCTCTCTCTATCTGCATACTATCAGCACCGTCCGTTCTCTCTGCGATCTGTACTCCCATCAACACCGGACCAGTTCTTCGTTCTCTTCTTCATATTATGCGCCTTTCAACTATCTCCCATTTTGGTTTTTTTTCTTCCGGTATGATGCGCAGTACATTTCATTTCTCGTGTGAGCTCTTATCCTGATTGGTTGTTCGTTCGTCCATGTTAATACATTTATTCCTTGACTGTGCTATCCGAATTCTTTCGTAGATTACTTATTCTCCCATGGATTTTCTCACGCGTTCTTTCCTACTTAAAACATTTGTGTGTTCTGCTTCTCCCCCTTCAATCACTCGTATTAATATTTTTCCGTGTTTCCTAAACGATCGCATTTTTGCATCAATTTTCTTCGGCAATTGTTATGCCTATCGTGTTTACTGCGATATATTAAACATACATTATTTTCCCTAGTATTTTATACTTTCCTTGTGATAAACTATCACAGTAGTATTTCGTTAAATTCGAAGGTTGCGTCAATATTGATATGTCGATAATATGTTACAACTTTGCGTATGGAACATACCTTAAGTTTAAGGAAGTACTGCATGTGATGAACGTAATTTGCTTCGTCCAGTATATGCGATGCAAGAGGTTACTCTCTGGATTTCTAGAGAGAATCCACACAGACGCGTACCAGCAAAACCACCGTTTATTGTTGGTTATTTATCAATGGATTTGGAGCTCTATTAAATCGTATTTTAAATGTTTGAAAACTCAGCACACCAATATAATTTGTGTTGCATAAATGAGGAACGATTTCCTTCAAATAATACCCGAAGAAAATATGTTACAGTCTCAATTTTTATTGAAAGATTGCATTATATCTAACCTTCCTGCCAATTATAAGTGTTTTTATGTACTGAGATACAAAAGGACGACCTTGCAAGTAATACGTACTTCTAACTCTAACTACTATAAGTGCTAACTACTATAAATTATTCTTACTCCATGAATTCTAGCGGCCGGTTGCTCTGATCGGTAGTTTTCCGTGGTTTCTCCGATCAACACCAGGCGAATGCCGGAGCGGAACCCTATCAAATAGGCCACGGACCGCGCGCGATCTGTCCTTCCTCTTCCTTGTCCTATCCTCTCCCCTTACACACACACTTACACTAACATGCACTACACTACAACATATTTGGGTGACTGGTTGGGAGCTTAAAGCTTGTCCTGGCTGGGGCGGTGCCCTGCTGGTGGGAGAGTCCTGGTTAGGGGGAAACCCCAGTAGCCGACGGGAGGTCGGCGCCGGATCTCGCCATCCTGCCGGGGAAGATCACCGACATCTCCCAAGAAAAAAAATGCACTACACTAACGGGACTAATGACCAAAGCAGTTGACGCGCCCGGAAACACGAAAAAATCAATCAATCAATCAAGCAATTCTTACTTCATTCTTCTAACTTATTTTTCTCCATATTTACAATGAAAATGAGTGTCAGACCACAGTATTGAATCTTCTTCCAGTACATACCGTTAAATTTTGACGGGTTCTCACTTGTCAATAGTGCTTATTTTGTATTCAGTCACTGTAGTATGAGAGTTAGCGTCCTGTCCTCAAGAATTCGGCTAGGAGCGGTGAATTTTCAAAGGGCGTAATATTCTCAGTGTGCCATGTCACGTTTGTGGCGTAAAAAAGAATACTCAGTGCCCGAAAAAATAAATTATCAGAGAAATTCCGTCCAATTCAGATTCCAAATTCGCTCAGACAAAGTGCGACGCAAGCCAACTGACAGAGACCCTTGTTGTGAGGGACCCCGAGGGCAAATAAAGGAGTGAAAAATAGTTGCTAACGTATAGAAATAATTTCAAACTTTTTCAACAATACGTACAGTCCATGACGGAGACATACCAGTGAAGAAGTTTCTAAGAGCACGTGCATTTAACAACAGCAGCAGCAACAACAACAATATATTTTCTTTGCCACTAGGTACTAAAGCTTGCGTGGGCATGTTCTATTAATCGCATTGTATATAGTTTGGTTTATTATTATTGTTATTATTATTATTATTATTATTATTATTATTATTATTATTATTATTATTGTGGTTGTTTATGAGCTTTCTCAGTGATTTGTGCTGGGACCCATTAGCACATTTCTTCCATTAAAAGGAAAGATATTGGTAATAAATAACAGGCGATTATTCCTGTCATAAGCCAAAAATTATATTTCTACGACAGACATTTCGATCTCTTTTGCGAGATCCTTTTTAGAATCTGAAATTGTATTGTCTCAAACAGTTTGTTTGCAAGTTTGCCCCCAGCGTTAAATTCAGTATAATAGCTAAATTAAGGAATCAGCTTTTATCAAGGAATAAAATTAAGACACTCCAAAAATATACATCCTTCAAAAATTCTTTCATCTGGATTATTACTCGTAGTCTAAATCCATTAAATATTTCAATAAGTAACTTATGTATTAAACTTCATGTAGCTAAGAGGTTCCTACAAGGAGTTACCTCTAATAGTCATGATTAGTGTATTGAATGGTTATATAGCGTTATATTGTTCATATAAAATATTTGTATTTTATATTTTAAGTATAAGCTGTTAAAAACCAGGTATTGAGGACACGATAATAAAATCAAACAATTATCAAAATTGTCCAGGTTGACATACGCTATATTTTTTGGGAACAGGTAAAATCTATTGATCATATTATCTCAACTTCACCAATTCTAGAAAGTTCTAATACATACAAATGCACGTTAGGATCTATACTTCCTTCATTGGCAGATTGTAACGCCCTCAATGTTTCAATCACACTGCTCTAAGTGGTGAGAGCACTCACAGGAACCAAAGACTCTGTTGAACTGTGTACAGTACGACCACCAAATAGAAAGGATAATATTATTCGGAACTTTGATTTAAAAAATCGTGTCTAGTAGTACGATGTTAATCGTAAATGTTGCTGTGCCACGAATCAGAACATCACAACCAATGAGGCAGAGAAGCGTCTCAATTGCAAGAGTTTGGGACTAAGGATGAACCGAATGTATGGTTGTAAAACCAAGGTTTCACCAATTAGAGCAACAGAGCAGTATTACACAAAGTGAAACACGTAACTTTAGCACCTTCTGCAGTTTTTGAACGGTTGAAATTATTGCAATGCAGTTTTCATTGAAGTACATGAGAAAATGAAGCTAATTGAACGTATGTATTCATTTACTATAAGTATTCATTTTTATTTTATCATTACGAGATATTGAGGTAACTTAGTTCTTTTTCAAATGTAACTATACTTTTTTGTTAATCTATTATGTCGACCGTAAAAAGAAGAATCCAATGATATAAATATTTTCATATGTTAGATAAGCATTTTTTGAGTAATTTTTATATTTTGTCTCTGGTGTTTAACGGATATTTTGAATGCAATATACCGGGAGCGGTAGCTCAGTGCATCAACTGATGTCACTGCAGCGCCTCTGACCGGGAGGTCCTAGGTTCGAGTCCTGACGGCGGCAGGATTTTCGACACTAGCTTTTCAGCTAGGTCGAATTCAGTCGCTGTCTGGAGGAGAATTCTAGCGGCCGGCTGCTCTGATCGGTAGTTTCCGTGGTTTCTCCGATCAACACCAGGCGAATGCCGGAGCAGTACCCTAACAAACGGGCCACGGACCGCGCGCGATCTTTCCTTCCTCTTCCTTGTCCTATCCTCTCCCCTTACACACACACTTACACTAACATGCACTACACTACCACATATTCCGGGAGACAGGTCGGGAGCTTAGAGCTTGTCCCGGCTGGGGCGGTGCCCTGCTGGTGGGAGAGTCCTGGTTAGGGGGAACCCCACTAGCCGACGGTAGGTCGGCGCCGGATCTCGCCATCCAGTGGGGGAAGATCACCGCCATCTCCCGAGAAAAAACATGCACTACACTAACGGGACTAATGACCTGAGCAGTTGACGCGCCCGGAAACATGAAAAAATCAATCAATCAATTGAATGCAATAGTCCCCACTGAAGGTCACGCAGTGCTCACCCTACTAATGTGCACTTGGGCAAGGGAGTCTGCTCGAAGAATTTGAAAATACAAAACGAATTCTAAATCTCCAGGAAACTGTTGCAATTTTTTCCATCCTCACGATTTTTAGATTTTTTGTTTTAACTAAGGATCGAAGGAATTGAAAAATTGAAAACAAGGATTTATTTTAAATATGTATAGAAATAAAATTGATTCTTCAACTCCATTTAACGGGTACTACGACACAGGAAAATCATGGAATCTTGAAACAAAACACAATAAAAATACATATTAAGTTTGTACGAAGAATATTGCACAGTTTGAGCAAACAATTTTATGTTAATGAGCATATAATAACTTAGAGATTAAAAAAATCAGTAAGATAATAACAGTAATAACAAAATGAAATTATAGTAAAAAAGTAAATAAAGTTAAATACTCTCAATTACTACTCAATTTTCTTTAGCGTGTGTTCAAAATGACCGCTATCTACAAATACATCTGCAGACGGTTTGTGGAAATAGATTTATTATCTGCAAGCAGTGTTTCCAAGCTGTGACACTTTCACATAGAACAGAATGAGAACAACCATGAATGAAGAAAGTGAAATCTCGGTACTGACAATGACATCACTTCAATCACACTTAGGTTCTCGAAGTGTTGCCAAAGATGTAAGTGGAAGCCAACCCAGTGTGATTCCCATTCTTCATTGCCTCAAATCCCACCCTTATCACGTTTGCCTTCATCAAGCTCTGATAGGCCAAGATTTTGAAAGGTGCATGGTATTTATTCCAGCTAACGTAGCATTTTCCCCTTTACAACGTAGGGTTGCTGGCCCATACATTTAACGTCCAACCAAAAGGACAGGGGAATTTACCTTCCGGCTTCCCTTGCCCTAGAGAGGTTGCCTTTAGCACGGCTTAAATGAAGCCTCTCTCCTCTTGGGGGAAAAAAGAGAAAAATGAACAAAATAGGACAGCAAAAAGAAAGAAGTTGAAAAATGAGACTCCCTAAATTTTTGCAACATAATCGCTACGGGACCGAAACCAAAAAAGAGAGTGTCAAGAAAGGTAGAAAATATAAAAGATGAACAATCCTGCATATGTCTGGAAATAATGAAAAGGATATTGACGATCGCATTGAACAGGCAAAAGGATCCGTAACAATGTTGAATGGCATGTTATAGAGTAGGGAAATTCACGTAAAAACAAAAATTACTATTGTAAGGACTATTATTGAAAGTATTCTAACCTATGGTGTAGAAAGTTGGACCCTGATGGAACATCATAAGCAGAAGTTGTGTGCAGTAGAAATGGATGAATTACGAAGGAGCTGTCGAATTTCTAAAATGCAGAAAATTAGAAACACAGTGATCAGGGAACGGATGCAGCAAAAGGAATCTGTTGTGGACAGACTAGAAAGTAAAACGTAATGCTACGGCCATCTGAGAAGAATGTCAGATTCAAGATGTCCTAAGAACGTTCTCGATTGGTCTCCTCCAGGGAGAATGAAAAGAGGAAGACCACGTAAAACCTGGAATTCAGGAATAATTGAAGCCTTGCGTGAAAGAATGGACAACGACCTATGGGCGGATAGAAAATTTCGAAAGAAAACTAGAAATTGTAGTCTTAAAATAGAAAATAAAAAACCTCCTATGTGACCCTTACAAATTATTGATAATAGAATATCTCGTATGTGGTAAGAGCCACATGGGAGGTTTTCGTTAGGTGCTTCCAGAAAAATATTACAATAAATAAATATTTAATACTATTATATAGAAAATGTAGAATGCCTAAACTTAGTTAACTGTATATTATTAACATGTGTTGTCGCTTCCTCTTGTAAAATTTTGTTGTTTTTTTTTCGCATGGAAGGTTATTGAGGCTGCAAAATAGCTTGAGTTTTTTGGGAGATCATCAGCAGACTTCGTGTTGAAGAACAAGACTCCTACCTTTTTTCTACTCCCTTGACACAAGACAAAATTCTGAATGTCAATTATTTAAGAACTATTAGTTTACCTCAGCGTAAGAACTATTGAGTATTGAAGTTGTCAGTATTACCTTCTCTGGGCGAAAAGAAAATTGTTTTTTTTTGTTGTAATTTGTGCGTGAGAGGTACGCTCGCGCACCAATAATCCTGCTGGGATCGCTATACCAACCCTACACAATTGAATTGACTGTCAGTAGAATAGTGTGATAAGCCAAGAACCTTGGAATTAGTTTTTAATGATAAAATCAACATTTAGCGTTGGAATATGGCATCGTTTTCAGTCAAAGAATACGCGTTGTTAGGACAACGTATCAACAAGAGTTAATATTCCATGCTGGGTGTCAACGGGGTGAAAATGGACACGACCTCGAACACATGAACAGAAAATGTGAAGAGGGCGTTAGATGATCGTGATCGTCAGGAATGACGCATTGAATTTCTCTAGAAAAACTTCGTCGCGACAATACCTTCTATTTCTAATAATAGTAATTCTAATACTAGTAATAGAAGGTTATTGGTCGCGAGCACACGTAAGCGGTTGGTGAGGTGCGATCGAGTTTTCAACGTAGGCTGGATATTATGTAGATGATAGTAAGCCGGGAATTTGTTTAGTTTGAAGTTTGTGAGCTTGGTCTCGTGTAAATTGTATTGATAAATTGTAATCGGGAATTTTTATTAATATAATTGTGAAAATTGAAATTAAATAGACTAAATGTTTCGAGGGAATATACATTAGGCTAGCTTTGTAGATGGAAGAATCTTCCAATAAGTAGATGAATAGAGTCAGTCGCGAGTAGGTGTTTCATACGAAACACAGATAGGGAAAGTCGCGACCGCGTATTAAATTTGTGCGATTATTAAGTCCAATTATAGCAATCGTTAAGGATATTCTGAAACATTTTTATTTAGGAAAGGACACGAAAATTGGTTCACTAAACATTCCGGGGACTTCATTCTGCCAGTCAGCCGAGAAGCCAACAATGAAGATTACGATCATAATTACGAACGTCAGCTTACGAAATATTATCAAACCCGTACGGTGTTTTAATTTTTAAAGTGAAAGTAATTCACGAAAATTTTACAGAACTGCAATGTACGGATGATAAGAACAAATGTAAAAGTTTTATTGTTGCAACACTCTGATAATTCATAGTAGTGGCCATCAATTTCATAATTGATTCTAATTAATAGAACTTCCAGGAATCGTGGTTCTGCATAGAATCACACGTCCACATGCAACAGGTAAGAAGTGTATGTTGTGTGTCGAACCCAAACTTAAAATTAGCAGGAAATTTAATAAATTAATATTCAGTTTTAAAATAAGCAATAGAGAACTTTTAAAATTAATCACAATAGATACGTGTACATTAACAACTTCTTACTCGAGCGAGGCGAATCGCCGCCAAACTGCTTTTCAAACAATGCGATCCCATCGCGTCTTTATTTGGAAAGACGTTTGATTCTCGGAATGTGTATGAAATATTATCTTTGGCCGTTTCTTGGTGTCCGTCCCTTGGCGCGCTCTGACGCCATTCTTAGAAAGTAGTTCAAAATTTCAAAGCAGTTCCACCTTTCCAAAGAGTTTCATACAAAAAATGTTTGGCCTTTCTCTGTGGAAGCCCGCCCGAGGATTTTACAGAAAAATATTATAAGTCGAACGCGCGATATTTGAAATGTATAACCTTTGCTGTTAATTAGCGCAAAGGAATCATTTATGATTGAATTCCAAGTACGCCGCCAAATTTGAATTAATTTTGGCAGCCTACGTGACAACATGTTTATCTTCAAAGACGATATGACAATATGTAGTACATCACTGGATTCGTCTTTCTGCGCTCGTCAGGATAGAATAACAAAATACGTATAGTTCAATTTGAAAAAACGAAGTTACTTCGCAAAATGCAAGTTGTGAAATACTTTTCGTCTCTCCGATATGTTTACTATTGCTAAATCTGGATATTATTTATAACAAACATCTAATATTATCAAGGGGATTACTTTCACAGCTATTATTAATATTGTTATTTCTACTATTGCCCTGCTATGCTCATAAATTCTTTCAATGTTAGCACTAATTTATTAAATTTACTTTCATGGGTTTCGAAATACAAGATTTTACTCCTTACCTGTTGCATGTGGACGTGTAATTCTATACAGAATCACAATTCCTGAAGTTCTATTGATTGAAACCAATTGGACGGTGTTATGTATCAACCGACTACGCGACATTATACAAGATTTGAGATAATCGTGTTCAATTTTGTTTACATTTTCAGCTCTAAAAACTGTAATTTAACTATTTCTGAGTTGATAATCACTTACATGACAATATTGTATATGTTGATTCGTACCACATGAATAAATATCCCGTATATTATTATCAACGGTCAATATTTTCATATTGCACTTCATGGAAGGAGAATGTTGTCACTGGAGTTTTGCAACAATCCGTTAAGCGCCGCGAGAGAGCGCTTACCTTGTTGATGCGTTTTAGTATGGCTGCTAATGGTTTAGTATTTTGTTATGTATCAAGCAGCTAAGCGCCAAGACAAGGCGTATAGACTGTTGATGAAAAATAATGTATTAAAGTCGGTATTTCTACGTGGAATACAGTTATTTGTTCTGTCATTTGTGTACATAACATTTAAAAATTTACATGCGAAATAAACATATTCATACAAATACTCAGAAAAACAGCAAATAATGCAAAAAACAACTGAACTGTTGTCGAAATTTTATTCAGTCAGGAATTTTTCATTAAACATAAAATTCAGAAAACATTGATAATTTTTCATGAGTTTGTGCACTAAGTTCTAATGTTCACATGGCACCTGAACCCATGGAGTTCTAATGTTCACATGGAGCCTAATTGACCGTCACCTACTTTCTCCCTTCTCTTTCGTTTTACTTCGCTGACTTATTTTATTAGCAATGAACCAAGTTTCTGCTTCATAAAACAAAATTTCAGGATATTTCAAATTCATTTTTTTCTATCTTCAATTCTGACTTTCTCATTAGTAATGAATGCCCGGATAATTAGTAATCAGTTATTTTCCTAAGCTAACTCAGGTCAAGTCAAATTAACGATTTATTCACGTTTCATTTCGGAATGTGCCTACAAACGTTGACTTCTTAGCATACTTATTTACATATTTTACCGGAAAGAACATGTATTCACATATTTTACTCAGAAGTACATATTTTTACATATTTCTAAATATTTCCACTTTATGCGATTTTTTTGTATAATTCATTTTTTTGATAAGGAAATGGCGAGGCTAATAAATCAACATTCTCAAACATTTTTCCTGCAGCCCCGTTTCTAAAACGGTTAAAACGCCATTGCATCGCGTTAAAATGCGCCTGTCGACGAAATGGAGCGAAAAAGAAAACATCAAGACATCTATGTAATCCATAACTTCCTGTGTTTTAGTTTTGAGCGCGAGTATCGCTTGGAACAGATGACTGCTGAGGAAGGAAATTGTAATGACACGTCGAGCAAGCGATAACGCGCGCCTACGTCACATCTTTCAAAGGTCCCACATGAGCTTGATAACATTCGCCACGTTATAAACGAAGGCCCTCTCCGTTCGTACTGCGTGGGGCACAGAGACCTTCCCTGTTCATTAAAGCGCCAAACTACGCCAATATCAGAGTGGAAATATATGGCACTTACCTGCGTTATGCGAAATTAAGAACAGCAGTTACAAAGATGTATGTATGTTCCTTGACGAAGGACATCATGGATAAGAGCCCAAAATTTATTGTTTATTTACCCTTGAAAATATATTTTATTACATGAGAGTGTAGCGTCACGTTGGCGGCCGTGGGTGGGAGGAGGAGCGGAAGTATCACATACCTGCGGGCATGAATAGCTGGGCGCCCCGGCGTTGGGATACCTTTAGACAAAGGGGACGCCCGCTTGACCGGGAAGGTCACGTGGTAGACGCGAGCCTCCCTCCTACACATAGGAGGTCACGTGACGGCGTCACTGGTATAAAATCGAGCCAACGAGCTCAGACGGTGGGTTTTTATTCTGGAAACCTCGCGCGATGCGCAAAACTTTACGCCCAGGCTGGAGCGTGTCGTGCCTATTGCACGGATGACGAGGTCACGGTAGTGGCGCGGGAGTAGTGTCAGAGGAGGCGGGGCCTCCCTAGCTATGTGGGGTATTTACAGGGAAATACTCACAAGTGAGTAGTTTCGGAGCAGAAGTTGGTTATTGTACATACGTGTAAATAAACTTGTACATACTTGTAAATGTCTGTGTTTTTCTCCGCGACGCCACAAGAGCTTTTTTTCTTTAATTTTCCAAATTCATGTAGTATATGACTTAGTGTAGGGATCACAGAATTTTGAAAATGTGCACAGAATTCACTCTTCCCCATAGCACGTCATACGCAGTTTCAACTGTTTTTTGACGTAAAATAAATAAATAAATAAATAAATAAATAAACAGAAAATCCCTGATGTGACCAGGGTTGCCAGGCGTCCTACTTTCGGTAGGACAGTCCTACAATCACAATGAATGTCCTACGTCCTATAATGAAGCCTTATGTGTCCTACTTTGAAAATCAATTATTAAGTTGTTTTTTAAAAGTCTGTTCAATCGATTTCTAAACGCCCGGATATGATTTTATGGACACTAAAAACATTCATTTATCAACCCAACAAAAAAATTTTCAATTGCAAAACCCACGGTTTTGCGATTGTGTAACACTACATGTGCAGTTTTAATTCACTTATTTAAATAATTTGAACAAATATTTGTAAACAATTGGTAAGTTACAAATTATTGTATTATATTATACATATTACTTGTATAATAATAATAATAATAATAATAATAATAATAATAATAATAATAATAATAATAATAATAATAATTGTAAGAACATAACTGCTGCTATAAACATTCCAGAAACATGAACAGCCAGCCAAACTATTCAACGTCTCTGGAATAATCAACAACCTTCAACTTTATTATTCACAACCCAATATATTTTTAAATAACCTAAAATTAGCTCAATACACATATGAATTCAACATAATTTTACTTTTAGGTGGATAAAGCTTCTATTTGAACTGTTTTTTTATTGAATTTGAAACTAATTTTTCCAGATTTGAACTGTAAGTTCATTATGTTTTAAAATGTATTTTTAGATTGTTGCAAATGAAATGACCGATATTTCTATTTATATTCATGTATAATCCGGAAATTTCATTTGCAACGATCTAATTTAACAAAATAATTATTTTCTCAATACATTTTTATGTATATTCAATTTTATTTTAGATATTAAAGATGTGAAAATGGACACTTCAAACAAGAAAAGGAAATGTCATTTTAATGGCAACTGGTTACAAGAATGTACATGGCTTAAAAAAGTAAACGATTCTAAAGGTCTGTGCAGATTCTGTTTAAATACATTTTCCATTGAATTGAAAGGTGCCTCTGCCCATCAAGCAGCATGAACAGAGTGAATATCATCGCTTGAAGATGGAAGCATCTGCTAGTTTTCAATTGATGGAAAACTTCGTCATTAAAAAGGATACTCCTGAATAATTACAAGTTATTGCAAATGAACTACCTCACATATATCACGCAGTAAAACATAACCAATCCTATAATTCGTTATATTGTTTGATTAAACTTGTTCCTACAACATTGCCAAAAGATAACAAGTCTTGCAATATTTCTTGCGGAAGAACAAAAGCACAGACAATTGTTGAAAACGTGATAAGATCAAAAATATTAGATGACGTGATTACCGAAATAAAAACAAACGATTCGTATTTTTCTATTATGACTGATGTATCCAACAAGAAAAATTGGAAAATTTTCCCATTAGTGGTACAGTATTTTTCACGAGAGGATGGTTTGCAGCAAAATCTCATTGATTTTAACAAAAATTGCGATGAATCTGCAGATGGCATGTTTGCTTGCATCAATGATTCTTTTAAAGATTTAGATATTTCAAGTTACAGCTCTAGCGCTGGCAACTCAAACGCCAATTTCGGTCGTATTCATTCGCTCTTCGTCAATTTACGAAAAGTAAATCGGAATGTTGTAAAACCTAATTGTGACGCGCACATTATGCATAATGCGTTGAGATATGCTTTGGAAGATTTGTCAGTAGACATTGAGAACCTTGTTTTAAAAATCAAAGTACGTTTTAGTTTGTCATCGGTACGTCGAAGTGAATTTCAAAGCTTTTGTGAATTTTTAAATGTTGCATTTACTGATTTTTCACGCTATGTTGTAACCTGATGGTTGTCGACACAACCTTGTGTAGAAAGTGTTACGAGAATGGCCGGTATTAGTTTCATAATTTCACAGTAGTGTTAAGAACTTGTCTGTAGCTTTAAAAAACGCTTTGTATTTTAAAAACGTAGAAATTCCTGCGACATTTGAGATGAATCTATTGTTTGCCAATCACTTGCTTGCAGTTTTGGAAAAGTCCATTAAATTATTACAAAAAGATAGTACCACAATTATTGACTTGTAAGCGATTTTGAATGACTTCAAGCAACAACTCTCCTCTAGGATAGAGAAACAAGTTTTTCGGGTATGAAGTCATGCAAAAACTGAAAGACTTGACTTTTTATGAAAATCAAAAGTTTGAAAAAGAATTTTCGAATGCTTATAGCAAAGCCTTGTCTTATGTAGAAAAAAGATTTGAATTCGATGAACAGTCTGTAATCGAAAGTTGTCAAAGCTTAAACTTAATAATACAGAACTGCCAGAATTTGAAATGTTTGCTGAAATTGTGGAACTATTACATATTTCAAACATAAACATGAACAAGTTGTTTGATGAGATTGTATTTATTAACGAACATTAAAAACATCTTGTTAACTCACTTGATTGGCAAACAAAATACAGTACGACCGACAAATGGATTTTCAAAAATCTAAGTTCAGATAATAATGACAATTTGGGCCGGGAGCTTAGAGTTTGTTCCGGCTGGGGCGGTGCCCAGCTCGTGGAAGGTATCTAGTCCGCGAAAACCCCGCTAGCCGACGGTAGGTCGGCGCCGGATCTCGTCATCCAGCGGGGAAAGAGCTCAGCCATCTCCCGAGAAAAGAAATGCATTGCACTTATGGAACTAATAACTACTAGTTGTTGAACTAGTAGTTGACGCGTCCGGAATCACAATCCATAAATCAAATTTCATTCGTGCAATAGTCTTATTAAATTCCACTCGTGCTATGAAAATTCTCAAATAAATCCCTTTCTCGACTCGATAGCTTCCCGACTCGATAATTTGCAAAGCACTCGTGGAATTACCTATAATTTTGTAACCATGTTGTAGAGTTTCAATCGGACGTTATTTTGAATTGGATTATTTTTAATAAAGCAAGGGACATTAAGGCTACGTCTAAAGAAGTAATATTGCACTATTTCTATCTTACGAAAATTGGATTGGGCAGTGTCTCTACAGACTGAACACATATAAGTACTTTACATATTGAAATGAATGTTTCCCTTTTTATAGGCGATTGAAGGAAAGTGCAAATGTTTTCTAAGTCAGTCTAAAATGTTGCCAGGACATTTTCAGCTTTTATTGGCATTAGCTACTTTAGTTATTATTTTAATTACTTTACATAAGAATCCTGTTATAAACTCGAAGTTTTCGTACGAAATTTTGAGAAACTATGCCTTTCTAGGCGACTTTTTACTTTTCTTATAAAAAAATTGTTAAATTTAGTTAGATGTGTCGCAAGTGAGCTGCTATTTTCTGCTAGTTTTATGTTTTAAAGTTGAGATCAATTAAATATTTGTGTTGAGGGAATATGTTTTCGTCTTAACCTGCATATTTTTACTTTCGAGAAATAATAATAAATTTTATTGTATATTTATTTCTTGATCTATATCAAGAAGTCAACTGTGTAGTTTCGTAGGGTATTTGTTTATTTGAATTATGTGATATTGAAAATTATTCCAATTTACTTTATCTGCACAACTGTGTCGTGCACTGTCTGTGGCAACCGGCTCATGGTCTACACAAGCTTCCACGTAGACTCCATATTTAGTGTACATGCAAAAATATTTTCAATCTTGTATGTAAATTAAGGTTTAGAACTTCCACTTGATTTGCTCTTGAAAAGGTACATACATGATGCACGAAACGTCGTTACGCAAAAGTAAATGAACAACAAGATACATAGTCCCTGGTATCGATTGAAGATTGATCCTATATTGTTCCGGATCCAATGTTCCATATAGCTTAATATTATCATAACCATCATCATCATCATCATCATTATTATTATTATTATTATTATTATTATTTTATTACTAATATTATATTTAAGGGGACATTTTTATTAGATGGTTTCTGGACTTATATAATTGTAAGGTTAACAATAAATAGTGTTCTAGATATAGCTACCATTCTTAAATCAGGAATAGTTGGTATATTAATTTGAGTATGTTTTATCTTATGTCTTATTACGAATATTAAAGATACCTCACAACTGATATGTGTAATTGGTCTGTCGTCTCGGAAAATAACATAATATGGAATTTTCAACCTTTGATCATTTTTAGATGTGTTTCGGTAAAGCAAGTCAAATATTTTTTTCTATCACGTAGTATATGTTTGAATTCATTATATTATAACCTGTCGACCACAGGGTTGCTTGCAATTACCTATCTCCAGTCCTGCTGGGGTGGGATTGATGTGAGATTTCATGTCCGATAAAACATATTCCAAATTCAACACATTTAATTAAAATGAGGATGATCATGAAAGTGAATAGGGCATGCAAACAAAATGAACGAATACAGATAATTCACAATTTTTTAACCTTTGCGGCTTTTTGAATTGACAGACACTAAGAGTAATTTCCCTCCGGAACAAATAACATGCCGTCTTTTTGACATTACTTTTAGTAGCCGGCTTCCTTTTTTGCAGTCGTTTCCGTTTTTTGCAGGCTGCTCGCGATGTGCTACAATCCATGGCATAACCGGCACCCGAGTGGACGAGCGAACGACGACGGGATCCTGTTCTCCCTGCCCTAGGTGTGGGCACCGCTGAGATCTTCGGTGGCCTGTCCCGCAACAAGTCACTTCGTTGCCACCGGTAGGCAAGTTATCGCCGCACCAGGCGATAGTGGCAAGGTTGCCTGACCCTGCCGACCGTCGACCTGCACTGTCAGCGCCACCGTCATCAACCAGGACACCGTACGGCAAGAACGCCGTCCTACCTAAATTATTATTTGTTAATTATTTTTCGTTTATTGAATTTGTTGGTGCAAAATTAAAGCATTTGTGTGAAGATCTAACCTTGGATCCTGCAAATCCAACATTCTCTACTCGGAGAACTGGCCTGCATCGAAGTAATGCCAAGTCCGACGCAGATAGGTCGTAGAGGCTCTCACGAAAGAAGTGCTTTCTAAGGCTCTCAACAACGTAAAGTTTTTTAGAAGCACTCTACAACTGACCATCTTAGAAGCTCTCTATAACGAACAAACGAAAGTAATAGTAATGTCTTAGAATTTCTCACAAGCGTAATGTTCAAGTAAGTTTCCTCGCCGTATGAAGCACAAAAAACTGTGTTAGGGACTCTCACGAACGAAATGATAGTAATGAAGTGTACTCGAGGCTCTCAAGTAGACGTCTTTGACGCTTTGCCTTCAGGATCACAAAACCTAGGGGCTCGTTCTGTACTCCTCCGTGTCTCTGATGTATGCTTTCGTGTCTCCGTACGCCTACGTGCCTCCATGCTCAGATTGAGCTACAGGGAACATTGGGGAAGGTAAACACGCACTAATGACACACTAGAAATTTTGCGTAAAAAACAAGCGTTGCAGTTTGGCCGGCAACAATCGATCCCCTCACCTGCATATTTGGATACACCCTTTCTTCCCAGCGGTGAAAGGAATGCAATGCAAATGCAATCAAAAACTGGGGCGGCTTTTAAGATACCTGCTCAGGACTTTGACATTTATTTCTCGCTCAAAAACACTGTTCGACCGTGTGCATCCTGGGCGCTCCACTTTGCTCCATTGATCAACGGTTGCACCGCAGTGGCCTTTGAAATCTATTTCTTGAGCAAAAATGTCCTTTTGACGGGCCCTTCGTTGTGACATCGAGCGTTTGCCACTGGATGCAAAGGTAAGGACGGGTCGACTTATAAAAATCTAACGGGGAGAGGTAGCTCAGTGCATCAACTGATGTCACTCTGTGTCAGTGCCTCTGACAGGGAGGTCCTAGGTTCGAGCCCCGACGGTGGCAGGATTTTCGACACACTTTCCAGGTAGGTCGAATTCAGTCGCTGCCTGGAGGATGTTTCTAGTGGCCGGCTGCTCTGTTCAGTGGTTTTCCGTGATTTCTCCGATCAACACCAGGCGAATGCGGAGCAGTACCCTACCAAACGGGCCACGGACCGCGTGCAATCTGTCCTTCCTCTTCCTTGTCATATCATAGCCCCTTACACACACACACACACTTACACTAACATGCACCACACTATCACACATGCCGGGAGACTGGTCAGGGCTTAGAACTTGTCCGGCTGTGGTTGTTCCCCGCTATTGAGATTCCTGGTTGGGGGAAAACCCCGCTAGTCGACGGTAGGTCGGCGCCGAATCGCCGTCCAGTGGAGGAAGATCACCGCCACCTCCCGAGGAAAAAAGCATTACACTTACGGGACTAATGATCTCGGTAGTTGACGCACCCGGAATCATTAACAATTCTTTTTAATTTTTTAATTAACTCAAGATTCAAGTAGTATAGGACTTAGTGTAGGGATCATAAATTTTTGAAAACGTGCACAGAATTCTCGTCTCCCCATGGCGTCATACACAGTTTTAACTGTTTTTGACGTTAAATCAATAAATAAATCATAAAAAGCAGGCGGCGGTTGGTGACCTTGTCTGGCTTCTATCAAACCGGTAGCGGTAGCTCAGTGCATCAACTGATGTCACTGCAACGCCTCTGACCGGTAGGTCCTAATTTCACTCCCCACGGCGGCAGGATTTTCGACACTAGCTTTTCAGCTAGGTCGAATTTTCAGTCGCTGTCTGGAGGAGAATTCTAGCGACCGGCTGCTCTGATCGGTAGTTTTCCGTGGTTTCTCCGATCAACACCAGGCGAATGCCGGAGCAGTACCCTAACAAACGGGCCACGGACCGCGCGCGATCTGTCCTTCCTCTTCCTTGTCCTATCCTCTCCCCTTACACACACACTACACAACACACACTACACTACCACATATTCCGGGAGACCGGTCGGGAGCTTAGAGCTTGTCCCGGCTGGGGCGGTGCCCCGCTGGTGGGAGAGTCCAGGTTAGGGGGAAGCCCCACTAGCCGACGGTAGGTCGGCGCCGGATCTCGCCATCCAGCGGGGGAAGATCACCGCCATCTCCCGAGAAAAAACATGCACTACACTAACGGGACTAATGACCGAAGCAGTTGACGCGCCCGGAAACACGAAAAAATCAATCAATCAATCAATCAATCTAGCTATGAAGCGCTGACCGCCGTGCCGCATTCTTTCCCATGACGTCTGCCGCCCCTCATTCCGTGCGCTGCACCTTCCAGGACACGGCGAGTTTGAGGTGTGCATTCCCTTCTGCAGCCGTAAATTCGCTCCTGCACTTGTAACTTTCGTTTGCATCCAAATGCAACGCCGCGGCGCTCCTTTTGCACGTACGCCTCGTGATGTCGTGGCCACCTCCCCAAGCGTAAAGGTGAAATTAATGGGGTTTTCTGAGCCACGAATTCGGTAGTAATTAATTTTCTTTTGAAGTTTACCTACACCAAGTTCTTTACGAATTTCTAAATCCCTTTTCTTGTCCATCAGCTTATAACCAGCTACTGGAAAGAAATCTCAGAAATCTCATTTCAGCTCTTTGTAGTCTTGTGCTATCTTTTTTGGTCATTGTCCTCTTTTCATTTCTTTATAAAAATGTTGTGATATTTAATACATCATAGAATTTAATCATATTTTCCTTTTTGACTTTATTTTTCTAGGTTCTCAGGATTGTTCCGTTCATACGATTTTGTTTTTCAATTTTCCCTTGTATATCTCTTTCCCCTCTGTATGAAGTTTTGTATCCCAAGAAATTGAAAATTGTTCTATATGTGAATTGTATACAACGAATTTGGATCTAATCGGTTTCATATTGTCTGAGAAGTAGGTTGACATTTCCATTTAAAATATTGATTTTGGGTTGCAGTTCATTATTGATTATTGTTAGTAATAAACCTTGTATTCGTTTATAAATTTGAGGAGTTATCACATTTATAGTTCGTGATGTGAAGAGACGTGCAAGAAAGAATGTATTTATGAATGTGCTTTAGTGCAAAAGCCCTTAACGAGGTCTGGGCCTACCAGCCCAGCTGCGTCCCGGTCTTACGGGCATGGGTTTCGGGATACATGTGGTTAGCACTTACGCATCCCTACACCATGATCTGGTCCTCTCGACCTGAGAAGCGAGTTTTACCATCGACGCACAGCAACATATATTGGGGCATTACAAGAAAATTTATTTTACAGGATTTTACTGAAACCTGGACATTGAACAAAAGGGATAAATGTAGGTTGATGGCCCTTGAAATGGACTACTGGAGAAGGTGCTGTCGGGTGTCCAGGACGGATCACATTAGAAATGAAACAATTAGACAAATGATGAACGCGGAGAGCAGCATCTTGGATTCAATTGGAACAAAACGATTGAATTGGTATGGACATCTCCAACGTATGGGAAGCAATAGGTGGCCTAAGAAGATCTGGGCATGGACACCTCCAGAGTGGAAGAAGCGTGGAAGACCACCAAGAAGTTGGAGAAAGGACATCCAAGAAGAAATAGAGGCAAGAGGCCTCAAGGATGGAGACTGGGAAGATCGGAAGAGGTGAAAACTGAGAAGCGAGAAGCGGCGTCAGCCGTAAAAAAAACTCGCAGCGAGATCGCGTCAGAAAAGCGAGTACGCTGACCAATGAGATATCCGCGAGGGCGTGAAAGAAAGTAGTAAGTTAAAATTATCATTAGAGCGATTCGCTGATAAATACACCTTTTAATTTTTATTGTGAGAGTCTTTGGTCAGAGAAGAATGATTAGGAAAGTTTACAAGATTTTACTGAAGAAGGATTAAATAAAATTAATTGAATGTTTTTGAATTTTGGGTTCAATCTTGGGAGAATTCTCAATATTGAAAGTAGGCAAATGCAAAAGTTGTAGGGTTACTATTTTTAATATTTCTTGTTTTAAAATACGTGCATCCTCTATAATTTGCTGTGTGGTATTGTAATCTGCCGACACATTGTGATGGAAAACGTGTGCGGTACGTAGAATATTATACCTTTTACCTAATTTTAAAAATTCAGATCGACTTATTTATTAATAAACTAGATTTTAACTTCTCTCGGTTTGAGGTTTCACATTTCCCTCCTATAATTTCCTTTCCTAATTCCCTCTTAAAATTCCCACCGTAAGGAGAGATGTAGCATCATTCAACGTTTTCGTATTTCCCTCGTAACCATGATCGTCTCGTTTTTGGTAAGTTATGAAGTATATGTCAATTGATTGATCAGTGATTCCGGTCGCGTTAACTGCTAAGGTCATTCGTCCCGCAATTGTGGTGCATGTTTTTATTGAGGTAAGTGGCAATGATCTTTGCCTGCAGAAGACGAGATATGGCGCCAAGCAGCCCGTCGGCTTTTGGACTTTTTCCCACTTAAGAATCTCCCAACAGGGGGCACCGCTCCAGACGGGAAAAGCTCTAAGCATCCGGCTGGTACCGCGAGATGTAAGTGAAGGATGAGGATAAGTCAAGGAAGAGGAAGGAAAGATCGCGCGCGGTTCGTGGCTCGTTTGTTCGGGCAGTGCTCCGGCATTCGCCTGATGTTAATCGGAGAAAGCACGGAAAACTACCGATCAGAGCAGCTGGCCGCTAGAATTCTCCTACAGTTGGTGGTTGAATTTCACCTAGCTGTGGAGCTCGTGACGAAACTTCTGCCACCCTCGGGATTAGAACCCTAGAACCTCCCGGTCAAAGGCCCCTCCTAGTCAGAAGTAACATGAATTGATGCCCTGAACCATCGAAGTTTTATATCGAGCTACGAATCGAAGGCAACAACAAGCAATAATGTATCAGTAAAAAATAAAACCATTTCTTCACAATCTTTCATATGGCGAGTAAAATACCAAAATGGAGGAAAAACTAGAACTTAAGAGTCAACTTAATTTTGTATAAATATATATTTTATGATGTAGCTGTAAATCAGTTCTTGCGAGGCCGATACTGTAGTTACAACGGTACCTCGAAATTATCTCCAGTATCTACACTTCCGGCATCACAAGACTGATATTATATGTGAGATATATTGCGCTATAGTTTGTAAACGCTTTCACTGAACTTTTTTGTATATTTATTCTATACGTTTCCCAAAGATCGTTGTATCTGAAAAGACATAAAAAAGTCGAAAACATTAGTAACTTTATGCGCGTTTTCCCAACGTTTTCATTCAATCGCGTTTTGAAAAATGCGCCAACTTTTCAGTAACAGTTTTGCACTGAACTTTATTTACGTTTTGTTTCACGTTATCGTGGCATTTTGCAGCTGAATGGCCAGTCGAATAGAAAACCTTAGCAAAACGAATTTGATGAAAGTGTTGCATACAAATGATTTACGGAATGCGCTGAGGGTCTGCGGTAATGTCGCACTGCTTTACCATAAATGAATATTCAGAATGAATATATTGGTATTATTTTCGGTTAATGTCACTGCAAAGCTTTAGTCTGAGTCGGAGTATGCTCTGCGCTATATCACACGTTTTGCACTGAGCTCTGCAGCCATTTTAAAATATTACAAAATAAGAATTACTGTCAATATTGTACCTATTCAGGACGAGTTTGGTGGTCAGTCGAGGCGTTAGACTCTGGGCTAGAAAGAAGTTATAAAATAAATATAATTTCGGTGACCTGGGGTTAATGTAAATCATTACCATACGTATTGTGTTTCTAAGAAAGATTTTCCAGAAGATTAGAAGTGAGTAAGGTCACTGTGAGTTTCATATTCGTATTTTAGCACTTGTGACATCTCGTGAAAATCTCGTAAATCCCGTGAAAATGCGCTTGAATTATTTTCACATTGCGGAATGTACTACAACTGTTTTTCGTATACTTTATACAAAGAAATTTTTTTAATGAGATACTTTTATGAACTGTTCGGCTGTCAATTTGTTTTAAATCCCATTATTTCAAAATGGATCAATCCAGGAATAATTTAATATAATTTTTGAACAATAATGAAAATGATTATATTAATTATTTATTTTATTATTTTACAAAATAAAAAATACAGACAAATACTAGAAGTAAAAGTAACAAATGAATCCATTCCAATAGCAATTTTATGAAGGGAAGAAAAAATAACCTTTTATTGTTCATTTTCTTGTTGTCCAAAAGCCTCGTCTCCGAGAGTAACATTAAAAAGCCTTCAACAGAGAATATTTTCCTTCCAGATATCGACACAAACCTCTTAAATTTTCAATTTGCAGGGCGAGCGTTGAGTAAAATCACTAGTCAACGAAACAAATTAAAAGTCACATCAAATAGTGAATTTCAATGTAGTAATACATTAAAATTGGTCGCACATTTTCGTGATTTTGTGATATGAAATAAATACCTGCCTATCTTCTCTATTTTTTTGACTGAAAATGTGTACGGTCTGTAAATTTCTATCTTCAAGCCATTTATTGTTCGAATAATGTAGAACGTTTCCAAATCCCATCACTCTACTCGCTCTGTCCTGCCCTACATGTCTTGCCAAACTTCGACCTCATTACTCTCTCTTCTCAACTACGCTCTCTCGGCCACATCCACTCGGCTTCAGACTTTCCACTCCGCCCCCTCCACACCCCTCCTCCACTCAGCGGCCCACACTCCTACCCACCACTTCCCCACCTACTCACTCACGACTCCGGCTTCTCGACTCCGGCTTCTCGACTCCGGCTTCTCGACTCCGGCTTCTCGACTCCGGCTTCTCGACTCCGGCTTCACCATTCCCGCTTCTCCATTCCCGCTTCGCGACTCCCGCTTCGCGACTCCCGCATCTCCGCTCCCGCATATCCACTCCCGCATATCCACTCGACTCGGGCCTCTCAACTCCGCTTTTACAGCTCCGGATTCACTTCTTCGCTCTCTTCCTACCGCGCCACTTCGCACTCTGCATGTTCCGCGCAATAAAAGCTGTTCAGGGCAAAGTTGCTTTCGTAGGTATCGTGACGAATTTATTCTGGAATTTTTCTATTTATGAAATATCTTTTAAACAGTGTTTGATAACGCTTTTACCTCCATCTTATGTTTTTAATTTGCTTATTTTAATCATTTTGAAATGTTTTTGAAATGCAATAGTTTTGAAACTGTTTTGTATTCATAATGGTTGATAGTCATACGTTCATTGATAGACTTCGCGTACGTACAGAATAATTAATGTTAATTATTGCAATTTATATGAACCATATAAAAGAAATAACATACTCATTAATTTAACCACCTTCTGCAGTATACCTCTTTTATAGTGTACTCATGCGATTAACGAGAACAGTCAATTCCAGCAGATGTCATAGTAATGTGAAGTTTAGTTAGTAGTGGTTGTCTGACTTAGTGTATAAATTAAAGGATAGTGGACCGCATAATAAGGCGGTATTACATACGCTAGCCAGAACTTTACGATAGCTCAGTAGGGTTGTTTGAATGGGATGTGGGTCGCGGAATTCTTCGTACAATAAGCATACGTACAAATATGTTTAGAAAAAACAACATTTACTCACATGAAATGGAGAAACACACACACTTTACACAAATAATGCGGCCTGAAGTTTGGGTTCTCTAGACTGTTCGATTGATAGAATTTGTCCACAAAGATAGCCTATGGTTATAGTGATAGCAAATTACATGCACTTAAGCACGTACGAACGTTCTGCCCACGGACGAGACGCAGTTTCTTTCAACAAACCCTGTTGTTGGAGTACGCCTCAGATTTTCTGTTCCTGTGTCCATTAATAGGAACAGTTAATAACTTCATATGCAAATTACATAATTAATTAAAATTTGTATAATCGCCGATTAATTACAATTCGCATATTAAAATTCACTTTAATACGACAAGCACTGCAGTGCCAATGCAAATGTGCCTAAAATAGTACTTCCATTTGCAGAATGAAGTAAAGATTTTTTTCAAAAATTACTTAATTTTATTTATTTTACATTATGTCTCACGCCGTTAATATGCACATTACGAGCAATTTGTAAACACTATTGCATTTGTGAGTGGAAGTGTTTCAAATGACTTCTAATCAAGTTTCTCGAACACTCAAAAATTTTCTGTGAAAAGAGCCTAAAATTTCGCATTTACAGTAACGCTTAAACGCCATTTTCCTAAAAACTGCTCCAAATTTTTCAAGGAAAATTGCTATTTAGGTCAAGGTTTTACCCTTCTTTAATATTCTTAAAGTAATATTTCGATTCTATAATTAATAAAAAAGAAAAATTGAGAAAGTTAAAAAAAATGAACTTGGGCAGCGATAAATGGCAGCAGGCAAAAGTATGTGGCAAGTCAGATAGCTAGCTCAGACCAAAGAAAATTGGAAACTCATACTAAAAAGTCTGTGCCATTCTGTAGCACCACTAGTAAATTCTCTCGTATCACAGGAAACCGCCGCTTATTAGCTACGCAAGTAAAACAAAGAAAAAGGCATGGAAAGCGGTTTCATCCATACTGTTTTTTAGATTAATTTCTTTGAATGTCGATATGTTTATCAGCTGAATATCCAAGCGCATTGTCGCCGTGATTCTCAGTTCATTTTCCGCGCTCATTTCCAAAAGTACCCTAGGAGATTAAAGAGACTTAATTGAGGTTTTCTCAATTACAAAACGGATATGCTTAATAGAAAAGAAAAGTTAATCTTATTCAACCTACTAATGTATAATTATTTATCTAATATTAGAATATATAAACGAGAGCTACATTAAAAATTAATTTCACCATGGCTTCTTTATTAAAATAAAGTATAAAGTTTATTTCGAGAAACAGTTTATTATACGTTAATATATTTCCTTGTTGATAACGGAAAAAGACATTTAAAAACGCAACTAATGTGAAACGTGTTGGTGTTATTTCGTGCATGTATAGTAAATATTAGATTATATTGATGTTATAGTTTATGTTCAGTTAAAAAATATACTTATTGCTTCTACATTTGTTTTTAACGTAAACTAGTTCAGCGAATCCACTTTAGCAAATGTGGAGCACTTAAGCAATCCACTTTAACAAAGGCAAACTTGACGCAAAGTCTCTTTCAGCACGATCTTCTTGTATACCTCCTTGGGTCCCTTCGCTTATCTCTACTGATACGAAGCACCAATCGGGAATTAAAGACAGAAATTATTTTTAATGACACCTGAAATATTCGATGATGGATAAGGAGAGTTAAATAAATGTCATAAATGTGAGTTTAACCCTGCGGCACACATGTTGGTAAAAGTTATTCGAGCATCACTCATTTACGTTATTTCAATTTTACTTTACCTTGCTTCACAAACTGACTATTGGGTGTTTCACATACAAATTCACGTTACACATAGTTACTAAAATTGAAACTTTAAAACTTGAGTACAATGTTCGTCATTAACAATAATAAGATATACATTAAAAATTGTATCAGTTATAAATATTACTACACGCTACGGCCTGTGGTATGCTGGTCTGCACACGGCATGCTTGAGATTATTCTCGTGACGATAGCATAACGTCTGTTACTATGAACTGGACGCTATGTCATCTTAGAACAATAATAGCGAGTTTCTGAGAACGACGGCGGTCTCAAACATTTCTATGACGCTCTATGAACGGAAGAACGAATCGGTCATCAGAAAGATCGCCTGCGTGTGCTGTCGGTTAAAGAAAAGTGGAAATAACATTTCGTGTGACGATTGTTAAGCAGAGAATATTTTTTTAAAACGTTAAATTCACCACATTTTAATAGTATAGATTTTTCAAGAAGATTGTAGAATAAATGATATTGAACATCTGAAGCTATTTCGAACTTCACAATAAAATGAGTTTACTCCCTTTCCCCAACCTCCACGAGATTTTTGATTGATTGATTGATTTTTTCGTGTTTCCGGGCGCGTCAACTGCTTTGGTCATTAGTATCGTTAGTGTAGTGCATGCTTTTTCTCGGGAGATGGTGGTGATCTTCCCCCACTGGATAGCGAGATCCGGCGCCGACCTACCGTCGGCTAGTGGGGTTTTCCCCAACCAGGACTCTCCCACCAGCGCGTCACCGCCCCAGCCGAGACAAGCTCTAAGCTCCAGACCGGTCTCCCAGAATATGTGATAGTGTAGTGCATGTTAGTGTAAGTGTGCGTGAAAAGAGAGAGGATAGGACAAGGAAGAGGAAGGACAGATCGTCCGTGGCCCGTTTGGTACTGCTTCGGCATTTACCTGGTGATGATTGGAGAAACCACGGAAAACTACCGATCAAAGCAGTCGGCCGCTAGAATTCTCCTCCAGACAGCGGCGGAATTGAACCTAACTGAAAAGCTAGTGTCTAAAATCCTGCCGCCGTCAGGACTCGAACCTAGGACCTCCCAGACAGAAGCGCTGCAGTGTCATCAGTTGATGCTCTGAGCCGCTCCCAATCCCGCGAAATTGCTTCTTTGGATTTACGTCCTCTCTCACCTCGTATCGATGTTTTGTTGTTCAACAACACGCCGTTAAAACACTGCCTTCGACCTCGCAGACCGCGACGCTTCCCCACTGCCCGGGGCGGGGGGCGGGGGCGGGGGTGGTGTGTGTGTGCGCGCGCGCGCGCCGCAGTGGTCGCCACCACCGCCGCCGCCCGCCGTCAGTCCGCGCCGAATCGTCGAGCGCGTCGTGTGGACGGAGGTGTAGACGCCACCGCCACCGCCGCCTGGCAGTCGCTGCCGCCACCGCCACCGCCGCCGCCGCAGCGCCGCGATGCCGTGCGCCGCACGCCTGCCCTAGGACGCCCCGCCCACCCGCCCGCCCACGCGCAGAACAGGTGAGCCGCGCACCGCGCCAGCGACGGCGTGCATGCGACGTCTAACCGCAGAGCGGAACCGGGAAAACGTGTGTTTAGAACAATCGGCACCCAAATATTGGACGTGTTTCCTTCCAAATGAAGAGCTCAACCTATAAAATGTGAATTTTGTATTCGGAATGGTATCAAGAAGCAAGTCCACGGCGTTGCGATTCCGTTCCATTATATATATATATATATATATATATATATATATATATATATATATATATATATATATATATGTGTTTACAATTTTTCATATTAACGCGAACTAATAAATCTCGTAAGTTGGTTCATTCATTTATTTCTGAGTTTATCCTGTAGACTATGGTGACTTCTTTCACGTTTCTTACACATCATCACTGTGATCGTATCTAAGTTTTAATTCATGGTGTCGTTTCCTACATCGGAACATGTTCGTTACTGGTGAGAAGTGAGTTACTCTCTTAAAGATGTGTTTGCAAACGCCCGTGTTCGACAAAGCGATTCGGAGTTTCTTTCACGAGAATTACTGGCCACCGCGTGTTGTATGTTTGTTTACCGCACTCCTCCTTCTGCAGTTCGCACCGCTGTGTTTTCTTCACGATCGATTGTTTCAAGGACGGTTTTCTCGCAAGTTTTTGCGTTATGAAAGGTGCATTTTTTAAAGAGTTTTATAACAAGATTCTCAAGCGTGAGTTTTTTTGTTTTTCGAAACAGAGTTAAAAGTTTTAATCACTCTAAGAAGTGCTTTCGGGGCAAACGCTGGTTGTGTAATTACGTGAGTTCAAGACGTTATGCGTTGAGACAATTTGAAGTTCTAAATCCATTCAGGGCATTGTTCTTTGTTCTTTATTTTCGTCTTGTTGAATATTGTTCTTTTACGACTCTACAACGGACTTGCAATACTACTTTGGAATGTTAGCATTAGTGTTTCAGTTGACAAATCACGATAAAGTAGAATTAGGTATAAAATGATTTAAGACGTTTTAAGCTATATTGCGAAGATCGTTTGTAGTAAATGTGAGTAGGAACAGTGAATGAAAACAGTTTGGCTATGCTATCCGTGAAATTGTGTTTCCAAATTTTCAAGCTGCTGAATCAGTACCTAGTTTAAAACTGAAAAATCACACCATTAAACCAGAAATGAATTAAAAACCGTACCACTTCTGAAACTTAGAAACTATCAGATTTACATACGTTTCTAATACAATACATGTTTTACACATTGATCAGAGAAATATTAAAAAAGAATGTTTGTGCGCAACGATCAGAAAACTAAAATTTTGAATGGATCTGGCGTTATCTATTAATTTTTTCTATCTATTAATAAATAAGTTAATAATAGAGCAGTTAATACTTGATTGCAAAAAGAAATTACTTTTAATTGTATTTATATGTTTGATTTGTTTCTTTTCATAATATGTCGAGAAAAAATTTGAACTTTTATAAAAAAGTATGGTTCCACTTCAACTAAACTTGTGTAATCCTACAGTTGAATAGAATTATTCATACAGATATCGTCGTGAATCATGATTTTAAAGAACTTTTCAACGAAATTAAGCTATCTTGTAGTTTTCACCCAATTAATCTATACCGACGTTACTCATTTTTTCTCAATGAATTACTTGCACGATGTGTTTTGTCAAACCACGACAAAGCGTATTGTAAATAACACCCGGGCAAAACCAAAAATAACCCTTTACTCGTACAATGTAAAGTAGTTTGCATGTAAAGCGTAACAATTATTTACCCAAGGAGATGACTAGATATTCGGATACTCACCCAAGTTGGGGCACGGGCGATTCCAGTATTTGCAGTAGAGGGGTGCCGGTACAGACTTCAATCCCAACTAAAATTATTTTTAAAATATCAATATTTAATATAATTTCAACCACGCTGAGCACACACAATTTGAAACGAATGTAAACCTTTGGGATTTATTAACATAATGTGCCCGACTTTGTGCAAACCAATCTGAAATATGGTTGCATTTCTAAATTTAGTAATTACTTGACACAATTCATTATCGTCATTTATTGATGCCCGGCTCCAATGTGATTTACAATTGAATATTACTTACGTGGGCCGATGTCCAATTCAGTACGGACTAGGAAAATACTGAAAATGTATTCTCTTAAAAAGAACACAAAATGGTTGATCTGAGGAGTTTGTCTATTAATAAAAATCAGCCTTCATGTTTCGATAACACAATTACATTATTTATTGCTGCTATTGCATGTATTATTTACAATATTTTACTTTAAAAGTTATTCGTCAAGCCATAAAATTTGAAATGTATTTTGCTAATTAAAGGACTTTACTTTAATAAAAAGTCTAATAATTTCTTTGCAAAGATTTTTTTTGACTTTCTTGCAAGACGTTTTTCGTGGCGCTTGAAATTTATGAAATAAATGTCCTCCTCGTAGCCACTGCTGCCGAAGTCAAGAATCTTCCGCGCAGATTCCCGTCAACCACCAGTAATCTTCTGATCTTTCTTCTTGATGTTGAATTTACTTCCTTCTTGATGTTCAAGTTAATGTCCTACAATTTACCCTGTTTACGTAAATAATTATTCACAAGTGCCTCAGGTGGACATCCCTACTCGAGACTGCTTTCGTTCATGACAACTAAACGTTCTATCTACCAAACTATTAAAACGATTAGTTATCTTTTCATGAGCTCGCGACGGTGACTAGCAATCTTCCGATGTGCTCACAACAGAGGCCAAATGTCTTCTCTCAAAATCTCTGATGCAAAATGTCACTTTCGTTTTTGTTTGTTTACAAAATTTTTATTAGCAATTTTGTTATTTGCTGTAACTCGTTTCGCGAGAGTCAATTATCTTGACTCGACGCTAATGTCTTTACTAAAATCTGTCACCATTGGCTGTCTATATTCCTTGTACTTCGTAAGGTGACGATTTAAAAATAAAACTTTATATTCTATAATTGCCCACGTTCAAAATCAGAGCTATGTTTAGCTATGCCTAGGAATCTCCAATGTCTCATATTTTTTTATTTGGGCCTCGAACATTTCGAAGTAATAGTATTTATATCACAATATTTGCATCTAATATTTCAATGTCCAATATGGCTACCCAATGTTTTCTTTGTAAATGTAGCACACTATTCTTTTACTTTCGCTCCCGGATACCAATACTTCGAAATGAGTCACTATTCCACATAATTCTACTCAATAATTTCCTTGAGATATCTGGGTATGACTCAACATTTTATTTTTCCAACTCCACTTCAGAGCGTTCATGTGTTTCGGGTCGGCGAAAATGTATCGAATGTAGCATTAAAAGTATTTACTTTTTGTATACTAGTTCAATATTGACCATAATAATTATTTTACACAACACTAATTATTTAGCCGAAGATACTAGTATATTCGGTTGGTAATTAATTAATCCCAGACTCCACAATGAGCACAATATATAAAGTTTGATACCAAGGATTGTCAATGCGTTAAAGAGTAAATATTGCTGTTGAAAGTGTAACAATGGTGGAATGAGAGGGAGGGGATACCAGAGAAGTCAGAAGAAAATATGCCTCGAATCCAATATTTCCACAAGTCTATGGAGATTTTATATTAGGGGGAAATGTAAATACTTTCTTAAATTTCCTGTGACCAACACCAGCACAAATGCTGCTGGCGGGAGTGTGGAAAATGGGGTCCTGAAATTGCAGAATTTGGGTGATCTGAAGCGGAATACGTGAAGATTGAAACATCTTTCTTCGTCATTGCGGGTCTACAGCTGTGTCGTAAGCCATAGCAGACAACGTATGAGAATTTAGTTGTAGCAACAGTTATTAGAAATTTCGGATTAACGTGATCAAATATTTGCATTTTTTCAAACTCAAAACTATTTCATTGTTTTTGTCTTTTTACCGAATTCATGGGTTTCTAACGAAATCATTTTAACCTCTCACATGGCCATAAGCTGATTAGTTTTCTGTCAATTTATGCGAATATTTTAAATTTTATATATATATATATATATATATATATATATATATATATATATATATATATATATATATATATATATATATGACAATCTAGAGATGAATACAATTTTAAACCCCTCTATAGCGACGGAAATAATGTTCAAATGTGTGTCAATGTTCTACAGAATACAGGACGGGAAAAAGACATTGAATATATATATTATTACGCTCAGTTAGAGAGAGTGAAAATGCGGACATGAATAAAAAGAAATTTATTTGATTTCCTCTTCCGTATATGGTACGTCACACTCCGCTACGGTACGTCACTTGTGCTTCCTATGGTAATAAGTTTTTTAATAACTGTATGACTATTGAATCATTTTTGTGGATGACTCGAATAATTCCAACGAG
This sequence comes from Teleogryllus occipitalis, assembly GCA_011170035.1. Lineage (NCBI taxonomy): Eukaryota > Metazoa > Arthropoda > Insecta > Orthoptera > Gryllidae > Teleogryllus > Teleogryllus occipitalis. Next base: position 126,210 of record BLKR01001284.1, read on the forward strand.
AAGTTGTAACGAATGTATATTATTCTCGTGATCTTTTTAATAACCAGAAGAGCTGAGTGTGTGCTGTGATAAGCGAACTATGAATACACAATATGGATTTTTGAGAAACGAACTGTTGGTTGTGTAGTTAATGACTCTCGTGATATCAGAAATCTATAAATTAGTAATCAGTTGCTTTATGTGTAGTTTGTTTTAATCTAAAAATTACATTTTTTCCTGCGAGAATTTCAAAGAATTTTTTTTCTCATGACCTTTAACAATCTTTCTAAAACATTAATTGAGTTTGAAATTTCAATGGTAAAAATGAGTTTCAACTTCAGTCAATGAGGTGTGAAGTTTAAAATTCTTCACACTTCTTAAAACAAAAATTGTTTTAATGAACAAATATCGACTTGAATGACGAACTTCGGTTTGTATTAAGGATATCAAGAGTTATGTTATTGATACATGTTTCTATAGATGAATATATGATGTAGATTACAAAATGAAACTATTACTTCATTGCATAACGTCATTCTATGTTTTATTCTATCATCGATTTCTGGAAGAGGTAAGGCTACAAACCAGAAACAAGGGAATAATAATTTGACTGTGGAATGTAAGTATGAAAACAAACAATAAGGTTTAATAAAAACAGTAAGTTTAGGAATGTTAAAGAATGCATGGAATGATATTATTCAACCTTCGGCAAACATCATTCACGGATTTTATATTATTTTCAAAGAGTGTGATATCAGAGAACATATTCAGAGAAGGTATATTTACATTCTCCTGGAAAATGCTAGCAGAGAAGAATGTTTAGCGAAACGTATTAAAACACTCAACTCCTAGAATGAGGCAGGGGAGCGGGATTTTTACATCTGATATAAATAATGTTGCCCATCATAAACGAACTGACCATGATTTTTAGGATTAGGAGATGAACCACGACAATTACATGATATATAGCATCGGCGGATAAATAATAAGAAAACCGACATTTTACTGCTCCACTTAATTTGTCACTTAAACCTTTTCCACGAGCCCTTTCTGTAAAGTTTTATTCGAAAATTCCTTTCATAATAATAATAATAATAATAATAATAATAATAATAATAATAATAATAATAATAATAATAATAGTAATATTGCAGTTCACATATCCCGCAAAGTATTGTAGAAGCGTCGACAGTCCCTATAACAGGGATGCAAAATGTAATAAATTACATGGAATGCAAAGGTTGCATTGATCGATATAATTCGTGTAATTTTTAATATTACTGTAAGAGAAATAATTATACACATTGGCTTTAAATCTTTATATTTTTATAAAGGGGGATTTAGCTGAAATACGCAGCAGCATGTAATAAGACTCGTTTACAGAGAATGAGATCGGCAATCCTCGTAAACTCGTCAGCTAGTTTACTACCTACTAAACTCGCTCAATGTGAAATTATTGGCTAAGAAACTCACTACTTGCTGCTCGCCTAGTATGTAGGTGTGAAAATGGCAGAGTTCAGAGACAGTTCGGGGTTTATATTCCTGCGTGAACGGCAACATTTTCCCCGAGGGCTTTAACTCAACTATTTGTAAACACAGTAGTCGCAGCAAAAATGGTTGCAGAACTATCAATCATTTACGGTTTTTCTACCATACACAATGAGAACAGTGATTTTTATTTTTATACTTTTGTAACAACGATAATTTTGGTGCAGGTCGTTCAGATTAAAACTTCACCTCTATCACAAATTATTTTAGAAAAGGTAACATCTAACAAACTAGAAATTAAATCAAGCTCAAGAAAATGTGCACAGATTTTACTTATTCCTATAGTTCATCACATACAATTTTAACTCGTTTTGACCATTAAATAAATAAACTATTGCTGCTACAACTGATTATACTTTCTCGTATTATTTGCAAAATGTTACATTATCGTGTTAAGTACCTGCAAAACTCGAAATATCCTTTTCAAATTCCAAGAGTCACGACGTCAACCAGATCGATCGGGGAATATCAATTTTGGTAAAAATTTACCTTTTAATGGATGGCGTTGTTTGCATACAGACAAACGGACAGACGTTTAGCCGTTAACCAATTTTTCGGTATTTAGGACCAACAAAATCTGTATTCTGACTACACAACGTGTTAAAGGATGTTATTTTCTGTATAAAGGAACAAGATTTATCCACTCTTTCGGTATCAATATCGAAAGAATTTTCCTGCCAAAAAACGGATGTTTTTGCTGGACAAAAACTTTCTTTACACTATGTAAATAGTATGCGAGAAAGTCATAAAGTCAGCACAATTTTTTCACTCATTCGAGTGATTCTGTTGTGATACAAAAATGACGATGTATTTAACAAACGATCCATACTAATATATTCAAATGTGTGCATGCAGTGTTACTGTTCGGACGATCCTGCTTTTTTATTTCAAAAAGTACCTTCTAACAACAAGTCACTCTTAATAAATAGCGCGCGAATTTTATGGAACCCTTGTGCTTCGGCGCCAGGATTGCATCGACCTCTATGCCTTCCGACGCTGGGCTGTGCCTCGCAGATTGCAACGTCAGCTGATACTCAACCATGCGACGGAGTGGATGCTTATTTATTTAATAAACATACAGGTTCATTGGGTGTTGATTTTACACCTTCCATCCTTCGGTTTGTTCAAATGTTAGTTACAAAACAGCACATTTCGCAGCATGAACAGACGTAGATGATACTCGTAACACAGTTAAATATCAACAGGAAAAGTCAATCGTGTACTTGCAATTGCTTAAATATGATGTGATATTAACGTGATGTGTAAAAAAGGAGTAGATAGGGTTCTGGACTTTTGAGAACTGAATGGATATTCAGAAGGCAGGGCTAGAGAGACTTTATGAGCAGTGTTACTGTACTCGCAATCTTCGTGAAAGCAGGTGGTGATACACACGTCTTTTGCACTCTTTCCTCCAAACTTTCTTAATATTAGAAAACCAACTAAAAAGTTATAACTACGTGCGAAAGGTCTTTTAGCTCTAGTGTTAGAATTTAAAACGAGATGTTCACTCCGTTGGATTTTTTATCAACTGTTTATTCAAAATTTGTTCTTTACATGAACATTCAGTGAATTATTTAGAAATAAAAATAACTTGAGTGAAGAGTTGTCCTTTGACAGCACTTCTCAGATAAAAATTGAATTTTTTAAAACTTAATCCAGCTATTACATTTTTAAATGACCATTGCAATTACATTGTCATTTTTGTTACTATTTTATTTATATCTATGGCTGAGATCTAGGGGTTGGTGTCGTTTCAATCTTCTGAGGTTTATTTATTTATTTATTTATTTACGTCAAAAAACAGTTAAAAACTGCGTATGACGGGCTATGGGGAAAAGTGAATTGTGTGCACATTTTCAAAATTCTGTGATCCCTACACTAAATCATATACTACTTAAGTTTTGAATTTTGAAAGGGAGAAAAAACAAAAAACTCCCATGTAATAATAAAATCGATTTTCAAGGATAAATAAGCAATAAATTTGAATTTTGAAAGGGAGAAAAAAAAACAAAAAAAACTCCCATGTAATAAAATCTATTTTCAAAGATAAATAAGCAATAAATTTTGGCTCTTATTACTTCCTGCCGCGACAACATGGAAACGATAATTTGAATAATTGTATTTCCCACTGAATTCTAGAAGACGTGCACAGAAAATGAAGTTACATTTATGTCCAGAAGCAAAACAAGGGGCCATCTCAGCATTTGCTCAATGGATCAGGGAAACTGGACGAAAAACCTGATCGAGATGGGGGTCATTGACCCGGAAGCTGTAGTACAATAGTTGTTACAGGTTGTTTATACTCATTTATACAGTCCAAATGGTAAATAATGCATTAAATATCACTGTTAAAATTAATGTTACTTTTCTTGTGATGCTCAGTATAGTCTCTAATTGTATAGAAACAGTTATGCAGCAGGAACGATTTCACTTGTGATTTAAACTTTTCTATTGAATTTAATCGTTTAATGTCATCTGGCAAAGTGTTGTAAAATAATGTACATGTATTGTATGTGAATTTTTTGTAATGAGCTGTTGATACTGTCACCTGATGAATATGATTTCTACGTCGAGTGTTATAGTAATAGACTTCGGCATTTTCTGAAAATATATTCCCGCCCTTAAGCAAGTCATTTTTTACAAAAACCACTGATTCGTAAATAAAAAGACACGGTAATGGTAGAATTCCTAGATTAATGAAGATAGGCTTACAAGAATCACGTGGGTGGGATTTGGTTATTATTCGTACAATTCGTTTTTGTAATCTAAAAGTCTGGGAGCTATAAGATGTATTTCCCCAGAATATTATGCCATATCTCAGGCGGGAATGAACATTCGCGAAATATACACAACGAGCAGTATGAAGGCTGACTGAATTTGCAAGAATTCTGAACGCGTAGCATAATGAACTTAATTTTGTGTTCAATTCATTTAAATGGACGTTCCATTTAAGGTTTGACTGAATTGAGACCTAAAATTTTGTTGCCTTAACATCAGTCAATGGTACACTGTTCATTTTCAATGGAGCACAGAATTGTTTATTTGAAATGGAAAACTGCATTAAAACCGTTTTCTTTTCGTTTACTATTAATTTGTTATTTCGGAACCAATTTGAAACATCTGATATTGTACTATTTACGGTTTCTTTATTGCAAAGGATGTTCGTATCATCCGCAAGAGAACCGTTCTTCCGTTTCGAATCGTCGAGGGCATATCGTTTACGTAAGTAGGAACGAATAGGGCCTAAAATCGATCATGAGAACTCCACATGCAACGGGCAAGAGTCGGAAAGGTGCGTACGTAATGTTCCATCATTCCAGTAAAGGTATTTCAACTTTCTGAGATCGTTGTTTTGGTACGAACATAACCAATCTAGAGCAATACCACGGATTCCATATGAAGGTAATTTTGAAAGTAAAATGTCATGATCAATGACGTCAAAAGCTTTTGAGAGATCTAAAAATAATCCAATAGGTGCCTCGTTTTGATCCAATGATGAGGCGACATCTTTAAGAAAAGAAAATATAGCTGTTTCCGTTGATTTTGATTTTCTAAATCCATGTTGGCAATCTGAAAGCGCGTTGTGTTTAGTGAGAAAAGTTTCCATTCGTACGTAAAAAAGTCTCTCTAATATTTTTGAAAAAACTGATAGAAGAGAGATGGGCCGATAATTTTGAATTTCATTTTTGTTGCCTTTTTTGAAGAGCGGCTTAATTTTAGCTGTTTTGAAAATATCTGGAAACGTTCGAGTGCATAAAGATGCATTAAATATGTGAGTTAACGGGTGTATAATGGCATACGCACAAGTCTTTAACAAAGAATCTGGGAATTCATCTAAACCGGACGAATATTTATTTTTTAGTTTACCGATTATTTTGAGAATTTCATAGGAAGAAGTTTCGGAAACGAACATTGTGTCTAAAATTTTGGGTGCACTGTCTGTTTTTGAATTTTGTGCCTGAAGACCTTAGTGAGATCGGCAGCAATTCTCGAAAAGTATTGGTTAAAGAGACTAGCCACTGTTGCCGGATCATTGACATTTATATCGTTATATTTTAGAACAACATTCTCTACGGGTTTTCTAGTTGATTTGGTAGTATTTTTATTATATTCCACATTGATTTTGTTTTATTATTTGAGTTCAAAATATCCTGATCGTTTTTCATGATTTTTGCCTGCCTTATGACTTTTCGTAACAATGTTTTGTATTTTTTAAAGTAGATAAGAAAATCTTGAGATACGTCATGACGTTTAGAAATGAAAGAAAGAATTCGCTTGTTTTTTACAAGATGTCCTAATCCCTTGTGTTATCCAAGAATTGCTTTTCCGTGAAATATTTAATTTTCGTTTTTGAAGAGGAAAGCAAGTGTTAAAATGAATTGAAAGAGTTGGAAAAAAAAATTATATTTCTCGTTTGTATCAACAGTATTATAAACCGCTTCCCATGACTCCTGCATCAAGTAGTCTATGAATAATTTAATTTTACTTTTAGTAAACAATCTAGTCATACGTGTATTATTTATTGTGTCAGTGATTGCATTTCTTATAATGGTAAGAATTTGTGCATCGTGGTCACTGTATCCTAAATCTTTTGTTTCAACTTCATATCGAGTAGTAGTTTTGTTAATTATAATTTGATCAATTGCCTTCATCGAATTTTGTGTGATCCGTGTAGGTACATAAATTGTAATGTCTAAATTGAAGGAATTAATTAAATTGAGAAACTTTTCTTTCTCGCAAGATTCGACCAGAAAATCAATGTTAAAATCTCCACATACAACAATGGATTCAAAAGAGCGATTGCTGACTTTGTTAAGTGTTATCTCAAGGTTTTCTAAGAACAAAATATAATCTGCAGTTCTCTTTGTTGGAGGTCAGTAAATGCAAAGTATTATCGGAAGTGAAGGGCTTCACAGTTTTCTGCGTAGGGTAAACGGTACAGTGATTGGCCACTCCAACCATAATTGGAATTACCGCTTGTTCTGACATCGTGTTCTAATATTTTGCTTCTAAATGGCGCGAAGGGACGCTTTCTGAGTATTGTGTAATATTTACTTCGATCGCAAGACGCAACTGTTGCCAATATGGCGGATGCTTATTAACAGTGTGGGGTGTGTTCATTGTTCGTAACGATTTCTTAAGATTTTCTTTAGAAACCTGCTATCCAAAAGTGCTGTTTATTGATTACGGCAGTTAGTAAATCACAATATGTCAGAAAGCAAAAATTTTATTGAGTGACAATGATATCAACTGAAAATGAGAAGCCTAGCTTTGCGTATTTAGTGACATAGGGGGGAGGGCAATCACTGTATCTTCGATAGTGTGTGGATTGTGTTATTGGCCACTCTGGTAATAATTGATAATACATTGTTTTTAATCGTAGTTTAGAATTATGGCACGCAGGTAAATCCTATGTGGGCCTGTAATAAGTTATCTTATAATGCCAAAGAAGCCGAAGCAGGAGTATGACGCAGGAGCCATGGCAAATGCCATCAAATGTGTTAAAAATAACGAGGCATCTGTGCGTTCTGCTGCAAAGTCATTTGGTGTTTCCAAAACAAGTTTGCAATGTTTAAATAATCCAGATCACAAAACAACTCTAGATCCTGATACTGTTTTATCTAAAGAAGGAGAAGAAGCCAATATAGTTGGGTGGATACTTGAACTAGCCAGGAAAGGTTTTCCAAGGAAGATCTATATAATAGCGTTCAACAATTTTAGCTGCTAAATCAAGGCACAATCCGTTTAACAACAAACGTCGAGGAGAAGACTGGGTCAAGGCTTTTTTAATACGATATCCGATAATCATTACATGGACAAGTGAAGCAGTTACAACCGCTTGTTCGTGCGTCAGCGAACGAGACATCAGAATGTGATTTGAAGAAGTTATAGGCTATATCAAGGGAAGTAAATTGGATGACGAAATAAATGATCCTACAAGGGTCTATATTGGAGAAGGGATGGTTTACAGGCGAGGTATTCTACGAACATATTTGAAACGTATTCCATCCATTTCTATTTTTTAAAAAATACTCCCTGTAATACCACTGGGATTCCCAGTCCTACTGAAAGAAGAGGCGGTGCTCAAAGGAGGCGATGGCGAGGCTTTGGGAGGGGGAATACAAAATCGCCAATGCCAAGTCCGAGATGCGACAGTCAGCGTCGTCAGCGTCACATCACCGTCGGCCGAAACCTCTCATCTTCCACACAGCACATGGTGAGAGTTCATTGACCTCGGTAACGAAGCGAAGCTGTCGATGGGATGTTTCATGGCCTGCCACATCCACGAAGGTGAACAGATGCCTACCGGAAAGCGCATGGAGAAAACAGAAAAAAGTACAAACGGAACAAAGGTTTGGACTTGAGGAATATAAAAATATTTTTAACAACAGTTTTAAAAGAGCTGAAAAACTTGGGGATGCGACATATCACTCGCATCCATCGAGCCTAAGCCACTGATTGCAGTTTTGATTTTTGAATAACAAAGTTCATTATATATTTATTAATGATAACGTAAGTTTCATACAATTTAATAATGTTTATTGCTTATTTCTAACCCACAATAAAGATTTTACTATATGCAACATGTTTTATAGCAGCAGTCAGTTTAGCAAACAAGAAGTGTAAAAGTTGTGGAATCTACTCAGTGATGCGATTCCGTAAAACTGAATTTTTGACCCGTAGAAATACCGGTGTATGGTATATTGTTGTTCTACATCTTTATAATCTTTATACCGGGTGATCAGTATAAAACGCAACCCAGAGCAGGCAGAGCGAAATGTTCTGGCAACCATGTTTGAGCGGGTCGGATAGCGGTTGGTGGTTTCAGGCAGATAAAGAAAGATTTTCGTAAGGATGAGCCAAAGTGACAGTTCGCGTAACAAGTGAACATCACATGTAATTCAGAGAAGTATCCCTCCGCCGCGACAGCTGTTCAGCCACGCCTCTTCGTAAAGTGTTAGGTTATGACTCCTGTGAAAACATCCCTATGCAGAAATATGAGTTTCGCTGAGGTATTTGCACGTACGCGAGGCCGGGAAATATTTAAATTTAATTATGTATGTGGAAAATCTCTTAACATGCTCTCACAATCAGTAAAAGAAAACTGTCACGAATGTACATAGAAAGCTCTCGATCACAGCTCGCCACACAACACACAAAAAGGAAATTCAATGTAATGTTAATAGAAAAAAAGAATTTTTACAGAAGAACACATAACACTGCACTTCCTAATTTTAATTTTCTCAAAGCGCGCTATATTTTCGTCGGATGAAGACCACAAAAGGAAGCGTCGAAGCCATTTACAAGTTTATTTATTTATTTATTTATTTATTTATTTATTTATTTATTTATTTATTTATTTATTTATTTATTTATTTATTTATTTATTTATTTATTTATTTATTTATTTATTTATTTATTTATTTATTTATTTATTTATTTATTTATTTATTTATTTATTTATTTATAGCCAACTGCAAACGAACGAATGCAGGAAGGGAGTCTAATGGGCTTGAAGGCACAACGACCACAGAACCTTCAGTTATGTTGCCAGCACTAGCTGTCACTTTGGCTCATCCTTAGGAAAATCGTTCTTATAAACTGAGGGGAAGTACGCTTAATCCCCTCTCCCACTAACGCCATCCTGAGGAGGAGAGCAGGTGACCGCCGTGTCCACGAATTCAAAGAGAAGGACATGCGCTTGTTGTTTGGCGTCGAAAGAAAATTGAATTGTCTAGAACGACGATTCCTTCGTATATTGTTTAAAAGTGAAATAAACTTTCCATGTAAAATATTCATGACTAGAAACCAGAGGTCAATTTAATAGTAAACTTTGCTTCTTTTAGAATCAACAAGATACATACGCTCCAGAACATATACTCCAGAAATGTATTTGTTTTATACTTTTCTGTTTTAAATAAATATTAACAAATTATAAATTCAGATTCACAGAACAAATGTTTGTTATTATTATTATTATTATTATTATTATTATTATTATTGAATAAGGTTACTTTAAAAATAATTAACTAGAATTAAAATATAATAAAAATTAATTTCTCAATTTATTCTGATATGCATCCGCCTTTACTGTTTCTTTGCAAAACAACAAACTCATTAATCTGCGTCGATAAATGGCACACCATACTCCAATATTTTTTTAATGCAATGCATCAAACACACCTTCTGTCTCACTATAGCACTTCACTAACCGAAATGTGGTACTCTTGTTCGGAATAGACTCAGATGAAAAATTATCTGTGAAAGCTGCCCGGCACTCTTTGAAAGATGGCGTTCGGAAATACTCCACCAACACAACTGCGTTTCTCTACGCTGAGGTGCATCGAAGTTAACTGTGAAAGAAGCTATGAATGAAGACGCAACCTGTTTTGTTTTGAGCAGGTATGACCAGGGCCGCTTCTTGAACCTCTGAGGACCCCGGCGGATTCGATAATGAGGCCCCCAAACACATGTACACGCGCGCGCACAATACACCTCCAGAAGTTATAGCTGCATTACTACCAATAAATAAGGGACTTCAATGTAATAATAATAATAATAATAATAATAATAATAATAATAATAATAATAATAATAATAATAAACTCACCTATGTGATGTCTTGACAGTTAACACTCCACTCTTCCTTTATTAATTATTATTAGTCTTCTTTAGAGAATAACTTTTCTGCACTTCGAGGTGGCAAAATCTTGAATTGTGTCTTCAAAATCAATTTCTGCCAAAATGTCATGTTCAATACTCATCAAACTTAAATTATTTAATCGTGGTTGTACCATGCTATTTCGTAACTCGTCTTTTATTATTTTCAGCTTAGAAAATGAACGTTCTCCAGATGCATTGGTTACAAATAAAGTGAGGAAAATTCTCATAGCAATTTCCATATTGGGGAATGCTGATAATATATTCTCATTATTCATGTAACTGTACAGGTTTTGAATATTGATTTTTTTTCATTATCTCCAGCATATTCTTGAAAATATTTTATATTTGTTTTAAGATGTGCAGCAAAATGGTGACATTCAGATATTAGCTCTGAAGTTATCAAGTCTTCACTATAAAAATTTGCAAGGTTTTCGCAATATTTTGAAATTTCTGAATTCTCTAACTCATGCAGACATTCCAAAAAAACAAACCTATCAATAATGTCTACATATGCTTTACTTCGGAGTTCTAGACTAGAAACCAGAGTGTCTATTATTGGTAGGAATGTCTCTACTCTGAACTTTTCTCTTCCCAGAAGTTTCTCATTACTACATCCACTATCTGCAAGTGCAAGAATGGAGCTACGTTTTGTTTGACGCCTTTGTGTATCATGATATTCTTTCACAACTGATTTCGCTTTTGATTTGGACTCATAATCGTCCAAATCATCTCTTCTCCCTAATAAATACTGTTAATGACTTCAGCATCTTAACTGCTGCCGACAAATTAACTTTTTCACTTTGCAGTAGTTTACTCGCTGCGTTAAATCTACTGAGGATTTCATTCCACAATATTGTTAAAAGAACTGTTTCAAGTTTATCAAGTTTTTTCTCTAATTCTTGAGCTTTAGGACGTGTCTCTGACGACTGATTTGTCACATAATTTCTCATAGACTGAAGACATAATCTAATTTCATTATATCCTTCACACAAAGCATTTACTGCATCTGCCTGCGCAGACCATCTAGTGTCTGAAAGTTGTTTCACCACTTTACAACGAGGACCTAAATATGAACAAAGTATCTCCCAGTGGTGTGTTGACGATGAAAAAAAGGTGTAAAGATTTTGCACCAAATCAAAATAAATTGTCACAGTTAAAACACATTTGACAGCATGTACCCCTACTAAATTGAGTGAGTGTCCAGAACATGGCACATATACAGCATACTTATTTAGTTCTTTTATCTTCGCTTGTAAGCCTGAACATCGCCCTGACATGTTTGCTGCATTGTCATAAGACTGGCCCCTACAATTAAGGATATCTATATTATTAGTTTTTAAAAAGTGTGTCACAACTTCTGTAAGATGTTCTGCATTATGACCATGAATGGGAATAAACTGCAAAAATCGCTCTTTTGAAACAGCATCTATCACATATCTTACTATAAAAGTAAGCTGATCAATATGAGTCACATCCGGAGTGGAATCTACAGAAATAGCATAGTATTTTGCTTTTCGAATTTCCGAAATGATTACTGAAAGAACTTTAGTACCCATTATTCCCAAAAACTCTTCACAAATGGTGGTTGACAAGTATGATGGCATCCCTTTCCCTGCATTATCATATTTCTTTATGTGTTCGTGTAAGAATGGATCAAACTGACTTATAAGTTCCAAAATACCCAAATAATTTCCATTGTTTACTGAACGAAGTCTTTGGTCAGAACCTCTTAAAGGGAGTCCTCTCGATGCTAAGAATTTAATTACTGCAGTAACTCTTTTCAACACCTCTTTCCAATATTGTCGCTCATTATTATATTGGACGATCAATTGTGTATCTACTCCCCCGAGTATTTTTGATCGACTCCAATAAGCTACCATGCAATGTCTATGTTCTTGACTATTTTCATGTTCTGATGCAGCTTTCAGAGCATGTTTCCAGTCATTAAAACCATCTCCGCTGAATGGAAATTTGGAGTAAGAAAATAATTTGCACGCAAAGCAATAAACTTTTCCCTTCGCAGGTGAATATATGAGCCACTCCCTTTGTACCAGTGGCGTGCATTCCAGGTAAGCTAGGTATGCTGCGCCTACCCTGGAGAAAAGACTGTTAAATGTAATTATTATATTTTGAAATCACCACTTACGCTATAGAGAATTAAGCTTGGTTTTTAAAATTCTGCCAAGTAAGGGTACACTGGCTTGCGTAGGCTCGCGGCCCTTCATTGAGCATACACAGCTGTTGCTGACAAAGACAGAAAGCGGTTGATAGAGACGGAGGTACTATGCTCACACTTTTTCTTGATACCCGAGCCCCCTAGTCCTCTCTCAGCCCGGCACAGCACGGCCCGGTAGAAAACACCAGCTCCACTCGGAACGTCACGGCTCAGTTTGCAGTGCTGCCTACCTTCTTCGTTACTTGTCATTGCTATCTAGTCCAAGACACGTTATTACCTCAGTCTAATAATTGTGCTATTACGCTCAGTTTTCCGCCGTTGAAGTTGACAGCACTGCACTGCTGTGACGTAGACAGAAACCTCCTCTCCCCGCTGTGGAGTATCAAGAAAAAGTGCGCGACTAGTAGTAGACGCCGCAACCCGGCCCGAACTGAGCATGACGTTCTTCTCCATCTAAATACATTAGGCAGTTCGCGCATGCGCTCTTGACTTTCTGGAAACTCCATTTGGTTGTATGCAGCACGCTGGTAAGCGTCGCTACCCGGCTCTTGACACTGCCGCGGCACGCCGCCCAGGCTGGCTCTGTATTGAGCTTGCAGATGTGTTCGCATGCGTACGAGCTGACACACTGGTATTGTATGCAGCACGCTGGTAAGCGTCGCTACCCGGGTCCACTGCCGCGGCACGCCGCCCAGGCTGGCTCTGTATTGAGCTTGCAGATGTGTTCGCATGCGTACGAGCACACACACAGGCATATAAGCGCCGCCTGCCACGTAATGCCACGATCTTCTTCTTGTGGATTTATTTGATCTGTGCGTGGTATTCACAGTGTGCATACTATTTTTGAGGGGCCGTTATTTTTGTGTGCACTGTCTTTTTGTGCTACATAACGGTAAAATACTGTGCGATAGCAGAAAATACATTTATAATTGAGGATATTAAAAAAAAATATATTTAGTTGTACTTTTGTGGAGAAAAGTGAATTATTCGTATAGGGAGGCCTGTTCCAAAACATGTCTTTAGTCTTTTTTTTGCGCAAAGAAAAGGGAAGGGAGCATTTCCGCTATTTTAACAACTCAAAATATGAAAACACCAGTTGGTTAAAGATGTGAGTAATATTTTAAAAAGTTACATTTATGTAACTTTTGAAAAAATGAAAGAATACAGCAAAAATAATATTATGTCATTTCACATGTCAGAGACACGTAAATAAAATTACATTTTTGTTATTTTTGAAAAAACAAAATAATAGAGCAATTTGGAATGTATGTCATTTTATAGGGTACATTTAGCACTATCCCAACCAAATGTTTAAAGAAAATATGTGGCCATTTTTGAGGTAAATTTGCATTTGTTAATTTTTAATATTGTGCGTAATACACACAATATTGCAAGGAAACTACTAATATTTTCAAAAAAATGTACACAACCTTAATGAAAAAACGAATTATGGACAATAAATTTCATTTGAAGGAAAAATCCTTATCTTCAATTTTGTAGTTGTAGGAAAATGCTGGAAAAAATTCAAACTTTTGAGATTTTCGAAAATTCAGAGTTATCAGTGAAAATCAGGCCCTATGCCATCTTTATAAGTGTATTTTACTCTATTCATATAAGAAATTTTAAAAAAAAGTTTGGAGTAAGTTTTGAGAAAATTTTGAAAATGTCTATGGGGCTTAAGTACCCTCCAAATTTTAAAGAATGTTTTCCAAAATTGGAAAATGTTTAAGTCGAGCCAGATCGACCAAAGAATATCCATCCAATGTATTGTTGTAATATTATCCAATATCTATCCAATTTTGCAAAAATCCTATGTATGGTTTAAGCACTAGTGCTGTTCACAGACGGACGGACGTTTTGGAAAACACTTTTGTAGTATTTGGGGGCCCAAAAATGTGTATTTCTGTTGAAATCTTGAAATTGATTTTCCGCAGCATTCCTTTGTCTCTACTATGTATATTACTCTCTATATATGTACATATACGAGAAAGTACAAAGCAAGACTACTCCCCTTCTCTTTAGAATGGAGCTTGTGGAAATACTAAAAGAGAAGTATGTAATTTCTCCCAAACACGGAAGACTAGGGAAAATTCCTAATCCACGTAAGACTTACAAATTGCCATTTTCCAGAAATTATTCCACCTACAGAAAAGAAGTCAAATCCTGTAAGATATTGTGCAATGTGCAGCTGCATGAAGGATGCACAGAACAAGAATATATGAAGAGAAAGTTGGTACTATTGCCTTGAATATAATGTGCCTCTTTGTGTGACAATGCTTCACATTTTACCACACAATTAAATACATTTGAGATATTTTTAATAGGTTTTTGGTTCAAATTGTTTATTATATTCAATGTAAGAACAAGGTAAAATGAACAATCTGAAATTGTATCTCTATGGGTTTTTTTAAATACATTCAATTGCTCCAAATAGATAGGTACTTAAACATTATTCGCACAATGCCTGAGATAACCCAGGATAATTATTTTATGAATATGCAAATGAAAATATCTCCAAAAATTTCCATGATAATTAATTAGAAAGTTAATTTCAATGAAATGATAAGAATGAGATTATAAAAAAATAGAATAGTTTTGACTACAATTTTCAGAAAATATAAGTCCTGAAAGCAGTTAAAGGATCTTCAACCTAACAAAGTGAAATGAATCTTATCCAAGACGGCTGTGGACAAGTATGGCAAATTGTTTCAAATAAAATGTGGGTCTGTGGCATGGTGCAAATTGAAAATTTCTCCAGGAGCAGATGTTTAAAACTTCAGAGTCAAAAATCATCTAATGCTAATGCAACACTGTCTCAATAAATCCTAATAATACTTTTTGGAAAGTTTTTCCCCCCTCCTAATTTCCTTGAACTGAACATTTCAAAGAGAAGAAATCATAAATGTGGTACCTTGATATGGATTGCGTATCTGCTACATAAAAATTACTACCTTTTATAAACTCTCTAGAGGGAGAAATTCCTTACTACCTTTCCCCTAAGTTTGCAACCTGGTCTGTTGTAACCCATTATACAGAAGGATTACATGATTGCAATTTTGTGCTTCAAATACAGTTCCTGTTTATTAAGTTAACACATAGTCATCCATACAACCAATTTTATTTAAATTAATGAGATAAACATGACATTAGTTTATGTAAATCTAATTACATTCAGGGACTTGATCTTTATAATTGCAAAGGTTTAGGGTAACATCATACACTAAGTCACCATAGCACTGAAATTTATGATTTGTAAATCCATTTAGCCCATTTGACTGGCAGTAATAAAATATCTGGCAGTCATTGGGATCTCGTACATATCCAACTGAAGAACATAGCTGAGTAGGAGGGTATGTGATGGATGAAGATTGAGGGTTAGTGACTGAACCATCAGAACTAGCTGAATCAATTGTAGTTGCAGTAGAACCAGTGCTGCCAACACTAGATGTAGTAGCTTCATTATTTCCCTGTAATGAATTTCAAGATGGAATTATTTGATGATATTTTGATTTTTCTGGAATAAATGAGGCCACACAAACATTTTTTTTAATTTCCTAGATTAAAATGAGCTTAATGACTTAATGAACTAGAAAGATTATTAAGAAGGTATGTCACTTCTGCAAAATATTAAATACCACTTGCAAATTGATGCAACTTTGTGAAGGCCTCTTTTGCAGAAATCACATTTCAAAAATTACTCATGTTTAAAAGAAATGGTGATCTCATGATTTATGGAAAAACATTTGAATTGCGTAAAAAAGCCATAAAAAAAAAAGTACATTAAATAATTCCTCTAATCAGAATTAGAAAAAACATGAAGAAAAATACATACATCTGAGGAACGAACAACAACATTTAGGGCAGTAAGAATAGGAAATTTTCCATCTCCACAACTGCCAGTAAAATCATCAGTCTCCAGACTCCATATGAACACACCTGCCAAACCATGATCTCTTGCGTATTCAGCCTGTGTAAAGTTGTTAAAAGCAAAAAAATATATAAGTCATAAAATAATTTATAAATCTATTGTCATACACATTACAAAAATATACTTTATATCTAGGATATGACGGGCAAAATTCGAGACAAATCTGTCATGAATTACAAAAACTGAATATTAATTTAGGGGAAAAAAATAATTATTGCTAGATATCAGTGTCAACCTTTATTAGAAAACTTTTTAACCATATAATTTTCCAGTTTATCAAATAACTTAATGAAATTACATACCTTTATCTTTGCTGATGCAGCATTATCAAAGCCAACCCACTGATTGCCACTGTAAGCATATGGTGCAAGAATATTATCATCCCACACAACATTCCAGCCAGCATTGATATTTAAACACACCTGAAAATAAATGCACCTAGATACACACGATTATAATGAAGTATACCCTACTTGCATTTATTCCTTTTAACTTTTCTTATCAATACCATTTTCATCTGATTGACAATACATTTGCGTCAGAATAAGACAATCTGAGCTGAGAAAACAATCAAATTGCTACGTTTTTGATGTGTCACATTTACCTCATTGTAGCCTAAAGAACCACTTTCTTGGGTATATGGACCAGCAATGCCTGCTCCAGAAACTGGAGCTCCAATTGCTGTGTTAGAAGTATCGCTTAATGTAAACGAATGACCATACGTTCCAACACCCAGGACAAGCTTTTTTGCTAATGCACCATTTTGCAGCCAATGCTGAATACTGGCATCCTGTTTAAAAATAATTATTTAAATACTGAATTTTGGAATACTGCATTTACTCAAAGAAAATGTTGAATCCCAATGTAAGATTAGAAAATTTTATTCATTCCATAAATATCATGTTGAGACATTTATATTACAATTTGTTGGCCTTAGTGCCAACAGCAAGTGTAGCTCTACAATTCTATCAACACATTCATGAGTGTCTCAGAGACTCAGTGAGTAGATGTCAGAGTCACTTTTATGAAACAACAAAAAGGACAAATTTACACATTATTGAACAATTACTTGTGCCTGATCATCAACTGTCACACAAATTAAACAACAGACTCTGCTCTTCAAATAAAGGAACTAATATATTATTATTACATACCACATTTAAAACAAGATCTGTGGCTGTGATGTCCGCACTGCTTTTGTAAAGTGGTGCATTGTGACCTGTAGTGCTATCCCATGAACCATGATAATCATAGGCCATTATGTTAATCAGATCCAAATACCTGCAAAAAATGGTAGATGAAATGAAAACACAGAGCCTTTGTTATCTCCAAGACCAAGATAGGATTTACAGGTGTCCCAGAAACTTACAGGAAATTCTCATGCACAAGCTAGGTTTTGAATTGTGTTCAACAATTCACCAGACCTTGTAAACAAGAGCCACACCAGCTATTTATGTGAATATACACTAGTCTTTTTAAACGATTTCTGAATGTTTGAAGAGTAATCTATCCCAAAATAATGAAAGAAATCATTACTTTAAAAACTTACTGAGATATTTCCTTGACCTTGTAACTTGTGTCTATATATGAAGGCCCAGAATGCACAGCTGCTGTGAGAAGTAAACCATGACGATCAAATACAGAACGCAATTCCTTTAGCATTAATGCATATGCTTCCTGAAAGAAGAGACCATAAGCTCATATAAAACAATTAAACAAAATTCCCAACAACTTGCAACTCTTATTATACAACAGAACTTACATAGTCACTAGCTGCTCCTCCTCTACTAGCTGGATATTCCCAGTCTACATCAAAACCATCAAAGCCATACTGTAATACGAAGTCAGCTGCATTTTTGGCAAAAGCTGCACGTAAACTTGCATCGTTTGCTACCTGTAAATTGGAATGTAGTATATACATTGTAATCTTTTTGTATACCCAATTTAATAAATGTAATTACAAAACTTAAGGGCTTTCAACCAAATGAAAAAATATATTGAAGAAATGGCATAGTAAAAGAAAATGTCAGACAGAAAGAAGCTTATGGAAAAAAATTATAAATAGCAAACATCTAGACACCAAAATTTCACAGGAGCCTCACTCCTATTGCTTCTTGGAAAAATGCTTACCAATGAGAATGTTACAGATCCTTCATTCCATCCACCAACCGCCACAAGTGTCTTGACATTTGGGTGTGTTGTCTTTAACGCATTGAATCGTCCAAAGAAATCTTCAAAAATAGAATACCTCATAATGAATATGGTAATTTGTTATACACTCCAGAACATATTTTGATATACTTATATACAAAAAAGTTTATACAACTTTATAGTTACATATTATGATATATACCTTTCCCTGAAGGTAAATCATTCCATTCATCTAGAATACGAATACCACCATTTGATGTGATGCCAACAAAAGAATAAAACATGTGCGTACACAGTGAAGCATTTATATTTTCTGGTTGAAAACATCCATTTCCCGTTCGATATCCTGCCCAGCTACCAAAATAACAACCAACCACCTCTGTAAAAAAAATTATAATAAATTTAAGGGTTCACTTGATCTATCAATTCATACTAATTTTAAAAATAAATCATCATCATTTACAACTTCAAAATAAAAAAAGAAATCGAAGAAACCTCAAAAGAATGGGCAAAGATAATCAAGAAATATAACAACAGCAGGCAAAAGGGAAAGAGACCAACCAATAAAAAGATGGCAACATTAGAACAATACAGAAAATGAACTTCTACTCCTTGATCCATTTGTAAAAAAGGAATATTGTCCCTAAACTGTGTGAATGGTTGATGATGTTGAAATTAATAAATCTTAATATTACAATAATTTTGAACAGTTTTACATGAATATATCAATTCACTTTTACAGTCCATAAAATGTTCTTATTCAGACTTACGTGAAGGTTCCACGACTTTGATATAAGTGGCAAAAAGCATAATTACAATATTTGTAGAAAACATTTTTTTCATCTGCATTGTTTCTTAAAAGGTAGCTTTGATCACCAGCAATGCTTCTCCTCAGAAAGACTTCCTCAGAATAGTTCATCTGCCTTATATTCAGTAGATAGACATGGGAGTAACCTTTTGGAAGGATTTTGTAAAATACATTAAGAATCTTAAGAATGGAATTATCTTACAGTTAACATAATCCTAGCTTCAGAGTTTAATAACCAGCAGTAAATTTTGGGTGCCTACCATGGAAATGACAATCTTAGGATATTATCCCCAGGATGAGGATCAAGCTCAGATCTTGATTGAATTTAAGATAGGAAATCCCTGTTCTTTAACACTTCTCATCAGGTGGGTCAGATAAGGCCTATTAAGAAATATACTTCCTTTTCGTGAGTCATCATAGTAGGCCATTAAAATCTCAATTTATGAAGTTGTTATGCATTGTCTTGTACTATTTATAGTAAGTTTTATGATTGTCGGTTCACAAAATATTTAAATGTAAAATGTGATATGCAGGTGTTTAAGTCTTTGTAGGATATCAGCTTTGGGAAGGTCTGTTTAATCTCCTACCAGACATTTCATCCACATTAAGTTAGAATAAATAAATAACATCAGACATAATGCTCAACATACATTTACTTCATAAGCGTATCATATCCAATAGCAAACTGTTACAAAATAACTCAGACCAAAACTGAGCCCTTAAACAGTTTAAACACAAAATAATTACAATGATAAGATAAGACTCTGAGCCATGGCTCAACACTCATTCTAGAAAAACCACACCCACAGATATGTGGAACAACAAGCAAATTACTTTTCATACAAAAAACTATTTACTATCAGTTATAAAAATATTCTTCTATAAAAATTTTAGTACGAGTAAAATATTTTTCACAATTTAATTAAATTTCAATAAACATAAATTAATGGCCAGCGGTGCGGATGTATGTCCACAATGCTAGTATGCTCATCATGCAAGCGCCAATAACAGCTGCTTTATATGCTTCATGTACAGACCGTTCCAGGACCACTGCCTGCAAAATAATACATGGTAGCAAAAAACATACTACTAATAATATCAGTTCAACTAATGTAAATTGGAGCTCACCCAACCGCCATGCCTCTGTACCCAAGGGGTCAGCCAAGATTCAATGTAGATCTGACTCCAATTCATTACATCATTAAAACAAGACATAAGATGTTCACGTAATGCACGCATAGCCAAGTCTGCACAGAAAATGAAGAGTACCAGCACTCTTTCCGAAGTAACACCACCTTGCTAAAAAAACAAAACATTATAAATAACATTATTCTGTTTACATGTATTATTAAAGGTGGTAATCAACAGACCTGGAACATGCCAAATAATAAATCAGTAAAGGATTCTGCATCCAAACTGTCAAGGGGGACTATTTCAGCATGTTGCCTTACACGACGCCTATGGTCTGAACTTGCAAATTCATCAGCCATGAGTCGCAAGTGAGTTCCCAAACTGAGAAATTCAGGCACACTCTCAGAGCCACTGATAGAAAATAACATAATTGTTAGAAATATTTCTCAGCTGTGGAACTACTATAAGACACAATTTTGGTGTGATAGAACATAAAATACAATTAATAGCAACATCATACCAGGGTATCGAGTCTTCAAATGGAATATTCTGTATAGATTCAGGAACTTGTAAATTAGAGCGATTTATTTCCTCTTGGAGAAAAGCAACAAAAAGTTCTGAACCAATCCCTGGGGTACCAGAGTTTCTGATGCATGTCTCACTGTTAGAGTGACTGTGTTGAATAATCTCGTTAATTCTACTTGGTGTCTGAAGACTGGATCGTCTATGAAATCTCCGTACAGGGGACAAAATATCACCCATTGAGCGTCTGCGATTGAATAATCTTCGCTGAAGGGAGTTCTGACCTATACAGTATCCTCCGGTGACATCATTGTAATTAAAAGTCCCGGAACTTTCATCCGTAAATTCATCAGTGTCATTAATAATTGCACTATCTTCATCCATTTTTTGTTACTTCTTCCAATCCTTTAGACAAAACAAATAGAAACCTAAGCTTAGAGTTTCCGGCAAAAATTTCATCATAAAATCATGTCATTATTACTTTCCCTCAATGAAATGTTTGAAACATTAAAATAATTTGTTTACGTATAGTATAAAAAGAAGGAAATATACCTTTTACACAATATAGTACTAAACATCAAAACTACGCCACACAAAATGAAAGGACTGTTCAGAAAATCTTTGTGAAAAATATGCCTCCGATCAAGAATGAACAGTCATATTTTGATCTTTGGCAAGGTCCTTTTATGTTGCATAGTAAGTCTCATGAACTTCATCGTTTAATTAGTAAGAATAGGATACTGTTGGCTTCCAGAGAGTCTATTGCCCTACTGCCTCAATTGTCAACTACTACGAATACTACTGTCATTGAACGGCGCGGACTCGAATGTACGCCGTACACTCGTGCTCATGCGCCGAGCGTTCGTCACCCCATTAATGAAAATAGTTATCTCTAGAAGGTACATCGAATTTTATAACTGCATCCGATGAACTATTCCCAAAAAATAGATGTGATACAGCTATCTCGATAATGATAATGGGAATGACGTTTTATTGATTGTATTTCTCATTGGTCGAGTCAAAGCACAGCGACCAGTAAAAATAGTATCAATAAGATGGCCGCTCTGCCGTCTCCAACGCAGGTAGTATCGGTGTTGATGATAACATAAATGTTGAACCATATTTTACAGTGTACGTTGTTTCGCCGTTTTTAATTCTTGGAGCTAAGTATATACTAGTTGCCGTTATTGTTTGAGTAAATGTTGAGCTTTGAATGCACATTGTAACAGGTTGACTCATGGAGGTACCTCATTCATGTGACAGTGGGCCAAGTTTATTTAAATTATCCGTTTTTGTATGTGTTACTTTGCGATATCACCAATATTTAAAAGTCTGGCGTATTTAATAACAGATATATTCATTCATAACTTTAATTTCTATAATTATTGGGAATTTTTGTCCTCTTCAAAAATCCATGAAGTCCACACCCCCTTCAAGGCAGAATGTCATAAATCAAGGATTTTTTAATGTATTTGACCAGCGTGTGTTATTTTTTTACAAGGTAATTGTTAGGTTTCTTGCTGAAGATATTTATTTGCCCTACAGGTGGCAGGAAGCCATAATGCACTATATGAAGCATATTATCATCAGGTGAGAAATATGATTCCTTACTTTTAAATTTTTTTTTTGCGTACCCCGCCAGATTTCTGTTAATGCTTTAGATATTGATTTTATGAAAATTCAGTGGATTCTAATGGAACCTCTCGGTTTCATTTAAAAAGTAGGACACACCATTTTATAATTGTCAAGTTATGATTTTATAATAAGTTACATTATATTCTTATAACCAAGTTACAGGGACTTCTGTAATGTATTTTCAATGTTTACCTAGTATCTTTAGAATGCATGAGCATTTATACCTTTAGAATGTATTCGATTTATTATTTAATGATTAAAACTTGAAAAGCACAAATCTGAATTACTTTTGTTGGACAAGTTACATTACATCAAGTAACTTCAACATTTATCTTGTGTATCAGTCACTGAATTAGTGCTCTTATATAATACTGTGTTTTCATGTAGTAAAAACACAATTACCAGTCTAAGAATGACATTGTATTTATCATTTGAGTGATTGTACACTTGTACCTCAGTATTATGGACTTTAAGTGAAGGAAATGGGTCATATAAAACCAATTATTGGTAGGAATCAACACTTAAGGGTTGGTTGTGTTTGGAGTACCTAATGTCAATTATTACATCACAAAAGACAGGAATAAATACAGTATCATACTTTTTTATCAAGCACACTATTCCCTCTGACAGTTTGTATTACCTGTACACTGTAAAAACTTGCTGTGATGCAGAAAATACAAGATTTTTATTGGCTTTCAAAGTAGTCTATTTCCAAACTCTGTTGAAGGGAAATCTTTAGCACCAAGGAATGAATTTGTCTTCAGTTTTCTTATGCCTAAAATATTTTATGGAATTGATTTGGTAACTTCAGGTTGACCCGAGTAATCAGGGCAGTATTGGAGCACTAGAAGCAGCAAGTTTCCTCAAAAGATCGGGTTTATCTGATGTTATTTTAAGCAAAGTGTGGGATTTAGCAAATCCTACTGGAAAAGGTTATCTCAATAAGGATGGCTTTTTTGTTGCCTTGAAATTAGTATCACTTGCTCAGTCTGGAAGAGACGTAAGCATGGTCAATATAACAGCAGACACACCTCCACCCAAGATGGTAGGTAATTTCAGTACTTTTGGTATATTTGGGTATACCACCCTTGTTAAAATTTTCATGTGAAAATTATGTTTAAGGGTGATGTGCCACCAGTAATGCCAGTTCACAATAACATAATGTCTCCCCCTACTCTAAATTCTGCTTCAACTAGTGATTGGGCTGTTAAACCAGCAGAAAAGGCAAAATATGATCAGTTGTTTGACTCTTTACAACCTCTTAATGGCATGATACCAGGTAACAAGGTAAGCAGGATAAATTACCATAGTTTTGTAACTTTTCTACAGCCATCCTTATACTTCTGTTTAATAGAGCATGTGTCTGATAATTTGTACTTATATAGGTTAAAGGATTGCTAATGGATTCTAAGCTTCCTTTGGATACCCTTGGTAAAATTTGGGATTTGGCCGATATGGATAAGGATGGAATGTTGGATCGGCATGAGTTCATGGTGGTAAGTTTTCTGGGTAAAGTGAAAATGTATATTGAAATTTGAATTTGTTTTGCCTCAGACTAAATTTTACAAAATTTCTTTGTTTTGTATGAAATCCTCACTTTATTTAGTTATAGCTGCCAACTGAAGTTGTGAGAGCTTTATTATGGATTCTCCTGACACTTTAACTTCTTTGTCAATAATTCAGCATGTAGAGATCATGAATTCGTTATACTTACTGGTTAGCTAGTCGCTGATCAGTTAAATATACTATGTATTCTGAAGGGATTTGAACACATTATTTATCAAATCAGCTTTCAAGTCGATACATCTAATTGGCACTACATCTCAAAGGATGAAATAGTATGTGATGATGGGTGTGTTATTCTAGAGTGGCATTTATGGGAGTAATCATAAAAAAATGTTTATGAAGAATTAGATTCTTGGAAACTTTTTTAAATGAAAATTTACTGCTATAAAATTGAGTATAATTTACCCCCAGATAATAAGATTTGAAAAAAAGTGTTCATTAATATAACTTCTTTTAATGAGTTCATTTTGTGTTAGGTTTTCAACTTATTGTTAGGTTTTCGTTTTATTGAATACTATGCAATTAGTCCTCTTAGTGATTTCAAGGAGTGTAATTTTAAATAATATTTTTAATCCAGTTTCATATATTATTGGTTTAGTAAACACCCTAAATTGTGAAGGAATAACTTTTTCCAAAATTGAAGTTGATGAAAGGTCTGGAAATTGCTAACTAGAGAACAAATTGCTAACTAGAGAAAAAAAGAGGTTGATGCTTTGAATTGTGTTTGTTTTCTTTCAGTAGCAGTGTTTCTGAGGAGTACAAAGCATGCAATTCACTTTATTTGCATTACTGAGATATGCTGAATTTTTTATTTCCCACGTTTTAAAAATATTTAATCCAATTTACAATCATAAAAACATTTTCTCACTCTAAATCATTTAAATAAAACCTTAATAGATCGATAACAAAATAAAACTTTCTGGGATAAAAATGAAAGAGATGTAAATAATTAGAAAGGAAATGAACCTAGGTCTCTTGGATTATGCCTAGTTACTCTGACCATCCAACTACCAATATAACCATGCTTCAGTTTCACAGGCCTGATGAATTAACAGATATATGATAATTAATAGTCATCACACTGCTACTTTGTTGGATAGGTAATATGTTCTGCGCAGTTAATACCTTCCATGTGGAGACCTAGTTTTTGGTTGTATTGCAGTTAAGTTCTTATAATTTAATGTCAATTAAACACTAGTAGTTTGTTATCAAGGATCGTGTTTTGATATTTGTTTCCATATTTATACGTTCTTTGATGTTCTATAGACGTTTAATTTTAAAAATCCTTAAATTTACTTGGGGTAATTTTGAACTCTTACTTAATTTTTATGTTTTTATTACTAATCTTTTCTTCTTTGAAATTGCTTATATTTATTGTAATGATAACATCAAAATTTTACTTTTAGTTTTTATCTGGACAATAGCACAATGTTAAGCAAAGGATTTGAATAAAAAACATAACAGTAATTGAGTATCTCTGCCCATGATATTCAATTTAAATCAATGAAGACAGTTGTAAATTGTTTTCCTTTCTCTTAATAATTTGAGAATATACTATGTGTGTGAAAGAATGTATAGTTAGGTTAAAATTTTTTTTCTTCAGTGACAATATCAACATGAAAACAATTTCTTGTAAACAATTTCCAAGATAAAATAAAATGAAAACCGATAGTCATGACAGCAGGAAAATTAATCTAAAATAACAAAATCATAATTTTCAAACTGTTCTTCACCTTTTTCATGGAGAGTGAAACATTTTTAATTTTAATTTGTTCCCAGATTTCCTTAATTTTTTGTCAATCATACTTTTTCATTTTTAAAAGTATTTGAGTGCAGCTGAATGACTGTAAAATTGAGTAAAATGGTACAGAATAATATATTTAAAAAAAATACTGTAATCTAGTTCTGTGAAAAGCAAGATGGGAAATGTTTTCTTTATAACTTTCCCAAATGTATTATTTTTGTTCAAAAATCATTTAAAAGGGCATATTGTACTATGTTTACGCATTTTTATTGCTTTAGTCTCGAAAAATTCCCAACTTTTTGATAATCATTGTCACAGGCCTGTTGACATCTAGTTATAAGATTAGAATCACATGGAAAATAGCTAAATCAATGGATATCCTATTGAGTAGAAATCAAATGTACTCCTAAAAAGAGTTCAAAGACTATTGAAGATTCTTGACGGGGTAGAACTATGTAAAATATTGTTCTGAAAAAACATTGATTTAAATATTAAAATTTAATACTAAATATTTTAAAAACTATAATTAATCTTGAAAGTAAAAATCTTGAAGTTTCAGATCTTCCAAATAAGAGGCCATCATTACCTCCAAAACGTAAACCAATATAAGCCAGCTAGTAAAAACAGAGGCTGTTGGAAGGTAGAAAGAGAATAAGACAAATCAAGACAGTGGTTCTGAAATCATTACTGGCAAAAGGCAAGACATTAAATTGCCTACAACCATTCAAGAGAATCTTAAATTCATTGATAATACTGCAGAGTGATCGATGTATAAAAAAATATGCATAGTATATAAAAACTTATATTGTCTTTGAAAAGAAATTTGGCTGGCCTACATATTCTTGTAAACCCTCAAAAATGCATTAAGAAAGTCATTTTAGAGTATAAATGGATATTTTTAATCCTTAAAGTTCAAATGATATTGCAGCATATGAAATGTAATATTGTTTATGAAGTCTTATGTTCAAAAGAAAATGGTCCAAATTTAAATATTATTAATATTTGAGAAGGTGGTTGGATTTTCATAACACTGGGAAGCATCTGCTATTAAACAACTGTTTTTATAATCCTTCTAGATTAAAATTTAATTTCTTAATTTCAATCTCTTATGTAGTAATTTTATTATTTTTATTATTCCTCTGAGAGTTTAGCCAAGTTCTTACACAAACTTAGTGGAACAAATCCCAGAGCTCTGATAACTATCGAGATGAGCTGTGTCTTAATGCCCCACATTTGGCTTATCTCGATTTCCAAACTTGTATTTAAGACGTTACTTTGCTCCTTTTATGTTATGGTTACTTTGGTCCTGTTTAGGTTATGGCATTTTGATCGCAAAGCACAGCAACATCTACGAGAAGGCAAGTTCTTTTCTCCAAATCCCAGATAACATTATGTGCCCAGACTGTCGACGTGGTCTACAGACTTTTGTCGAAAGCAGCAAGACTGATTATGAGGCAAAGCCATCAAAAGCTGGCTATCTCAATAAAAATACTATGTTGACAAAGATGACCTCTTTTATTTATTTCATAATGCAAAACTGCAGATGGGATAGCAAATCTCCTTGAACATTTTAATCAGATTACTTCTTGTTTCTACGATTTTCTTTGCACTGTGTATTGGTGACCTGGTACTCCACGATTTCATACTAGCTTTGCAAAACTCAATAAGTCTAGGATGAAATCAATAGATCTCCATGGTCTTCAAAACCCAAACATGTGGTACACTGTCAAAGGCTTTGAGGCAGTCAATCCAAGCCATGCTTAAATGATGTTTTCATTTCTTTACATCTTTTTTCAGTAACAAGGTTTCCTTACAGCCTTAGGAGCCTTTATAATATCCTTTCTGTTCAACTGGCAACACATGGTTCTTCTCTAGGTGTCTGTACATTTTATTAGTCTGTAGTTTTTCGCTAAATAACTGTCTCCCGCTTTGGGTAGTTAAAACATAATGCCGTGTGTGAGCCATTCTGAGATGTTCTTTTGAGTTTTCTAAAATTTTATTAATAGCCTTTGTTAAATAGAATGTAATGCTGTTAATTTCTTAATACAATAATTTTGGAACTTATGAATCGCGGGGGATTTCCAGTTTCCCATGTTCTTAATTTCTTGGAAGATGTCCTATTCTGAGAATTCGTGAACATGATCCACTGTTTCCACAAGTTCATTGGCAGCATCAACTTCAGACTGAAGCCAAGATGTGTCTTTGTTGTTGGATCTGCTTTCTTCCCAGATTCCTGCCCAAAATGTTTCAACGTCATCTTTGATGAGACCATTCACTTTTTGCCATTGCCATTCACTTTCTGAGTCAGATTGTGATAGAATCTCTTTGCTGTTTTTTTTCTCAAACAACCTGTATGTGGAAATTTTCTCTACTTTTGTAACATCTAACTTGAGCTTAACTTGAGCCTATCTTTGGATTTTCTTTTAGCTTCTCAGCTTATGTCATTTTGAATTTGATATTTTTGTTGAACATGGAGTATTTTTCTTTGAACTTTAGAGGTGTGTGTTGATTTAGAAAATGCCTCAGCTAAGAGTGAATTTCACGCCAAGTGTTGGCTATATGTTTCATAATTCTTTTCTCCCATGGGGGTACAGAGCTGATTACTCTGTTTGGCTATTGGCTGTTGGTGTTCTTGGCTGACCCCAAAATTATCTGAGTTATCAGAGATCAAGTTGCATACTGTATGATTGGTTTCAGTATTGTGTAGATCTCTTCCTGGGATGTATACCACCTCATTTAAGACCGAATTTGCTGTCTCTATCACTCTCTTAGCTTCATATATTCTTCTCAATGGAGCATGAGATTTGAATGGAAGTAATGAACAGTATCTCACGTGAAAGGAGATTTCGAATCTTGGCTGTATCATGTGATTCATTGCCAGACAAATTTTTACCACTTATGGAAGCTTCATTGGGTAGAGATGTACCTTCAACAGAGCCATCGTTTTCAGGGATTTTAGATGGTTCTAAATGTTTGTGTGGACAGTTCAATCAAAGAACATACTCTGCATTTCTCTTGAATGTCATAAAGTTGTCAAACTTCTTTTCTTCTTCAAAGATGCCTTTGAGATTCCCCTCTGGAGTATTTCTTCTTTGGACCCATCAGCTTCAACATATTCAGCGAGGGAGGCCTTACGAGTAGGTAGGCTACTGCCAACATAGCTCTCAGGCTCTTGGGGTACTCAAGCTTTACCACCAACTACAAGGTCATGTACTCCCTAGTTGAGTTGTTATTGTTCTTCTTCTTCCTTCTCCTCCTCCTCTTCTTCTTCTTCTTCTTCTTCTTCTTCTTCTTCTTCTTCTTCTTCTTCTTCTTCTTATTATTATTATTATTATTATTATTATTATTATTATTATTATTATTATTATTATTATTATTATTATTATTATTATATTACAACTAACCCCTGATCTTAAAAAAATAAATGTATTTATTAAAAGTAGGTGTACTAATGTTTTGACTACAGAATTGACCAAAGAAAGTGAGAAAAGTGAAGTTAAAGACAATTACTTGATACTTTTTGAATTTATAAATTCAAGAAGCTCAGAAAAGTGTGTTTTGTTTGGTATGTAGAGAGTAGAATAAAACATTATATTATTGTAAAATAATATTTTACTCCCTTTTTCAGGCAATGCATTTGGTATACAAAGCTTTGGAAAAGTATAGTATTCCAAGTGTATTACCACCAGAGCTAATGCCACCAGCAAAAATTAAAACATCCACTCCAGCCATTGTACCTGGTCTTCCTGGTCTTGTAATGGGTATGGACGGAACCAAGGTAATGTAATGAATATGGGCCATTGATGCCCCTCCGTACTGGGGACACAAGTGTGGAACAAGTATCGACTCCACGATTCATTAATGCATTAAGACCCAGTGTACTCGCATAGGTACACTAGTTCACTAAGTCTGTCACACACATCGTTTTGATTATCTAAATAATTGGCTAATTTGGTAACAGTAGGATGGATTAAGTTGAAATTTTGACTATTACACGGTACAAATGATATAGTTCTATGAACTTTAAGTGTTGCATATTCACTTAACGGTGAGTTTTGAACTACCGTAAACTGGGATAAAACCCATCACTTATTTGTGTTTTTCGAACAATGTCAAAATTATTTTCATTTTTATAATAACATGCACAAGAATCCTCAGATTTCTTGTATAGAACATTTAACTTTCCATTTCCCTCTTTCCAAAGGATACCTCAGATAAGATGATAAAAAGTTCCTCTAAACCAAACGACATACGAGTAGTTACAATATAAGTCTTAACATAAAAATAATATTTTTGAAAGGTTTCTTAGCCGCTGTCCCACCATCCACACCCCTCTAAATTTTAATTTTGTTCGTCAACTTAACGCTAATTTATCTGACAGAAAAACATTTTTTGATATTTTCTTAGTGCCAAATTTAAACACACCCCCAAAAAAAGTTAAAAAAATTGTTTAAAAAAATTAAAAATTGCCTATATTTTACACAAAATTATGCGAAAACTACTCAAATTTTCGAAAGATTGTACATGACCTATCTTCAAAATCTATCTTTAAGGAACAGATTTCATTAAGGGAAAAATCTGTATCTTCATAATTGTAGTTGTAGGAAGATGCCAAAAAAATTGTTGAACTTTTGCAATTTTTGAAAAATTATCGTTTTCAATGAATATGAGAACCACACCATTCTCTCAAACACCTTTCACAATAACCAACAATCAATACATATCAACAATATTATCAAGAAAGTACCCCCAATAATTAAAATATTGGTTTCAAATTTAAGCAGCTGCGACTTCGCCTAATTGATTAAGGAATATCAGTTTTGAAGAAAATTGGCCGAATGGTTTAGTTGCTAGCATTGTTCACTGACAGACGTTTTGCTGTCAACTGAGTTTTCTGTATCAAGGACCCACAAAATATGGATTCTGGCTACATCATGTGTTAGAAGATTTTTTTCCTAAATTTAGCTACTGGATTTATCCACTTTTGCTTTACCAAGGCCTGGCAATAAGAGTTTTTTAGCTGAGAATTCGCCACTTTTCCCATAGCATTACATAACTTTCTGTTTACTGCATAAGTGGTAGATGGTAAGAATGTGTTGTAATGTGCAAAAAAGATCCTGGAAAATTTATATTCTCAGACCTATTTAACCGGGAAAAAACCTTGAATTCCAAAAGGCCAGATGGCTGGCCACCCTGATGTTACAAGTTGTTTAGAATTATACAGTCAAAATGGTAAATAATACATCAAATTTCACTGTTAAAGTTAATATTACTTGTCTTTTGATGTTCAGTATAGTCTCTAATTGCATAGAAACAGTTATTCAGTAGAAACAATTTTATTTGGGATTTAAACTTTTGTATGGAATTTAATCGTTCAATGTCTTCTGGTAAAATGTTGTAAAATAAGGTACATATATTCTATGTGAATTTTTAATAGCGAGCTGTTGATACTGTAACCTGATGAACATGATTACTACATTCATCAGCATTTCAAATTTTTTCAACTGCTGGGCCTTAGTTAAAAAAATAATAAATTTTACCATTTTTCCACATTTAAATCACCTTGACTTCAAAATGAAAATGACTGGAACAGTACTGTGCATTTGTTTTAGTGTTTATTAGACATTACTATTATATACCACGTTACCATTATACACCCAATAATATTTTGAACGAACTGTCCCTTGTCATTTTTCCATTTGTCATTTACTTGTCCCCCAAAACCTGTCATCTGTCAGAATTTGCCTGTCCTTGAAAGAAGTCGTGTCCTGTGTGTATTTCGATGTATTTGGGCATAAAGACGTGTGCACAGCCTACTAGGGATGAGAGCACAGGTTGACAATGATTTCAATGTAGTGGAGGCAGTCGAGGCAAGAAGAAGAAGAAGAAATGAAATTGACAACCAGATGAGAAGTAGACATTCTGATATACTGATAGGAAATTGACATTTTGAATTAACAAGTGGGAAATGGATATTTTGAAATAGATTTGGATTTATAAATGGAGTTGTCGGTCAGAGTAGAATGAAGTAATTTAGTATTGACTGCACATTTTTTATTATTATTATTACTAGCTGAAGTTCCCGGCGTTGCTCGGGCATTTATTTCAATAAATTATTGTACAGGAAGAGGAATTCAATCTTTTCATGCCCTGCGGCGGGACCTATTTCTATATCTTCCATTGTATCCCTTCTCCGCCCTACTCCCTGCCATGCTCTGCCCGGCCACGCCACGATAGCTGTCTTCTCTTGACCTCCATTTGGAAATTTCCAGATTACCTCACTCACTTTTCCACAAAAAATGACATTTTTCTTATTTGAAGTTCCAGCTTCTAAACATTCGCTTCCTAACTAAAAGCAATAAACAAATCTAAACTACAAAGTAAAATACTTGTAAACTCACATGTATAATTTTTGTGGAGTTTTATATAATATTACAACACTATCAATAAATTGTCACGTAAAACTTATCCTATTTTTATATTTTTTCTTCTATTGCATTCATAAAAAAAGTTTTGAAATTGATCTGTCAACTCATGACCTTGAAGGCATTTACTGTTTTAAGCTGAGTATAACACACCCAAGTTCATTCACGGGTACGGTAGTAGGTAGATTCGGAGTAATTGTTATAGATGTCATAACGTTATTGATTCATAATCATAAAAATAAATGAAAATACTTGTACCTATTCTGAAACATAATTACCAGTTTTTATAATTCTAAAGATGACAAAAATATATATGTTTAATGTCCTGTGTGATAGTAACACGTAATATAAAACTTATTTGTTAAGGTAAATCAATTCATCATACGACTGATACAATAGAAAACTAATGATCCACCAACATTACATTATGTGTAAATAATAAATTGACAATGCACTGAGCCACATAACAAAACAATATTAGCATTATTTTATCTCAAGTGATAGAGATTATGGATCCTGAAATATGAATAATAGAAACCAAAGACTCCCAGATATTATTTGCTTAGACAAAAATATTTTTAGACCAATTAATTTTTGCTCATTTTTTAGAAATATATGAATGAACTCATTCATTGGGAGCAATTGATATGCAAAACAACTTTACCGATTAGTCTTAATATGTAAATGATCATTCCTAAATTACATACCACTGCACAGAAATTCATCCCATATTGAAGAAAAACTTTTACTGGGTTTACAAAATCATAAATTACTTTCCATTTTTCCAATTTGTGCAGGAGAGCTGAATAATAGAAACCAAGAACTCCCAGATTTATTTATTTGCTCAGACAAACTTTTTGTTAGATAAATTAATTTCTGCCTATTTTTTATAGAAAAGTATGGATGAATTCAATTATTGGGAGCAATTGATATGCAAAACTAAAGCACATATTAGTCTTAATAAATAAATGATCATTCTATAATTATCATCCACTGCACTAAACTTCTTCACATATAGAAGAAAAAAGTACAACAGCAATTGATATGCAAACAACTCTACAGATTAGTCTTAATATGTAAATGGTCATTCCGAAAATACATACCACTGCACAAAACTCCTTCAAATGTTGAAGAAAAACTTTTACTGGGTGGACTGAAGACAAATAAACATTTTCCATTGTACCAATTTTAACGTGAGAGCTGAATAATAGAAACCAAGAGCTCCCAGATGTATATATTTGCTCAGACAAACTTTTTTAGATAAATTAAGTTTTTCTTATATTTTATGGAACAATATGGATGAAATCATTCATTGGCAGCCATTGATATGCAAAACAATAGTGCAGATTAGTCTTAATATGTAAATGAAGTTATTGATGAAAAACTTTTACTGAGTAGGCTGAAAACATACAAACATTTTCCATTTTACCAATATGAACATGAATACTGAAAAATAGAAACAAAAGACTCCCAGATTTGCTTAGACAAAATATTTTTAGATAAATTATTTTTTTCCAATTATTTATTGAAAAATATATATGAATTCATTCATTTATTCATTCATTAGGAACCAGTGACATGCAAAACAACTGCACATATTAGTCTTAATATTGTAATGACCATTGCTTAATTACCAACCACTTCACTAAATTTCTTCGCATGTAGAAGAAAAAAGTACAACTGCAATTAATATGACAAACAACTTTACAGATTAGTCTTAATATGTAAATGATCATTCCTAAATTACACACCACTGTTCAAACTACCTTCACATATTGAAGAAAAAAATTTACTGAATGGACTGAAAACATATACACATTTTCCATTTTACCATTTTGAACCTAAGAACTGTGTAAATAGTCAAATTGAGAGTCCTAATGAACAGCTGCCCTTCTACTTAGAGAATTATTCACATTTCTCCCCTTCTTGCAGTATTGTTTTCAATGGGGCGAGTAAGTACTTCAGCAAGTCGATCTTCCCTCTGAGTAACCGAATCAAAATTTTAGTAGACTGCCCATCTCTTGGCATTTGTAATCTGTTTTGACAATTGTGACAGTCGTTTAGTCAAACAATTCAGTTGCCACAAATTTCTGTAAAAGAAGACGTTTAGATTGTATACGATATGTGTAAATTGTACATTGTACATTACTGTATATTCTGTACTGTATATTATTGTACTTTTTATTCTCTCAATCTACCTCAATTATTAAACACTTTCAAACTCACAATGATTTCTTGCCACTTAGTATATAACACGGACAAAGAGCAATACGTGAACATTGACATTACTTACCACTTCAGTTATGGCTTTCTTTCAAATATTCACACAGGGACATTACATAACCTTTTTCAAACTCTAATGAATTTCGCAATAATTCTGGTCATTGATGAAATCAGTAGTAGATCTCACAATCGGACGTCATCCTCTGGTGGCGCGCAGCTAAACTATTGACATTGATGCACTCTTGAATCTGTGATGTAAAGCAAGGCGAAAAATGTCCAGAAAAGTAATTATTTTGAAAATATATTACTGTTTATGTTTGTAAATCATAGCCTATAGTACTCCAGGTCTTTAAAGGATGCTAACACAAAAGTTTCATCGGCATTGGTTCAGTAGATTCAGAGATTACCACGCTGGAAGACAACGCACTTCTGTCTTTATATATTAGTATAGATTATTATTATTATTATTATTATTATTATTATTATTATTTAGATATATTTATTATATCTGGATCCGACACTTAATTCAATCTTACACCTGCCTAGCTTACCTTCATGGTGACGGTCCGTTCATACGAAACAGAACATTTTCTTGAGAGTATCCCCATCAATTGGGTATAATTGATTATTATAGTATGATATTGGTATTGCCTGTAATCAGCCTTTCAGTAATTCAGTAATCAGCCTTTTTCTTTCATAACAAAAACAAAAAAGAACAAAACGTCTATTCAACTATGGGATATGACATTCAGCAAATTACCTTAAATTATTTTTGGCAGCCAACTGAAAATCCATTTACATTACTTTTCTTTCTTTGTGTGCTACCAATCTTTGTACTTGCTCGTGCACTGTGCCACCACGCTATGTCCGCGCTTTGCGATGATTCTTCCCTCTTCCACTTCATGTTCAGTATCCTTCTCCCATATTCCTCTCTTTTTAGGTCTATAATACTCACCTTCCCTTTCTATATCTCACCAACATAAGACCCACTCTACACCCAAAAATTC
Source organism: Teleogryllus occipitalis (assembly GCA_011170035.1). Lineage (NCBI taxonomy): Eukaryota > Metazoa > Arthropoda > Insecta > Orthoptera > Gryllidae > Teleogryllus > Teleogryllus occipitalis. Next base: position 161,717 of record BLKR01001284.1, read on the forward strand.
AAGAGAACTCCTTCTTGGTGTTTCTACTCGGGTCCCCCAGTTTCGTTCTCCCACTTTTTTCATTGTTCTTTATGCCACCTGTATTTTTAAAATTATCTACATGTGGCGTTGCCTGAAACTTGTAACTCATCCTTTTTTATATGGTGTTCTTTGACGACCTTTCATAAGGTTATTTGGTATATTACATTATTATCATTATTATTATTATTATTATTATTATTATTATTATTATTATTATTATTATTGTTGTTGTTGTTATTATCATTATTATTGTTATTATTATTACTATTACAAATAAATGCTCTTTTTTATTTTGATATTGGAAGCAATTGAATTTAATAGTTCAGTAAGTTGCCTTATTCAAAACTATGGTGTTTGCTGTGGAAACATTGTCCCCTAATAAATAATTTAGTGGATAATTCTATTTTTCTCCCCATGAACTTAATCTTCCTTCTCAATCTTCCTTAACTTAAGCTTCCAAGTTATTCACTATTATGTGTTTTACAATAATCTTGTTTGTTTGTTATAATCTGTAGACTTCTATTTTTTCTTCTGAAATCTGTTTAATATAGGGCTGAAGTGTAATTCTATCCACCAGAATCACACTTAAACGGTTTTGTGTTGTGATGTTATATGGGGAGCTGGACATCACCACAGAGAAAATTACACACAGTGAAACCTTTATGTACCTTGGAGTGACCCTCTCCTCTAAAGGAAGAAGCGCTGATGACATTTCCAACAAGATAGGACAGGGAAGAACAAGACAAGACAGTTAAACACTCTTCTCTGGAGCAAAAACAGAAGAAGGCTTATATCTTTAAGACCATAGTACAGAGCATACCTATGGAGCTGAAACATGGACATTGAATAAGAAGGATAAATGTAGGTTGATAGCCCTTGAAATGGACTACTGGAGAAGGTGCTGCCGGGTGTCCAGGTTGGATCATAATAGAAATGAAACAATAAGATAAACAATAAATGTTAAGAGCAGCATATTGGATTCAATTGGAACAAAACGATAGATTTGGTATGAACATCTCCAATGTATGGGAAGCAATAGTTGGCCTTAGATGATCTGGGCATGGACACCTCCAGAGCGGAAGAAACATGGAAGATCACAAAGAAGTTGGAGAAAGATGAAATGGAGGCAAGAGACCTCAAGGATGGAGACTGGAAAGATAGGTAGAAGTGGAAACTGAGAAGTAAGAAGCAGCGCCCAGCCAAACAAAAACTCGCCAAGGTGTTTTATAGCTTTATTTTGAGTAAAATTTTCATTATAAATTAATATAGGCCTGCACGTGCACTGTTGAATTAAATTTTGTGGCGCACAAATTTAATGTCGGAGATTACTAAACCAGTCCAGTAAACATGTCCATTAAAGTATTGATATTTAAAAATATTGATGGTTTTTGGTCACTGTATTATTAATATTGATGTTTTAATTTTTGAGCATTGATGTTGTCAAACATTCAACAAGTTTTGTTGTCGATGTTGCATCACTAACCTCCACTTGCTCACAGTCATCCTTGGGTGTCCAGCCCACTTCTAAAGAATCTTCACAAGGGCCAGACTGGTGACCAGAGGTAAAGAAGGAACCTCATCACAGGCAACTCTCTCCAACAGCGGTCAAGATGACTCTACTGTGGAGAAAGTTCCATCAACTCTCATGAAAAATCAAGAAAGAAGAAAAAGAAGAAACTTAAAGCCAAAGTATATGGCTTTCCTCTCTTGAAATCCCAATGGCTTTCATTGTCATTTAGATGAATTAAAGTTATACACTCTCGATATAGACAGTTGTTATCTGCCTCAGGAAAAGCATCTTCTTCCTGAGCATCCTCTCTTCACAGCTTTAGTTCTTACAGGCGAGACGTTGATTTTGGTCTCAATGCTAATGGAGTTGCTACATTTCTCACAGACCCCTGAGTGTCCAAAGAAATAGACTTATGAACCAGTCTTCAGGCATCTTGCATTTGTGTAAATTTCTGTAGTATCGCAATAACCAGTTACGTCTATATCCCTCCTGGACAAGCCATGTTGCAAGAAGACCTTGTGACTCATCTGTTAAGTGTCTCCACCTTTTCTTGTTCCTGGGGATTTTAATGCTCACAGTCCCATCTGGGGTGCAGTAAGATTCTGCCAGAGAGGTCTCCTACTTGAAAACATAATAGACAGATTCAACTTAATTCTTTAAACATGGACCATGCCACACATTTCTCCCCGGTGCCGAACACCATTTCCCACTGATCTACCTTTCTGCAGTCCATCATTACACACAATTGTAGAATTGACTGTCCTGAGGATCTCTATGGAAGTGACCATAAAGGTATACATACTCGACCAGTGTCACATGGACATTGATTCTATGGCTGCCCACTTCACTGAAGCTATTCTCAACACTGCAAACATTGCCATACCGAGAACCAGGGTGACCACAACGTCCTCCTGTAGCCTGGTGGAACGGAAACTGTGCCACTGTGGTTTGTGAGCAGAAATGAGCTTTGGCAGGCATTTACTGTTATTCAGAAGTGCAATTTGCAATGTAGGCAGTTCTACTCATTAATTTCAAAATTTTGACACAATGACAAAGCGTGAAGTCGGATTTAGAATCCACAGTCATTCAATTATATATACAGCAGGAATACATATGTTATTAATTGATGTAGATAAAGTAAGTTTGAATGAGTTGTCTAAATATTTAACCCAAGAGAAGTATTAAACATTAATTCCCAATCTGATTGCTGCAAGGAAGCATTGCAACTTTCCTAGCTAAAATTATACCGATTTTAATGTGGTATCATATTTACAGGGTTTGGTGCATGTAATGAATAACCATTAAGTGGGATGCTCAAATGACAGTCAATGATTCACGAGTCAACCGAAGTGCAAAAATGGTGTCTTGTCTAGAATTATGATGACAGTGTATTATTCCTAGTTTATACAGTGCCAAACAAAAATTTGTTGTAATGAAGCATTTCTCGTTGGTTCTTTGTTTAATAGGTGGGCGAATAAGTTAGTTTAAATAATTAATGCAAAAGAACTAGGATTTCTGTAATTTTAAGTATATCATGGAAATAGTTTGATTTTGAAAATAAAAATTTGTTCAGGATCTTTCACCAGATCTACCTTACAATGATAAAATCCGACAGGTGTGATTTAATTTTTTTTACCAATTATTTGTATTTTCAGCAGTGCAAGTTGAAAATTATTCAAAATGTATTGCTGCTAAATAATAAACGCACTGATTACTGACATGATAACACACATAACAACAATATTACACATAATAATACAAAGTATTCTTTAATTCGTATGGTGCAGTTATAGTTTTAATATTTTGGATTTATGTGATGGAGAAAAAATAATTTTTTTTTTTTTTCAGCCTCCTCCTATTCCACCGTTACCTGTAGCAGTATGGGTGGTTGGTGCTGATGAAAAGCAGAAGTATGATGCATTATTTCAACAGACTGATGTGGATAAAGATGGTTACGTTTCTGGATTAGAAATCAAAGATGTTTTCCTGCAGTCGGGTGTTCCTCAAGCTGTGCTAGCTCACATTTGGTATGGATAACTTGGGGCTTCCTCTTATTGAATATTGTTAAATTACAATATGTTTATTTATTTGAACAAGTATATTTTGATAGGTTTGATACAATAATTTGTTTATTTTACAGTTTCAAATATGATACTTAACACAATTATGACAATGTACAAAATAGCAGATAGTATCATGTTATTGATTGCTTTTGAAGTTTTTGGAGTTAGCTCACAATATTCAAAATGTAATGTTTAAGGACCCTGTGTGACACTAAGCAGAGTGGAAAATTGAATTGTGAGCAGTTTGCCCTGGCAATGTGGTTAATCAGCCAAAAGTTAAAGGGCATAGATCCTCCAGCTGCCCTAACCCCAGAAATGATACCACCTACTCTCAGAGTTGCCCCAGCAGCTGATGCTGTAGTAGTGAGTATTACTGATATTTATTTTGGTCTGTTAGTTAATCAATATGCCTATTTCGAGCATGAAATGCTCTGAAGAAAACTAGTACAAAAGTGCCTAGAATCATTATCATACTCAACATCATAATGTGATGATTAAAGTTAAGTTCCAGTTTCTTTGGGGTTTAAGCTTATAAAATAAAATATAGAACATTAATAGTTTACTTTTCTTAAAAATATTAACTGTTAATGAGGATATAATGTAATCTGGGCCTGTGGGCCTCAAAAACCCTAATTCAATTGCTTTTTACTTTTCGTATAAATAAGTATATATGGATATAACTTTCCATATGTAGTATAAAGAAAGTTGTAATGCTGTCTGTCTGCCCGTCCATCCCTCTGTCTGTCCGTCCTCCCTCTGGGTCTGTCCGTCCCTCCCTCTGTCTTTCCGTCCCTCCTCTGTCTTTCCGTCCCTCTCCCTCTGTCTTTCCTGGGTTTCCTTCCTCTTCTGTCTTTCCGCCTCCTCCTCTGTCTGTCCGCCCCTCCCTCTGTCTTTCCGTCTCTTCCTCTGTTCGTCTCTGCTCCCTTCCCTGTCCGCCCTCCTCTCTGTTCGTCCGTCTCTTCCTCTGTCCGTCTCTCTGCTCCGTCCGGGCGTCCCTCTCTCCCCTGCCTGTCCGTCCTCCGTCTCCGTCTGTCCGTCCTCTCGTTTGTCTGGGTCCTGCCTTCCGCTAAGGTTCTGAAACCGCTCCTCCTTCTGTCAGTCCGCCCTCCTCTGTCAGTCCGTCTCTCCCCTCTGTCAGTCCGTCCTCTCTCCTCTGTCAGTCCGGCTTTCCTGTTTCTGCTGTCTGTGCTCCTCTTTCTTGTCAGTCCGTCTCTCCTCTGTTGCCCGTTCCTTCCCTTCTGTCCTGCCCTTCCTTTCTGTTCGTCCGTCCTCTCTCTCTGTCTGTCCGTCCCTCTCCCTCTGCCTGTCCGTCTCTCTCCCTCTGTCTGTCTGTCCGTCCTCCTCCTCTGTCTGTCTGTCCGTCCTCTCCCTCTGCTGTCCGCCTGGGTCCCTCCCTCTTGTCTGTCTGTCTTCCTCTGTTCGTCCGCCCTCCTCTGTCTCGTCCGCCTCTCCTTCGTTCGTCCGCTCCTCTCCTCTGTCTGTCCGCCCCTCTCTGTTCGTCTGTCCTCCTCTCTTGTCTGTCCGTCCCCTCCTCTCTGTCTGTCCGTCCCTCCTCTGTCTGTCCGTCCCTCCTTTCTGTCTGTCCTGGGCCCCTCCTCTGTCTGTCCGTCCCTCTCCTCTGTCTGTCCGTCCCTTCTGTTCGTCTGTCTTTCCTTCTGTTCGTCTGTCCTCTCTGTTCGTCCGTCTTCTCTCTGTCCGGGTTCGTCTCTTCTTGCTCGTCTGTCCTCCTCCTCTGTTCGTCTGTCCTCTCTCTGTCTGTCCGTCCTCCCCTCTGTCTGTCCGGGGTCTTCCCTCTGTCTGTCCGTCCCTCCTCTGTCTGTCCGGGTCCCTCCTTCTGTCTGTCCTGCCCTCCTTCTCTGTCTGTCCGTCCCTCCCTGTTCGTTCGTTCTTTCCGTTCAACTGTCCTCCTCTCCTCTGTCTGTCCTCTCTCGTTCGTCCGTCCTCCCTCTGTTCGTCTGTCTCCTTTCTGTCTGTCTGCCCTTCTTTTCTGTTCGTCCGTCCTCTTCGTTCGTCCGTCCTCTCTGTTCGTCCGCTCTTCGTTCGTCCGTCCCTCTTTCTGTTCGTCCGTCCCTCTTCTGTTCGTCCGTCCCTTCTCTGTTCGTCCGCTTCGTCCCTCGCTCGTTCGTTCGTCTGTTTCGTTCGTCTGCCTGTTCGTCTGTCTTCTGTTCTGTCTGCCTCCTGCCGTTCGTCTGTCGTCCTGTCCTGTCTGTTCGTCTGCCCGTCTGCCGTCTGTCCTCTTCTCGTCAAGGTTCTTCTTCTGTCTGTCCTCTTCTGCCTGTCTGTTCTTTCTTTGCCTGTCTGTTCTGTCTTCTGTTCGTCTGTCTCTCCTCTTGCTCGTCTGTCTTCTGTTCGTCTGTCTGTCTGTTCGTTCTGTCTTTCGTGTCGTCTCTGTCTGTCTTCTTTCTGTTCCTGTCTCGTCCTGTCTGCTCTTTGTCCGTCTGTCCGTTCGTCTGTTCGTCTGTCGTTCGTCCTCGCCCTGTCTCTGTCCGTTCGTTCTTGTCTGCCTGTCTCCTCGTCTGCTCGCTGTCGTTCTCCGTCTGCCCGTCTGTTCGTCTCGTCTGTCGTTCGTCTGTTCGTCTGTCCTGTTCGTCTGTTCGTGCTGTTTCGCCCTCGTCCGTTCGTTCGTTCGTTGTTCGTCTGCCGTTCGTTCGTTCGTCTGTCTGTTCGTTCGTCTGTTGTTCGTCTGTTCGTCCGTCTGTTCGTTCGTCTGTTCGTCTGTTCGTTCGTTCGTCTGTCTGTTCGTCTGTCTGTCTGTTCGTGTCTGCTCGTTCGTTCGTTCGTTCGTCTGTTGTCTGTCTGTCTGTTCGTCTGTTCGCTGTTCGTCTGTTCGTTCGTTCGTGTGTCTGTCTGTTCGTCTGTTCGTCTGTTCGTCGCGTCTGTTCGTTCGTTCCGGTTCTCTCTCGTCTGTTCGTCTGTTCGTCTGCGTCGGTTGTCTCGTCTGTGGTCGTCTGTTCGTCTGTCGTCGTCTGTTCGTCTGTTCGTCTGCCGTCTGTCTCGTTCGTCTGTCTCGTCGTTGTTCGTCTGTTCGTTCGTCTGTTCGTCTGTTCGTCTCCGTTGTTCGTCTGGTTCTGTTCATCTGTTTCGTCGTTCGTTCGTCTCGTTCGTTCGTGTTCGTCTGTCTGTTCGTTGTCGTTCGTTCGTTCGTCTGGGTTCGTTCGCTCTGTTCGTCTGTTCGTCTGTCGTCGTTCGTTCGTTCGTTCGTTCGTTCGCTCGTTCGTCTGTTTCGTCTTCGTCTGTTGTCCGTCTGTCCGTTCGTCTGCCTGTTCGTCTGCTCCGTTCGTCTGGTTCGTTCGTCCGCTCTGTTCGTCTGTTCGTTCGTCCGTTCGTCCGTCCGTCTGCCCTGTTCGCCCGTCTGTTCGTCTCGTCCGCTTCGTCCAAGTTCGTCCGCTTGTCGTCTGTCCGTGCCGTCTGTTCGTTCGTCTGTCTCGTGTCCGTCTCTGTTCGTCCGGGGTCTGCCCGTTCGTTCGTTCGTTCGTCTGTTCGTTCGTCTGTTCGTCTGTCCATCGTCTTTGTCCTGTCTCCGTCCGTTCGTCTGTCTGTCTGTCTGTCCGTTCGTTCGTCGTTCGTCCGTTCGTCTGTCTGTTCGTTCGTTCGTTCGTCTGTCTGTCTGTTCGTCGGTCCGTTCGTTCGTTCGTTCGTCTGTCCGCGGTTCCGTCTGTCCGTTCGTTCGTCTGTTCGTTCGTCTCGACCGTTCGTCCGTCTCGTCTGGGCTGTTCGTCCGTCCGTTCGTTCGTTCGTCTGTTCGCTGTCTGTCTGTCCGTCTGTTCGTTCTGTTCGTTCGTCTGCTCCGTTCGTTCGTCTGTCTGCTTCAGTTCCGCTCCGTCCGTCTGGTTCGCCTGTCTGTCTGTCCGTTCGCTCGTTCGTCCGTCTGTTCGCCTGCTCCGCTCGTCTGTTGCCTGTTCTGTCTGTCCGTTCGCTCTGTTCGTTCGTCTGTTCCGCCTGCTCGTCTCGTCTGTTTGCTCGTTTCGTCGTTCCATTGCTCGCCTGTTCGTTCGTTCATTGTTCGTTCGTCTACCTGTCTGTCTGTTCGTTCGTCTGTTCGTCTGTCTGTTTGTCTGTCTGCCTGTCTGCGTTCGTCTGCCTGTTCGTCTGTTCGTTCGTCTGTTCGTTCACAAGGTCTGTTCGTTCGTCTGTTTCGTCTGTCTGTTCGTTCGTTCGTTCGCATGCTCTGTTGTCTGCCCGTCTGTCGTTCGGGCGTCTGCGCCCAGAGAACGCTTGTTTGTTCGCTCGTTTGTCTGTTTGTTTGCCCGTCTGTTTCGTTCGCCCGCCTTTTGCTCTGCCTGCTCGCTGACCCGCTCTGCTCGGTTCCGTCTGGAGCCTGTTCGTCTGTCCGTCCGTCTGTCCGTCCGTCCGTCCGTCCGTAAAGAACATATCAGTTAGTACAATGATTTACTTTTTGTTTCTATGTATACATTTCTCAGTATTCTTTTCATTTTGCTAGTTTCAAATACCTTGATTAAAATAAGGTGTTTGGAATATTGTAGAGAATTGAACTCTTTTCCTGTGTGGAGATATTTGAGCAAACAGCAATTTTTGAGAAAAGTTTGTTTGATGCACAATTTGAGACCTGATAAAAATGCACAATTTTAGACCCTGAATACTCAAAAACCTATGGATTTTGAAAAAACAACCATTAGGGATACTACTTTCATTCTTTTGTTTTAACAAAATATTGAACAATGGAATACATTGATAATGTAAATTTAATGATGAGAGAGATATTTAAAAAACACATGTCCTTCAAAAACAAAAGAATATCTCAGAATGTCATTTATATCATGTTGTTCAATGCTTTGACCAGTAATTACATAGAAAGTGTAAAGAAAAAATTGGAGGAGTTTTTGAGAATATCTTGTTTTTAATATTACACATTGTTCACTCAAAGTTACATGAAAACTACAAATATTTTCAAAAGATTAAAGAACTAATTGCCAAGAATAGATTTGATTTGAAGAAAAAATCTCTTCCTTCAATGTAGTTGTATGAAGGGATTAAAAAAATGTCAAACTTTTGCATTTTTCAAAAATTCAGAGGTAACAGTGGGAATCAGACCTATGTCATCTTCATGAGTGCATTTCAGTCTGTTCTTACAAGGAATTAAAAAAAAAAAATTTGGACTCCTTTTTGAGAAAATTTTGAAAATAAACCCAGTGGCATTATGTGAAGTACCCTCTAAATTTAAAAAACATTCCTTCTTTAAGTTGTACCAAATTGATAAGTGAACATTCATTTTGGAAAACATCCTATAAATAGTTTAGGTTCTAGTATTGTTCACGGATAGACGAATAAATGTCTTAAAAAAATTGCTTTTTGGTAACCATAAGATGTGGTTTCTGACTAGGCTATGTATTAGAGAAAATAATTTTACATTGGTCTTTGCGTGCAACATTCCTACTAATTCTTCTGAATGCTTTATCGACATGTTTTGACTTCTTTTATCATATCATATTTGATCATTGCTCCTTTTGGCTGAAAGACACCTTTTTGTTATTAGTTCCAAAATTATTACAGTGTTAAATACTTTTCTTTGTGCAATACAATTTTTTAAAATGATTGTATCCTTTCTCCTCTGAATGCAATTTGTTGTAAGACACTAGATGTAATTCGTACATTTTCAGTGGAAAAGATAGAAATTAATTAAGGAAGAATGTCAGATTAATTGGGTCTAATTATTGTGTTACTTCAGACTGCATTTGATGGGACATACATTTCATTCATTTCAGATTCATTTCAGAACATTCATTTCATTCATAACAGAAGGGAAAAGAAAACTTTTTGTATTTTGTACAATTTTTTTAATTTCTTATAATTAATCATACTTTTCGCTTACCCAGGACATCGCAATACTATTCTTCTGGTTAGTGTGCTCTCAAACACAGTTTGTCTCTGTACTTCAGGTGGTTCGGGAGGTATACCTTGGAGTGTTGAGTAAATTCCTGCTGAATTATTTGCACTTTCCAGAATATTTCCCTTCTCATCCACAACTTGAAATATAGTTACGTGAGAACAAGGTTCCTGTAAAATGTTTTCAGTAAGCTAGGAGCAGCTCTGCTTCAAACAATGTCCCTTAATGTATATAACCCTTAGAGATAAGTATCTAAACATTGGGAAGTGGGAAGCAATGGGAGATATCAACAATTTTTTTTCTGAACTTATGTTTTGAAGAAGTATGAACTTAACCTTGCAAAGTCCAGTTGCAATCTCGCTTTTCCTTTCTTGCACTTCTAATACCTTGAAGAGATGTTTTGGCAACATCTTGGAACGACATGGAATTCCATTATTGAAAAGATTAAAAATAGGATGGTCTACAATTTGTATTAGAGAATCAGATAGTGCACTTTGAACAGAAAAATTATGGTAATTGATTCCATGAAGTGAGTCTGTACTTGCAGAATTGTTTGTAGTTGTATTATTAATAATAATCAAGTTGTTTGCTTGATTTTTTTGTTGATAAAAATAATTGCTTTCATTTTTTGTATTTTGTTTTAATTGTTGCACTGTACATATACCATGACGTGTTCTTTTCCCAACTACATTGCACGTACTACACTTTGACCATTTAGTCCATACTGTTGAAATTTGTATTCCTGCCTGCGGCACCACTTGTGAAGGCTGAGGATGAGGGCCTCTTGGAGATTCTTCTGGATGTACCTCTTGTGTAGGTTCACTACTATTGACCACCTCGAGGAAATAAGCGGAAATAACTGACTGGCCTTTTTGGCAAAAATACTGGCCTGTATCTTCTAGAGTCAAATCATACATATGCAACACTTTGTCTTCAGGGGAAAGAAATTTGTGTTCTCCCAGTTCCACTGGTATTGTGTCAGTAGGGGGTATTGTTGTGTAATTCCACTGTATATCATCTGTTCGAGTCATGTCATTTGGAGGAACACAGACGTTGCATTTTAACCTGTTTAGGGAAAAAATTTAACATTAATGATAATCTCAAAAATGTTCAAGTTGTTTGTCAATGATAAATTGTTCTATAGAGAAATTCCTTTCTCACTGATAAAAGTTGAACATACTTGACAGATGTTCCTTCATATACCATGAGAGCTTCTGGTATTATAGATTTGCATGGGCCAAGATCTTCATGGTGTGCAGATAAACATGTATAATAATTGTTCCATATTTCTTGAATTATTGTTATCTTCTGCAAATTATTCCCAGGGTACTCTAAATCAGAAGGAGGCACAAATTCCCAAGTCTTAGGTTTTCTTGCCTTTCCTCCTGACAAAAAAGTTTTGATATTGTGCAATATTGAGCCATTGATAATGGTACTTTGCATGACTAATGCAATAAGTGATAAGGAAAAGATCATGTTGTAATAAAGGTAAAAATATATATCTGAAGTCACGACTATTATTCTTATGTATTTCACATTAAAGAGTTCAGCTACTTCAGTACAAAAATGTACTCTGTCCTCATTTCTATGGTAACATTTTGTCCATTGTCATCTTCAGTTGACAATAATTGACAATAATACAAGTATCTTATGATAACCAACCATCCCCTATTTAAGAGGCCAGTCTTCCATTTGGACAAATTGCCCTCAAGTTACAAATAATGTCATCCTTTTTTGTACAAATTTAAAAATGTTTTCCACAATGCTTCCACTATCATAACTCTTAAAAAGCTGATTCACAAATTGATGAATATCTTTGAAATTAAATGATCCAAGAAACACACAATTTTCAATTTGTTGTTTACCTATGTACTCATACCGCACTTCTATCGTGTTGATTCAGGATTAAATTTAACCTGAGACATGTTCCACTCTGGTGATAAATATTTGAATTGCAGTAAAGGTCAGGTACACTTGAGTACTTGCAAAATTCTGAGCTCAAACCTGTTATAATTGTATATTCTTCAGTAAGTGAAGAATAACGATGGCTGTTATTAACGAGTTGGATGTTTATGATTTCTCACTCTACATCGCTCTTGTTGTAATTTCTAAAGGTGAATAACGATATTTATTTATTTATTGAACAAGCAATTGCCCAATCCAAAATCATTACATAAATTAACAAAAACAAAAATATCACGACATACTCCACATCATACTTCAAAACCACACAATTACACATCATCACATCACATCACATCACATCATCACAAATAAAAAACAGAATAAAATAAAATGTTCAAAATCACTTAAAATTATCACGACCCTCCTTTATAATTGATAATCACAAATATACAAATCAGAAATTAAACAAGTCAATCAGCATAGCTCTTTTAGCTATTTTTTATTGATATTCATTTTCTATTGAATGAACAGTGTGAAATGTAATGAGAAATATGAGTGCAACAATGTAGGTTACGCACATGAATCGTCGAAATTTTTCACTTGACTATCACGGCTCAAAAGAAATGTGAATTGCAAAGAGAATGCAATACTACTTGTGGATTCTGAAAATTCTAGGAATGCGATTGGAAGAGTGGTCATCTCGTGGCATGGAGTGAAGTCGCTCGCCTATCACCAAGGTGGTCTGGGTTCCATTTCCGTCGAATCTCATGTGAAATTTGTTCTGACAAAACAAGTTTGGTTGCTTCACAAGGGTAGTTCAACCCCTGTGAAGTGTCCTAAACCCTACCCCTTTCCTAATTCCTTTCCATTTCTAACCGCCGGGTAGTGATGCCGGGGGACATGGTAGGAGGCGCGTACACTGAGATACTACCTAGCAGTCCTTTTGACAACCAACAGACGATACGAGACTTATATACGAGAAATTAATGATTACTCCATTTACTTAACGCTCAACTAGGGGCGAGGAAACTCGTTGCGTCAATAATGATAATATTATGGATGCAACAAGTAAAAATAAAAGGCAGGCCATGAATTCAATGTCCTTTCTCAGTTAATTATACAGTAGGAGTACATGTATGATTAAATGGTCATAGTGAAAATTGAGATTGCAGTTATAGTTCCTCACTTTTACTTTTATTTATTGTCATTACTCTTAAAAAGGAAATTGACAACAACTAATCTTCTCACTAACCCTCATGTTAATTATTTTATCAGGATAACAACAACACAGGTTATTCAAATCCTGAGCTTGATATGATCACAAAAGACATCGAAGAACTAGCAAAAGAGAAGCACATTTTGGAAGCAGATATTGCACAGAAAGAAGCGGATATTAAAATAAAAAGTGGAGAGATTAAAAGTTTGCAGGTAAATCTTTTGTTTTGAAATTTTTTATTATGATCTATGGAGTTAAGTAAAATATATTTTATTCTCATGTAGAGTGAACTGGACACTCTCGCAGCAACATTGAAACAACTTGAGAATCAGAAAGGTGAAGCTCAGAAGAGATTAACTGACCTTAAGAACCAGGTAAATGTGTTTGATAGAGGTATATGCTTGATTTGATCCTGGCATGATTTTCATAATTTTGCGTGTGAAATTCATGTGCTTAATTTTCTTTGCATATAATAACCAAGTGGTTTGAATTCCAATAGATTGCTTTCTTTCATTTTATGGAATGTCCTGTGTTCTTGAATTCTCTTATAAAGTTATAAGAGCTTAGCTGAATTGTTCCATTTTAATTTTGTTTTGTGCCATTGTGCTTGATTTGATTTTGGTGCTACCGCACAATGCATGTGTTTTATTTATGTTATTTTTGCTTTTATTTTAATTTGTATAGAAGACATCCGTAGAGAAAGAACTTAATGATGTCAAGCAAGAACTTGAAGAGGAGCAGGCTCAGGTAACAGTAGTTTTTTAGCATGTAGCTTTGTATTTTGGCAGTTCCATTTGTTGCTTCTATTAGACATTTATTAAATGAATGAATTATTCTTTAAATATGGCTCATTTATTTATTTTTGCAATTTAGTGGTAGTACAGATAAATGTTCAATTCTTTTGGAGATGTGTGTTTTATTAGACATTAAAACGCTCGTCTTTACGAGATGTGTATTTTATTATTTTGTTTTTATAACATTAATTTTACTGAACCATTTGATATTAATAGCATCTTTTATATTTCTTGCAAACTACTAATACCTTTTGCCTTGTCAGGTTGACAACTTACGTCGGCAAGCAGATGAACAAGAACAAACACTCAAAGTTCAAGAAGATGAACTTACTTCTAAAAAGCAAGAATTAGAAGGTCTGAAGCAAGAGGAAGCTAATTTAGAGCAACAACAGAAAGAATCGCGTAATAAACTTGACAACCTCACCAAAAACCTTCAGGATACCCAACTACAAATAAGTCAGGTAATAATTTTGGAGTGTTGTGAGATGAAGTTGGAATATTGTATGTTATTGTAATAATTTTTTACAGGCTAAAGCAAAGATAACTCACTTACAAGAATTACATAGACAAATGAATGATGCAGTTCAGTTGTATGATACTGCTATTGAATCTGGTGATGCTACAGCTGTTCCTGATACTACATTTAGCATTAATCCAGAATTTAGAGACCCAGAATATGCTCAAGCACCAATGGTAAATGGGTCAAAAGATCCAGAGGTCAGTAAAACACTTGACATATTAAATCAATTGTGTTCTTAGATTGTTTTGTATTGTTCTTAATTTGTTCTTTTGTTGCCAGCAAAATTCTACTGTAAATGGTGGAGATCCCTTCAGTAGCTTAAATGGACCTTTGGGAAATGAAGGTTTCGATAATGAAGATTTATTTAAGAATGGTAACTATTATTTTGTATTTGTGGGAGATGTATACTCAACAAGATCCCAAACCAATTCAAGAAATGCTTTAGTTTTGGTTTTGCAACACCTCCAAACGGTTTTTGCAACTTTTTATTAAAACATGTGGTGTTTTTTAACACCTCAGCTTTTCTCTCCTTTGCACTAGCTGTTCCCTCATACTTAAGGGGAAATGGTACATTTTAGCTTGATTTTAGCTTCAAATTTTCCAATAATACAAAGCGTTATATCTCTGAATTGAGCAAAAAATTACAAATGGGCTTTTTCTTTTAGCAATTGTAGGCTTTTTCGTAGGGCAAATGTTTATTAACAAAAGTTGCATGTTTGATATTTTTTTCAAAAATAATTATTTTACTTGTATATGGAGAGAGAAGTGAAAGCATAGAACTTCACTCTAGTGCATTTTCCTCAAACTATAAATGTTACAAACTTCAGGTATTTTAATGCAAATAAGTATGAAATTTGTATTATACTGAACTATTTTTCTACACTCTGTTAAGCACAGTTTATGAAAAATATTTTTGTGAATATAATAAAGGGAGTTATTCATAGTTTTACGTATGTACATTTGCAAGATTTTGTAATGTTTTAAACATGGTATTTTAATTTATAGTTCACAAGCAACAAATGGTGATATTTAATTAGTCTACTAAGTTTCATGTACCTAGGATACATACTTTTTGAGAAAATTCCACTTTAATGTGACAAAAATTACTTCTGAGAAAAACTGTGTTAAAGTTTCTGCTATGCATACCATTTCTGATACCTGCATACCACATATGATATCAACACATTCCTGGTACATAATCATGTACACTTAACAAGAGATTTTAAGAACTATGATACTACACTAATATAAACAATCATATAACCGCTATGTCAACTATTTACCACCCAAAAAAAAAAAAAAAAAAAAAAAAAAAAAGTCACTTTCATCTGTTAGATAAAGAAACATTTTTTTCTGAGGCTGATGGTATGTTTTTTCCATCAGGAGTTATAATTGTTTCCATGGAAACATCTACATTATTTTCACTTGTTTTCTTTGCAAAATGATTGCCATAAAACTTTCGTTTGCCAAATTTCTTTATTCTAGGCATATTGTCAGGGAAAAACCCTGTCTCAGCAGCACACAAAAACACACACCATACAATGACACTTTTGAAATAATTAAAAATATAATAATACTGCAGCTTATTTAAGTTATTATTTAGGAAATTCACTATATCAATTAGCAAAAAAATTTCATTGAACACTTTAAATTAAAACAAAAGAAATATTACAATCTGTTCATGCAAATGCCTACCTACAGAATAGACTTTAAAACAAATTATTTTTGTGTAACAATACTTCCTTCTCAGAATTTTAAAAAAAATGCGAAAGCTGACGTTTGTTAAGATGTAACAGAAAACAATATGAAGTTCTAATTGCATTACTAAGCATATTAATATGAAAAGTACCGTATAAATACTCAAGATTCGTACCACATGCACCTAAGAGTTAATAACAATAAGATTTTGCAAAAAAAACCGGCACACTTGTGTCCGAGATAGTAAGGCCATTCACAGTCACGATGTATGGGAGACGTCAAAAGGTGCGAATGGGTTAATGTATTACTTTGAACTAAATGCACGACTAAGATTAGTTATGTTTCTCCAGGAGTTCCTGGGCATAATTTTCATGGAATAAAAATTTATTTTTTCTTTAAAAAATTCTAGTTCCTTTTCTCTCTGAGCCATCCAATAAAATAAAAGAGAAAATCATATCTTTAAGAAGTACTTGCTAAACCAAAAAATTCAAACATGTGTTGTTTACACTATGATTCACGTAAAAACTCTTTAGTTTACAATAAGATTCTGTTTCAAATCATGATCTCAGCTTAACTAGTTGTAGGTAATTATGTTAATCTCTTCAGTACAATCAATATTTCACAAATATGTATAGTATACATATTTAAGATATGTTAAAGTTGGTTGTTTTTCTTGGGATATTTTACTTAGATTTTGGCAGAGAATTATTGTATTCTTTGGATAAAACCTTAGGACCGTGTTTATATAGAAGTTCAGAACCTACAAAATTTCCCAAAGATTTGTTTTTAAGAAAAAACTATTTATTTCAGATCCTTTTGGCAGCACAAAACCTAAAATGGATGCTGCCGATCCATTTGGGTCTAATGATCCTTTTGCTGCGGCCTTCTCTCCAAAACCTGCTGTGAGTATTGCCTCAAAAATATTTTGCGAAAATTTAAAGATGGATGAGAGAGGCATCTTTGTGCTCCATTACTCAAAAACAAATATAGATAAATTTATTCTGCAAATAGTTTCAAAAACTGGTGTCGAAATTTGATGATGATGATAATGGTAATAGTACTAGCGGTGGCG
Source organism: Teleogryllus occipitalis (assembly GCA_011170035.1). Classification (NCBI taxonomy): domain Eukaryota; kingdom Metazoa; phylum Arthropoda; class Insecta; order Orthoptera; family Gryllidae; genus Teleogryllus; species Teleogryllus occipitalis. The sequence goes on from BLKR01001284.1 coordinate 178,361, forward strand.
GTTGTAGCGGTAGTAGGAGCAGTAGTAATTAATAATAATAAACAACATAGCAAATTATTAATAAGCAAGTGCAAACCACAGCAATAGAACTATTGCATCATTTGGGTATGATATTATTGTCGTTTTGCACTTCACTCCACTTCACCTTCCTTCACTACACTAAGCTACTTTTCATGCCTGGCCCATTTCACTTCTTTTCTCTTACCTGATTTCCTTACTAAACACTACACTGCTCTGCAATGCACTTAACTACAAGTATGTTTCTTATTCTAAATAGCAATTACAAACTAGATAATATTGTTAATATAAACTAAATTATATTCAATCTAATCTATTTCTAAACATTTTTACAGAGTGAGGAAAGGTTTCAAAGACTGTCAAGGATAAGCTGTTCCAATCCTGTATCATTTGATTCATAAAAGGGTATTTTGTGATTTCTGTCCTCTGCTTCTTTCGTTCAAGTTAGTAAGGATGATCCCCTCTGCAATAGTGGCATGGTTTCTTGATTCTGCTCTGAATATCACCCCATGCCGGTTCTTGTATGTCAGTTTTAAATAGAACACAAAGTCTGGCCTTTTTGCTAGATTTTTCTAATGGTTCACAAATCAAACCATCAAACGTCCTTTGTTTACTGAAATAAAACTTTTCTGCCCACCTTCAAATTTTATCCATACTGTGTCTTTGACCCTTTCTACAAGGCCCGCAACAGACTACACTGAGGAATGTGTTGCGAGAAATGTGCGACCTGAAATGTGGAAAATCAAAACAAGGGACACTTACCAACCCTCGCACAATAGGAAGAGTTTTCTTGTTCGCCTCTGCGGAGGCGAAAGAGTTCCATGCTTGAGTCGGTCAGCGAGCGAGTTTTCTCTGACACATTTCTACTCCTTCATTTTTTATATGACATTTAGGCCTTCGCGACAGCAGGAAACCACTAAACAGTGCATAAAACTGAGGGAGGTTCTAATATTTAGCAGTAAAAGACATGATAGACTACCAGTTTTTTAATTGTTTATTTGAATTTTCTCTTTAAATGGGAATGAACATGAAAAAACTTGTGTGAAAAATATTCTTACTTGAATGAAACCCGTATTAATGAGCAATATAAAAATAAAAATTTGAACCAAGAAACTTGAAGGGGTATTTTGAAAGAATTTAAATAATTAATTTTTTTAAAATTGGTATTTGTTATTTATGAATGAATTTATTAGTTGTGAATTTTATTCTGAATTCACAATTTATTCATAATTCAACCAATAAATACTGTAAAACAGAGGGGGGGGGGAATTACGGAGCTCAAGAAAATATGCACAGGTTGCACACCTCGCTTAAAAGTTACGTTCCAGTGTTTTACATTAAATAAAGATTTTATGCAATGCAGTAATGTATTTCTGTATAGACAATTCGAACTAGTTAAACAGATGGTTTACAATTATGGCAACAAAACAAGAATTTCATGGGTTAAAGTTACACAAGAGCATTTAATAAAACAAGAAATGGGACTCGCAGGTGACCTCATAGCTAATTGCTGTCCTCAGCTTGTAGCGCATAAAGGCATTTCAACACCTCAAATAACCTATTTCTAGTTTGTGGACGCAGCCTCGCTGGCCTCTTTTCACATTTCTCGTCACACAATTCTGGCAACGCATCTCTCAGTGTAGTTGTGGGCCTAAGGGTCCCCACAGGTTACTCCATATTCTAAAATAGGGCGAAAAAGAGATGTGTAAGCTAATGTTTTTGCACTTGTCCTATAAAACATAATGACTTCGCTTTTAGAGCAATTAATTATCATTTTATTGGAGATTTCTCAGTATGCTATTTTGTTTAAATCTGCTTACGAATGTACGACATCCATGTTTGATTTAATGACATGATAAAGTGTACAGTCATCTGCAAATAATTGGACGTGCAATGTAATATTTCTCGTCAAATCGTTAATGAAGGCAAGAAAGAGTAAGGGGCTGATAACACTCCCCTGTGGGACCCTGGGTGTGATATTCATTTATTCTGATAACTGTTCACTTATTTGTACACTTTGTTTCTGGCCTTGGAGAAATTCAATTATCCATGCCCAGATCATGTCAATGTCTGATTTTGAGAGTTTCTCTATTAGTAAATAGTGTAGTACAACATTGAACACTTTTGCGAAATCTTTTATTGTAGTGATTTTTTTTCTTCAGCCAAATCCTGAAAGAGAAGGAATCTTTGACACTCGCATGAGTACCCCTTCCTAAATCTGTGCTGGTTTTAAAAGAACCAAATTTCCTTTTCCCATTTTTCACGAATATATTCCTCTACTAGGTGCTCCATAATTTTGTATACAATGGATGTAATACTAACAGGTCTATAGTTCTCTACTCAAGTTAATATTTTTATTACAACTGTAATATTTTTATCAGTTTAATTCCAAAATGTATGAAATGTGTGATGTGTACTACTTCTTACCCTAGACTTATGACTTTTTTTCTTTCCAGCCTAATATGATGGGAGATCCATTTAGCTCCTTAGGAGGCGGTTCTACTGGTAAGCTCTAATGAATTCCACTAACAGTATTTCACATTGTGTGCGCAAGTGTATAATACAGTTAGTGCACAAATGTATAATGCTTTGGAAAATTGATGTCAGCATTTTGACAGAAGAACACATCAAAACATTATAAATTTTTATTTGAATAAACAAACAGAAGTTCTGAAGGGCTCCCTCACACTAAAAGTGTGTACATGGTGTGAATATCTCACAAAAATCTCTAGCATTAACTATAAAAAGAATTTTTTCAAAAACGGATGTTCTCTAATCAATCTGATTTGACTTGAAGCTTTGCAAATTTGAAACCAATATTTCAATTTGAAAGGGGTATATTAAGCATTAAATTTTCAAAATGTTCTCCAAAACTGCTCCAAATTTTTCATCCAAACCCCTAAATTTCAATTTTCAAAGTAATTTTTCCAAGCCTCCAGAACACATTTATTATTAAAGCTAGAGATTTTTTCTTAATGCAAATGTTTCTTCAGTACAGAGACTTGAAATGATATATAGTGATGTTCATTTCTTCAAAAATACTAATGTTTTTTGTGTAATTTTTAATCAAATTGTGCCAAAAAACCCACTCCAAAAAACATGATTTTCTCAAAACAAAACAATTTTTTTTTCTTTAAACATTTTATACTGTTGAGCACAATGCACTGTTTTATATAACATCAGTAATTTTGATTAAAACATGAAATTTTCAAATTTTTTTCTTTTCTAATCTCGTTTGGCACTAATTATCATAGTAGTTGTAGCACCCATAAACCACACTCAGATAGACCTTTCGTGCGTTGTTAACACTTACTTTACAAATGTATTTTATCATTTAATGCAAATGTGGACTTAATAACTTCAAAAGATGATTTATTAAATTGTCAGAATCTCAAAAGTGTTTGATATAAGTGAGCCTAAAATGGTGCATTTACAAAAACATTCAAATGACATTAACCTGAAACCGCTCCAAATGTTTCTTGGATGCGAAGAAAAATTTTTTTTTCTTCTGTGATATTCTGAAAGATGCAGTTTAATTAAACAATAAGGGCTCAAAAAATTAAGAAAACTTGTAAAAATCAATTTTTATAGTCAAATACAATTTTATAAGATCAGTATTACAGCAATGAAAAAGTAATCTCTTGTTAATTTTAATAATCCCTCAATTTTGTGATTACCATTTGGGTTCAGCATGTGAATTTTAAAGATAGTATTTATGGATGCAAGGTCTAAATTATTTAAAGCTGAAAAGGCTTTAGAGAATTGTTACAATGATAACAGAATCTTTTGAATATTATTTAGAAGAATAGAGTTTGGCATTTATAAATGCAATTGTTATCCATAGAAGCAGGAAATGAGATCATATTTTCCCATGAAGTGTCTTGCAAGATTTTAGGAAATAGACATATTGTGTTGTGGTACAAGGAGTTTGATAAAGTGTGTCTTGAAAAATATAACTAGAGGGCGGATTTTGATGACCTAAAACATCACCAAAAATGACCAATAAAATACTCTTAAAATGTTTTTAAAATGCCCTAAAAGCGAAGAAAAATGACAGTAAAAAATTTGATGAAAACCATTTCAGACGAACAACTCAAGCGGTTAGATATCTTATTAATGGCTATTAGAGGCTTCTTCCTTTCTTTCAAGTGAGCTCAGTATGCATACTTTTGGTTCAAACTGGATCAGGAAGTCTTTGTCGTCAGTTATCGTGAAATCCGCCGAACCGACAATGGTGCTGAAGGCATCACAGAAATCTTAGATTACATACTTGCAACTGCTGACATTACCAATTTCTGAGCAAAGAAATTGAATATGCTTCAAGAATTCTGTGCAGAATATTTGTTGCATCATGTAAATATTATTTGTCAAAAGAACCATTAAAATGACATTTAAATAGATGAAATCAGTGAAAAATGCACTAAAAATGATGGAAAAAAGTAAAAAAATGACTAATTAGCCGAAATCAATGAAAAATGCAAAAAGAAAATTGACTTATAAAAAAAGATCCTTTCCTTTTGTCGTAACATAAAATGAATTCCTAAACTAAATGGCATTATTCTAAAGTGAAAAGAAAAAAATGACATTTCATTAAATTCCGCCCTCTAGACATAACTGAATTATATGTAGTATTTAAATTGCAATATAATCTCTATGTTTCAAACAATAAGGGTTTTCGTTTAGAAAGTAGTTTAAGCTTTGTACTCGGCCCAATTTCATGATTATTGTCGTTAAATGAAAGATAGTGTTATCTTATGTGTTATCACATGCTCTTATTACTGATTTTAGGGTACAAACCCCACATTTTAATATCTTAAAGTTGTTAGAATGAACACTTCTGCCTTCATTTGTTCATTATTTCATTGTGCAATCTATTGAAAGCAGTCATTTGTCTTCTGTGAATGTGAGATTATAATAAGTGAAGCCAATAAGCAATTTTCAAGTGTGAAGAATTTTTTAATTGGAAAGATTATGATGATATATAACTGCATTGGCCAGCTATCGTGTAACATAAATTCCTTCACAGAAAGTGTTCAGTGATTATAATTATATGTGGTGAACTATGTTATTAAGTGAAGGTTGACTTTAGGATTTCTTTGTCACATTACAACATACATGTATAGAACTTGGTAAATACAAAATATTTTAATTACATTTTCCAAAACATGTTTAACTCTGTGTTCGCTGGAAATAGTGATTGTATTGTTCCAGGATTTGTCTCCCTAATTTCATAGTCTTCAAGAATAAGCACTGAACAGCACTAAACAATGTTTTTGGGATTTTGAATTTTCCGTGCGGAGTATATGTTGATCTTTTTAAATTTTCTACAAATCTTGTGTGTGATGTAAGGGTTCAGCTAGTTATTGTGTTCTTTATAACCATTACATTTAATACAAGAGAGTCTCTGCAATGTTGTTGCAATAATTAACCCTTTAAGACAGAGCCTAGATTAGGAGCAGTGGCATTCCAATACTGGTGTAGGGAAAAGAGCTGTGCTTCAATGCCTTAGCTGGTAGCTAGCTTATAATAGTGCACAGCTACAGCGACTTCATCTCCATATGGTATACTGTGGCAGAGAATAATCTCTGACATCCATGACTGTTGGCTCCCTGTAAATAGAGATGGACAAAAGTACCATCTGAAAAGGGCATTCTGCATTAAAGGGTTAGATATGTTGTATCTGTTTCTTACACGAAATTTTTCCTTTACAGGGAAAACTGATCCATTTGACCCCTTCGATGATTCCACAGCAGCAACGGCGAAGAGTCCAGTAGATGTAAGTCAGTCATACACTACATTCTAATTTGTCATTTGTCATCATAAATTTGGTTTGCTGTTTTACGATACATTAAGAAATTAGCATGATATATTATTTGTGTATGTAAATTTCAGGTTGCAGGTGAAACCTGCTTGTTTTGTGTGCCAAATTATAAATTTATTGGAATTTGCAATATAGTGAAGCCTGCTCAAATGCTCAGCTTAATTAAACATGCATCTCCATTGACTGCCATTTTTACATCCTCACTACCGCTTATGCAAAGAAAAGATAAAGTAATGTAATGTTGCGCGAAAAAACGGCGAATTTTTGGCAGAGAAACTATTATTACAGATCCCTGGTAATGAAAAAAGTGGATAAATCCACTTGCAAAATTTAGAAAAAATCTTCTAACACATGGTGTAGCCAGTATCCATGTCTTGTGGGTCCTTGTTACTGAAAAATCAAACAACAGCAAAATGTGTCTGTCTGTCTGTCGGTCGGTGAACGACACTAGCGGCTAAACCGTTCAGCTGATTTTCTCCAAAATTAGTGTTCCCCACCTATCTTACTGATATCGCGGCCCCTTCAATTTGAAACCTATATTCTAATTTTGGGAGGTACTTTACGCGGGACATTTTGAATTGCAAAAATTCAAAATTTTTTTTGAGTCTTCCCACAACTAAAATATTAAAGATAGAAATTTTTCTCTCTAAATAAATTCTGTTTCTTGAAGATAATTTTGAAATAAGGTCATGTGCAGTTTCTTGAAAATTTTAGTACTTCTTGCGTACTTTTGCGTCAAAGTTCAGGAGAGAAAAGAGTGCGTTTGCCCGTTAATCGATTTTTCAGTACCAAGAACCCATAAAACATGGATTGTGACTAGTAATAAGTAATAAGTGAACTTCTGGTGATATAAATATTTTTAGTTCATTATATCCTATGTCAAAATTAAACAGGTTTTCTCCATAAAGATAAATTTTAGTGACATTAAAACTTAGCAAAACACATTAACAGCACGAACTGAAAATTTCAATACTTTTATTTGTCCTTAAAAAATCAATTTCTTTTCATTTGTTTGCTTCGTACTTTTTCATTAGTAACTTCTCTTGATTATTCTCCAGAATTCATGTTCTGTCCATAATAGATTCTATATTGACCTGTGTGTCTAAGTATCGTAATGCAGTCTTGAAACCCTTCAATGCTTCTTGCACTGTTGGAATTCAAGGTGTATAGTTTTGGAATTTGTGGCACTGAGGCAATATATTCTTTTCCAGGAGGGAATTAATTTCAGAACGTCGTATTTCCTAGGTTCACTATAGCTAGATTCACTATAGAGGTTCAGGTTCACTATAACAGAGTTTTCTTATGCTTATTTGTAATGTAAGCGAAACGGGCCTAGTGACTTAAGTTCACTATAACTGGAGTCGTGTGTGTTTGTGTGTGGGTGTGGGTGTGTGTGGGGGTGTGTGTGGGGTGTGTGGTGTGGGGGGGGGGGCGCGCGTGTGCGCGCACAGTTTTTTTCTTAATGAAATGTGTTCATCAAAAACATCTTCAAATAAGGTCATGTTAAATTTATTGAAAATATGAGTATATTTGTGTCATTTGGCGACAAACATAGATGCCCGCTCCCAATTTACTGCACTATATAAATGTAAAATGAGTAGTGTAGTGAAGCTAGGCAGTTGGATGCTAAGTAAGTTAGAATTTGTATATTAGTTCATATTTCTTTGTTTGTTTCTTCTTCATGCTTTTGTTATAAATTTTGAAATTAATCTTTTGGAAATTATTAAATTAATCTGTTGGATATGTACTGTTATAATCGAGGCTTCTTCCTTCAAGTGAACTCAGCTTGCAAACGTTTGGTTTGGGTTGTATTTTTTACCAACACATGTCTATCTTTAGTTATCCCGAAATCAGCCCAACCGACAATGGCGCTGAGGGGCGTCACAGCCACCTTAATTACATACAACCGCTGTCATTACAATTTCTGTGTGAAGAAATCGAGTAGGCTACTCAGTAATTCTGTGCAGAACATTTGTTGCATCTCTTGAAGCAAGTATCATTAAAATTTTGCAATTTTCAAAAAACCAAAGGTTTGATGTTAGTCAAATGAGTTCAAGTAATTAAGAATAAGTGTGCAGATTTGAGAAAATCTTGCATACTTATTTTTTAAATGCCACTCGTTCCCTCAAAATTATGCAAAAACTACAAATATCCCCCCCCCCCCAAAAAAAAAAATTCATCACGTTATTTATTGCTTTTTGTTAATAACAGATTTTATTAAGAAAAAAATTATATTTATTTGTGTAGTTGCATAAAGATACTGAAAATTTTCGAATTTCAAGCAATTTTCCAAAAACGCCTGTTAATTTTGTCTGTAGGTCTTGTGTTGGTTGAACACCCTGATTTTTCGAAACTTGAAAAAATTCTTTTAATGTCCATCATAACATTATCTTTCCATCTGAATTTTCCGTCTCCCTTTCTTTCTTCCTTGCTGCTGTCGGGTACCAATTATAAATATTGACCATTCTTTCTTCTTGCATTCAACATAGGTGTCCCAACCAGCCAAGCCGAACTGAGATAATGTGATTTACGAGGTTTTTAGATTTTATGATGGCTTCAATTTCATGAATATACCTTATTCTCCAGAGGTCACTTACAACCTTTATTGGACCAAAGATCTTTCTCATTTTTCTTTCAAAACATTTAGCCTTCAAACGCCCCTTTCCTTCAGGGTCCATATCTCCGCTGCATATGTTACTACCGGTCTTCTTGCTACTTTATAAAGTCAAAGTTTTGCACTTTTTGAAAGTAGCTTCCTTTTGAATAGACCTATGTTAGCAATGCAAGCCCTGATCTCTGCAGCAATTCTTTCAGTTATCTCAGCTTTGATTGCATTGTTGTTATTTACTCTGGAGCCGATATGTGAAGTAGTTTATTTCCTGATACTTTTGATTATCAAAAACCTTTTCTCTACGGGTTTCATTATCAGCTCTACATCTCATATACTGTGATTTTTTTGGTTAATTGCTAAACCAAACTTTGCTGATTGCTCATTCAGGTGTTAAAAGATTTCTTCTAGTGATTTCTTTGACATTGCTGTTAATAAAATATCATCTGCTTATGCTATGTGTTGTTTCATTCTAGTTGTTATAGTACCTTTTACATCTATGGCTTTAAAAATAAATTTACTGCACTTGCTGAGTGTAAAATGAAAAGTTATGATAGTTAGATGCTATGTAAGTTAGAATTTGTATATTTCATATTTCTTTATTTTATTTTTTAAGCTTTTGTGATAAGTTTTAAAATGAATCTTTTAGAAATTCTCTTTCTTTCTTTCTCTCTCTCTCTCTCTCTCTCTCTCTCTCTCTCTCTCTCTCTTTCTCTCTCTCTTTCTCTCTCTCTTTCTTTCTCTCTCTCTCTTTCTTTTTTTCTCTCTCTCTCTTTCTTTTTTTCTCTCTCTCTCTCTTTCTTTTTTTCTCTCTCTCTCTCTCTTTCTCTCTCTCTCTTTTTCTTTCTTTCTCTCTTTTCTTCACTCTTTCTTTTGCTCTTTCTCTCTTTTTCTTTCTTTCTCTCTTTTCTTCACTCTTTCTTTCGCTCTCTTTTCTTTTTTTTCTTTCTCTCTCTTTCTTTCTCTGTCTGTCTGTCTGCCCCTTTCTTTCTGTCTGTCTCTTTTTTTCTTTCTTTCTCTGTCTCCTTTCTTTCTTTCTCTTTCTCTGTCTCTTTCTTTCTCTCCTCTCACTTTCTTTCTCTCTTTTTCTTTCTGACTTCCTTTTTCTCTCTCTCTTTTCTTACATTAATTGCGATTTGTATACATTATTGAATTTGTTAAAAGAAGTGCCTCAAATGATGTCTTGTAAACATTCTCGAAAACTCAATTTTTCTGTGAAAATGATTTCAAAAATCCGTATTTTCAAACATGATCAAACGCCATTTTCTCAAAAAGGGCTGCAAATTTTTTTAACTTTTTGTATGTATGTATTATTCTAATTGCACTTTATATGATGACATAAGTCATTTTGCTGTATTCTTTTCTTTTTTCAAAAATTTACGCTTTTTTTGTTAAATACTATACGCCTTTAATATTTACCTTACGTCTCACGCCTTTATTATATACATTTCCAGTGATTTGTATATATTATTGCATTTGAGAGTGGAAGTGGTTCAAATGGCTTTAAATTTCCCATTTACATTTTCGCTTAATGCTTAAACTACATTTTCTTAAAAACGGCTTCAAATTATTCAACAAAAATGTGCCCATAAGGCGAGGTTTTACTTTTTTATAATATTCTTGAAGTAATATTTCAGTTCTACCATTACGAAACCGAACAATTGAGAAAATTTTAGCAAATGACCTTTGTGCAGTGACAGGAGCAGGACCGAAAAGCTAGTCTTAACCATAGAAATTAGGAAACCAACTAGTATGAGAAAGTCTGGGCCATTCCGCAGCACCACTAGTTCTTTCTATGAGAAACAAAAACTAAAAGTTCATGATTATTGGTAACTAAAGACCTTTCTCTCTTTTTCTTTCTGACTTCCTTTTTCTCTCTCTCTTTTCTTACATTAATTGCGATTTGTATACATTATTGAATTTGTTAAAAGAAGTGCCTCAAATGATGTCTTGTAAACATTCTCGAAAACTCAATTTTTCTGTGAAAATGATTTCAAAAATCCGTATTTTCAAACATGATCAAACGCCATTTTCTCAAAAAGGGCTGCAAATTTTTTTAACTTTTTGTATGTATGTATTATTCTAATTGCACTTTATATGATGACATAAGTCATTTTGCTGTATTCTTTTCTTTTTTCAAAAATTTACGCTTTTTTTGTTAAATACTATACGCCTTTAATATTTACCTTACGTCTCACGCCTTTATTATATACATTTCCAGTGATTTGTATATATTATTGCATTTGAGAGTGGAAGTGGTTCAAATGGCTTTAAATTTCCCATTTACATTTTCGCTTAATGCTTAAACTACATTTTCTTAAAAACGGCTTCAAATTATTCAACAAAAATGTGCCCATAAGGCGAGGTTTTACTTTTTTATAATATTCTTGAAGTAATATTTCAGTTCTACCATTACGAAACCGAACAATTGAGAAAATTTTAGCAAATGACCTTTGTGCAGTGACAGGAGCAGGACCGAAAAGCTAGTCTTAACCATAGAAATTAGGAAACCAACTAGTATGAGAAAGTCTGGGCCATTCCGCAGCACCACTAGTTCTTTCTATGAGAAACAAAAACTAAAAGTTCATGATTATTGGTAACTAAAGACCTGTATGAAAAAGAAACTTGAGACCTGATTAATTGATTCCTTCTATCCCCAATTGGGAGACTAAGAGAGCATAGGCTCCTGTGGTGTATATTGTTTACTTTGTTTTGTAGGCCCCAGGAAAGGATCCTTTTGGGTGTGATCCTTTCGCGTTACAACCTACTGGAGGTGGGCCTCCGCCTCGTCCTGAGAGTCCTAGTCCGGCATTGCCTCCAAAGAAGAGCAAGGTGCCTCCCCCTCGGCCGGCTCCGCCACGGCCTTCGCAAGGTCCTACTATGAAGCCTGCTCCAGCTCCCCCTACTCCCAGCCCAGATCCTTTTAGTAGCAATGATCTCTTTGATGACAGTGGACCTGCTGTTGCTCCTGCTCCGGTTCCCAATGACCCTTTTTCCAGTTCTTCTGGTAGTGTAGGTTTTGCAGATTTTGCCAACTTTGACAGTAAGGTAAGACAAACTTCATTATATTTTTACATTTGCAAGAATCAAATCATGTATTTATTTATAAAGTTTTCCTTTCATTGTTGCTACTAACGAGCAACATTTCAAGTTTTAAATACTTTTGTGTTCAGAAACATTTCTTAAAAAATGCTTTTAAATTTTTAAAATTCTTAAAATTAATTGTGGAAACTTGAACCAAACACTGCACTTGCTTTAGCCCTGTGGATAATTTGGTATTTTTTCTTTTCTTTATGTAGTGAGTTGTGCATCTCCATTGCCTTTGAGTTATATAGTAATTGTTGTTTGTTTTTTGCCTAGTGTTGTCATCGTTCTTACTTGACAAGGCCTAGCAATTTCCCATCCAGACAATTGTCCATGAACCTAAACATCAAACCAAACTCCTGTACCTGGGTAAATGTCCTTATTATAAAATCTATATCATTATAAATCCTTTTGTTAGAATATTAATTTTGATATTAAATTAGTTATGTTAGAGGGGGATGAAAAAGAACATTTTACTTGATAGTGGGATGAATGTATTTATGTTTTACCTGTACAGAGTTTCGGCCATAATAACTTTTATGTTATTCATGCAACTTTTCTTTTATGCATCTGTTGAAAATATGTAGTATTGATTTTGTTATTTAGGAACAAAATTACTAGCTCAAACTCGTAATGTAGACAATTATTTCCAAATCATTGTTAAGTAGCGAGTTCTCTTTAATTATTATGAAAGTAATCAATTCTTTCTGTGTAAAAACTTTTCTTGTTTGTTAAAAGTATAAAATGTTCTTATTTTTACCCATCAGTTTAATTAATTGTAATGTATAATTAAAGAAGAGAGAAGTAATTATTGTATATGATTTTGAGTTTAGTCAATGTTGTGTGTCAATAATGTTTTTATTTTCTACATTGATTTGTTCTGTTAGAACTGTTCATAATCCAGCATGCAGGCTGTGTGAATGCAGTTTGAATATTTACAAGGGGTACATCTTAAATAAATAGTTTTAAATCAAATGTTTTTTAATCATCGATTTAAATGAACAGAACTTTTTTCCTATTCATCAAAATTCTTCCAAACTGGACCTTTTTTGCACTAAGATACGCAAAACTTCTAAATAAGTAAAATGCAAAAGTTAGTTAAAAAAGGACACTAGCTATATATAACATATATTGAAAATTTAAAAGGAAAAGAAGCTTTGAAGTATTGTGACCTTGCTAACCTCTTAACCAGGAGTGATGAAGTAATGTGTTTTGAGAATTATATCTGAATTGGTGGCTTGATGACTTTGCCTATCATCTGACCTCGAAAAAACTTTACCTGCTTTGGAAGTTAGAGGGAGGATCATAATAAATTGTCATTGTACTTTAGGATAGAGGACTTTTTGAGCCATTTGATCATTAGAACAACCTTAGACAAAAAGCCCCTGGGCAACAAAATGCGAGAGATCATTAGAACCAGTTAACAATTCTGGTACATATGAGATTTTATATTTTACCGTATGTGTGTGCGTCTGTGTGTGTACACTCTCTCGCACACACACGCACACAGAAAGACACGCGCGCACACACACACACACACACACACACAGACACGCGCACACACACACACACACACACACACACACAATCAGACGCGCGCACAGTCAGACGCGCGCACAGACAGACGCGCGCACAGACAGACGCGCGCACAGACAGACGCGCGCACAGACAGACGCGCGCACAGACAGACGCGCGCACAGACAGACGCGCGCACAGACAGACGCGCGCACACAGACACACACACAGCACACAGACACACACGCGCGCGCACACAGACACACACACGCGCGCACACAGACACACACACGCGCACACACACACACACACGCACACACACAGCACACACACACACACACACACGCACACGCACAACACAGCACACGCAGACGCACACAGACGCACACACGCACACGACGCACACACGCGCGCGCACACGCACACACGCACACACGCACACACACACACACGCGCACGCACACACACACACGCACACACACACACGCACACACAGACACGCACACACAGACACGCACACACACACACACACACTCACACACACACTGACAGACACACACACAGACACACACACACTGACAGACACACACACACGCGCGTGCGCACACTGACAGACACACACACGCGCACGCACACTGACATACACACACACAGACATACGCGCACACACAGACAGACGCACACTTATTTTATTTATTTTCATTTATTTTACATAAAAAAACAGTTCAAACTGCATGTGACGTGCTATGGGGAAAATTGAATTGTGTGCACATTTTCAAAATTCTGTGATCTCTACACTAAGTCATATACTACTTGAATTATAAAAAAAAAAAAAGAATAGGAAAAGCTCCCATGTAATAAAATCTATTTTCAAGGATAAATAAGCAATAAATTTTGGCTCTTATCCATGTTGTCCATCGGAATAATACTTCCTGCCGCGACAACATGGAAACGATAATTTGAATAATTGTATTTCCCACTGAATTCTAGAAGTGGGCACAGAAAATGAAGTTACGTTTATGTCCAGAAGCAAAACAAGGGACCATCTGAGCATTTGCTCCATGGATCAGGGAAACTGGACGAAAAACCTGATGGAGATGGGGGTCATTGACCCGGAGGCTGTAGTACAATAGTTGTTACAGGTTGTTTATATACATTTATACAGTCCAAATGGTAAATAATGCATTATGTATCATTGTTAAAATTAATGTTACTTTTCTTGTGATGCTCAGTATAGTCTCTAATTGTATAGAAACAGTTATGCAGCAGAAATGATTTCACTTGGGACTTAAACTTTTCTATTGAATTTAATCGTTTAATGTCATCAGGCAAATTGTTGTAAAATAATGTACATGTATTGTATGTGAATTTTTTGTATTGAGCTGTTGAGACTGTCACCTGATGAATATGATTTCTATGTCGAGTGTTATAGTAATAGACATCGGCATTTTCTGAAAATATATTCCCGCCCTTAAGCAAGTCATTTTTGACAAAAACTACTGATTCGTAAATAAACAGACAAGGTAATGGTAAAATTCCTAGATTAATGAAGAGAGGCTTACACGAATCACGTGGGTGGGATTTGGTTATTATTTGTACAATTTGTTTTTGTAATCTAAAAGTCTGGGAGCTATAAGATGTATTTCCCTAGAATATTATGCCATATCTCAGGCGGTACTGAACATTCGCGAAATATACACAACGAGCAGTATGAAGGCTGACTGAATTTGCAAGAATTCTGAACGCGTAGCATAATGAACTTAATTTTGTGTTCAATTCATTTAAATGGATGTTCTATTTAAGGTTTGACTAAATTGAGAGACCTAAAAATTTTGTTGACTTATCATCAGTGAATGGTACACCGTTCATTTTCAGTGGAGCACAGAATTGTTTATTTGAAATGGAAAACTGCATTAAAACCGTTTTCTTTTCGTTTACTATTAATTTGTTATTTCGGAACCAATTTGAAACATCTGATATTGTACTATTTACGGTTTCTTTATTGCAAAGGATGTTCGTATCATCAGCAAAGAGAACCATTCTTCCGTTTTGAATCGTCGAGGGCATATCGTTTACGTAGAGTAGGAACAGAATAGGGCCTAAAATCGATCCTTGAGGAACTCCATGTGCAATGGGCAAAGAGTCGGAAAGGTGCATACGTAATGTTCCATCATTCCAGTAAGTTATTTCCACTCTCGGATATCGTTGTTTAAGGTACGAACATAACCAATGTAGAGCAATACCACGGATTCCATATGAAGGTAATTTTGAAAGTAAAATGTCATGATCAATGACGTCAAAAGCTTTTGAGAGATCTAAAAATAATCCAATAGGAGCCTCTTTTTGATCCAATGATGAGGCGACATCTTTAAGAAAAGAAAATATAGCTGTTTCCATTGATTTTGATTTTCTAAATCCATGTTGGCAATCTGAAAGCGCGTCGTGTTTACTGAGAAAGGTTTCCATTCGTACGTAAAAAAAGTCCCTCTAATATTTTTGAAAAAACTGATAAAAGAGAAATGGGCCGATAATTTTGAATTTCAATTTTGTTGTCTTTTTTGAAGAGCGGCTTAATTTTAGCTGTTTTGAAAATATCTGGAAACGTTCCAGTGCATACAGATGCATTAAATATGTGAGTTAACGGGTGTATAATGGCATACGCACAAGTCTTTAACAAAGAATCTGGGAATTCATCTAAACCGGATGAATCTTTATTTTTTAGTTTACTGATTATTTTGAGAATTTCATAGGAAGAAGTTTCGGAAACGAACATCGTGTCTAAAATTTTGGGTGAACTGTCTGTTTTTGAATTTTGTGCCTGAAGACTCGTAGTGAGATCGGCAGCAGTTCTCGAAAAGTATTGGTTAAAGAGACGAGCCATTGTTGCCGGATCGTTCACATTTATATCGTTATATTTTAAAACAACATTCTCTACAGGGTTTCTAGTTGATTTGGTCGTATTTTGTATTATATTCCACATTGCTTTTGTTTTGTTATTTGAGTTACGTTATGACGTTTAGAAATGAAAGAAAGAATTCGCTTGTTTTTACAAGATGTCCTAATCCCTTGTGTTATCCAAGAATTGCTTTTCCGTGAAATATTTAATTTTCTTTTTTGAAGAGGGAAGCAAGTGTTAAAATGAAATGAAAGAGTTGGAAAAAAAAAGAATTATATTTGTCGTTTGTATCAACAGCATTATAAACCGCTTCCCATGATTCCTGCATCAAGTAATCAATGAATAATTTTATTTTACTTTTTGTAAACAATCTAGTCATACATGTATTATTTATTGCGTCAGTGATCGCATTTCTTATAATGGTAAGAATTTGTGCATTGTGGTCACTGTATCCCCAATCTTTTGTTTCAACTTTATATCGAGTAGTAGTTTTGTTAATTATGATTTGATCAATTGCCTTCATCGAATTTTGTGTGATCCGTGTAGGTATATTAATTGTAATGTCTAAATTGAAGGAATTAATTAAATTGAGAAACTTTTCGTTCTCGCAAGATTCGACCAGAAAATCAATGTTAAAATCTCCGCATACAACAATGGATTCAAAAGAGTGATTGCTGACTTTGTTAAGTGTTATCTCCAGGTTTTCTAAGAACAAAATATAATCTGCAGTTCTCTATGTTGGTGGTCTGTAGATGCAAAGTATTATCACTTTTAGTGAAGTAAGATGTACAACAGAAATTTCGAAAATATTTTCAATGGAATACACATTTAATACCGCCAAGGGGATAGAATCAATATTACTTCTAACGTAAATACAAGAACCCCCATACGTAGGACCTTTATGCGATTCTCTCTCTCTCTGCAATAAAAGCCTGTGAGGTAAAAGTTTGGAATTTGGAAAATGCTAAGTTCATTAGGAGACAACCAATGTTCTGTAAAGCAAAGAACATCCATTTGATTTAGATTGCTCTGTAGAGCTGCTTCGATAAGCTCGGTTTTATTTGAAAGGGATTGAACATTATGGTGAAGAATGTTTATTTTTTGCAAGTACCTACACAAATGTTTTTCTGCTGCATCTGACTGTAGTTGCTATATATTTACTCCATTTTTACCTCGAGTGCCTGGGCGAAGGTTGTAGTGTGTCCCGGCAGTGACAGGTTGTGAGGAAGATGGGGCATCAGGTGTAGATGAATTGGTAGTGGGAATGGGAGAAACGGGAGTAGGTTCAGAGGAAGAGGCAACAGGGCTCGAAACAAGGGTGGCGGGGGGTGGAGAACGTAAGGAAGGAACGCACACTCACAGAAAGACAGACGCACACGGGCACTCAGACACACACACACACACACACACACACACACACACACACACACACACACACACGGGCACACAGACAGACAGACGCACACGGGCACTCACAGACAGACGCACACGGGCACTCATAGACAGACGCACACGGGCACTCATAGACAGACGCACACGGGCACTCATAGACGCACACGGGCACTCAGACAGACAGACGCACACGGGCACTCAGACAGACACACACACACACACTCAGACAGACACACACACACACACACACACACACAGAGGCACTCAGACAGACAGACCGACCGACAGACGCACACGGGCACTCACAGACAGGCACACACGCACAGACACACACCGGGTGATCAGTATAAAACGCAAAACAGCAGGAAGAGCGAAATGGAATGGAGGGATGCTGAAATCCAGTCGAAAGAACTGTCCCAGAAGCGGTGTTGCAAAACTTTCACTTTTCTCTCAGTGCCTTGAACAGCAGGGTTGCGTTTTATGCTGATCACCCTGTGTGTGCGTGCGCGCACGCGCGCGTGTGTGTGTATTGTGACGAATATTTCCGCCCAGCAATTCCTAAGCGTCTATTGGGAATTCGCAGATATGGTTTTGCGAGCTTTGTGATACCTCAGGGTAGTGGGATCTTTTTGGGTGTCGAGAGGAAATCCAAACAAGTACATATAAATCAAATAAACTGGGTTTATTATTCTGAAACCCTTTTAAATGATTACACCAAACATAGGACAAAATTTAATGTATACTACAATAATACAAAAGACACTACTAAAATGTTTATAAAATGTATCACATACGATCCAGAAGATTATACTTCGATGGTGTATAAATGGAAGTGACTAAATGGTAAAGTAGCCAAACATAGTGTTCTTCGTTACTTTTATTCTTTAAATTCGATAATTTTTATTAACATACTACTAAAATACTGGTAACCAAACAATAAGATATATCCCTTTTACGCACTAATTAAAAATGGATTGGAAAATAGCATGTCTGTTTGTCTATAATTAAAATGTTGATGTTTTCATCGACATCGAAAACCTTTTAATAATGTATCCAAACATTGATATATCGATGTTTTGGTAAAATTTGCCATCACTATATCGATGTTTTGGTAAAATTTGCCATCACTAACGTATACCCTTCAGTGACTAAATGGCTGAGTGGCAGATTCAAAATTTGACTACTGCGGTTTGGGATACGTCACCGCCTGGTGGAAGCGGCGGGAGTGTGTTTGCCATAACAAATAATACTCCGATGTGTTAATGTGTTGACGTGTTAATGCTCTTTTTGTACCGTTGGGTAAATAATATATTTTAATTACATCAATTTGTGACGTGTCCTTTTTCCAAAATTCATAAACCTGAGATTCCCATACACACATACTACACACACCATACCCACACACCACCTCCACAATGTCAATATTACAAGTCATAACTGCAACCACCTACAAACTACCACGAACCACCACTGATCATAGGGGGAGGGTGGAATTCAGGTATTTTTTAAAAAATGTATCCACTCTCCACCCTCCATATTTATCATTTGGACAATAGTAGTTCTTTGCTAGCTGCATTCATACAGCTCATGATATTTGTTATAAAATTCCCATTTTGCATTAAGCTACTATTTAAAATATTTACTTCAAGGGAAAATTTTTGAACAATGCTTGCAAAATTGATTTACAATTTATTATGAGATGAAAGGGAGTTCTTTCTGGATTTATTTTTAATATATATTTTTCTTATTCTTTGTTTTTGAGTCATTCTAGGTTTGTGATGCTTAGTTTAGCATGCTGCTTGCATGCATGTTGCTGCACACGCTGCCTCACTGTACCTGTGGCACTACCAGAGATGGTAACACGTGAGGTTGAAGTTTCCATTTTCTTACAGGTCTGATGTGGAGATTCCAAGTAACCAGACATTGTTTTTGTTTCTTTCCCAAATATTTTTCAGCCTTAAAAAGTTCTGCTCCCATTCTTCAGTTCTCTGGCCCAGCAGCAGGCATGCCACGAAGTCCTGCTGTTAGGACACCTACGCAGGGGAACACAAGTACATCCAGCGCACAGTCTCGTTACTCTCATCTGGAATTCACAGAGGATCCCTTCCAAAACTATCGGTATGAAGACCCCTTTCATATTGCTGATCCATTCGAGGAGGAAGGGGACCAGAACGGAAATGCTCTGCCAGTGACAGCTAGCCCCAAAGTGAGAAGGGAACCTACTCCCATTTTGGCAAGTGACAATAGCACCACCAGCACCAGGGTGAAAGTGAAAGCCAATGGAACTGTGGGGGGAGGAGTGCTAGCAAGTGGGCAAAAAGGGCGACCTGCAGCTCCTCTGCCTCCTGAGGACCAGCAGTTAGCATGGGCTGCAGCTGAGAGCTTACGCCTAGAGACAGAAAGACAGGAGCGCCTCAAGCAAGAGCAGGCTGACCTGGAGTATGCCTTGGAGCTGAGCCGAGCTGAAAAGAAGGGGTTATGAAGCCACACATATTGGGATGCATCCATAAGGCTACGTACAGTATACTAGGAGTGGCAGGCATATCAATATGTAATGCTGCCTTTGTTGCTAGTTGTCTTTATGAAGAGAGATAAAGTATGCACATGAATGGTCCCAATTGGAATTAAATGTTCTAGGAGCCACATACTTCATACTTAGTGTATATGCAATATTGTATAATAAAACATAGACAATGAATTGTTAATAAGTCTTCATTCAGTTAGCAGCCTCTCTTGTGTAATGTAAACTGCTTATATGGACATCTCTCTTCTTTTATCACCAAATGTTTCCAATTGAGTTTTTTTCATTATGTATATACTCAGTTACCAATGTGCATTTGTAAATAGTCATAACATTTATTGTATACAACAAGAGATCTCTTTTTATACTTTTGTTTCACCAAAGCTCAAAGTCGATACTTGACATCAAGTAATTAGATCTAAATTGAATAATCATATAAATGTTATATGAAGTATGTTGCTACTGTTAGCTGAAACAGTGAAAATCACTACTGTAGTCTGAGCCAGTCAGAGACGTGTTTCTCGAATACTGCCCTTTCTTCTGTGTGTGGTAGGAATGTTATGCCTGTTATGTTTGTGCACCATGGGACATTTGCTGTCATATGGCGTAGAACAGTATTCAATTGAAGTTTGATTGGTTGATACTGCTGTGAATCGGCTAGATTTTTATATACATATGTGTACATCTATAAATATATATAAACACACTGTAATGTATTAATGTACATTGCTTCACAATAATTCATGTATATAAGTATATATCAGTACTCAATAGAGTTGATGTTAACCATGTTATTTGATGCCATTAGTGGATGCATGTTTGTAATATATGACAATGCGGAAAGATCGAGTTGATAATGTTATTCATCCTGTAATACTGAGACAATGTAGAAAATGAAGAGAATGATCTAGTTAGTTGTATTATGTTATTGTTTACTCTGTGATACTTTTGTTGTTCATGAAATGAGAGCATGACATAATTGATTGGTGTGACAGTAAATGAAGCAATCTGTGACGAGAGAATGGATTACATCCCAGTTACATATGCATATCTGCCTCTTCTTCCTTTTAAGTTTCTGGCAGGAATTGAATGTCTCTGGTGTGCTATGTTACAAATTTTTTGTAGACAGTGATGTAGATGTTGCTGAAGTGACTTAATAAAGCATTCAAAAGCAGTTTTACAGGCATCAAGACATGTAACTTCTCTTGCAAGTCATATTGATGGTTCATGTATACATAGATAATTTATAATTGAAGTAATAGTACTGTAAGAAGTGTTACTGTGTGAGTGACAAGTATGTACTTGTCATCTGCCAGTGAAGCTGCTTTTAAAGCATGCAAACTATCAATGTTTGATTGTTGATTTTACAATTTATTATTTTTATGAAATGTAAGAAATTCAAATAGAAAGTAATACTGAGCTTGCCTAGTCTCTCCTTTCATTACTATTATGTAAAAATTCTGCTGAGCAGAAAGAAATACACAATAATCTCAAATAGACCACAATTGGAACAATACATTGTGCACCAAAAACCAATGTCAGTGTTTTACTGCTCCAGCTGGTTTAATGTGTCTTTAATCTGCATTATAGAATTGAAAGAGAATATTTTATGACAATACTCTTGAAGTCATGTAAAACATTTTTCTGTAGTTTCTAGAAATTGGGGGGAAAATTGACAGTAGCTACCATTCTGAAGGGCAGTGCCTGAAAGTTATCACTGCAGCAATTTCGTTACATGAATGCTTGTGAAAATGAATTAAGGATTAGATGTTTTGTGTGCATTTGTATCTAAGTTACATATGTTCTACTGTACTACTTTTGTGCTTATAATGTATTTACTTGTTAGATTAATATTTATATTTTTAGTAAAAATGTATTCAAACAAATATGATGGATATCAATTTCAAAACATGAAACACAAGTCATTTGTAGTTGCTTCTGAAGGGAAAGTGTTTCACACAAATAAAATAACCTGTTTAATTAGCAATATTTTTCAAAAGGTGCTAGGATATACTTAAATATTTGACATGTAAGCATAATTGATTGTGAGAGAAAAATCAAAGTTACATTGTTAATTTTTCCTTATTTGCTATCATTTTGCAAAGTTTCTGCATTCCAACATTTTCCTGTGGATGTTGCCTTTCATTGATCTTGATAGCTATGTGCTGTGAAAATAACTAATTCCATGTGTGGATGATTGTTTTCAGTTACATTTTTTATGTTTGCTGACCGTAAGGAAATAAATCTGAATCTGTAACTATCATTTACTGAAGAGAGAAAAATGTTAAAATTGTTAGAAATATATATTCAAATTACCTAACAAGTAGAAATTAGTAAAAAAAAAATATTTTTTGTTCATTGGTTGCTCTCAGTTGACATAAATTGTTAAAAGTACAAATGCAACAGCATTTGCAGATCATTCAAGAAATGTAACCATTAAAATGTTCCATTTTATTTTCAAAACATTTTGTTATAACATCCATGCTCAATTACCAAGATAGATTACACACATGATAATCAGTATATTCTTGTTGGCTTCTTGCTTTCTTAATACAGTGGGTTTGTACAGTGTGGTGTTGCTGATTGAAAGGTTTATTAAAAAAGAGCAATTTTTGAGACTTTTGGAATTGATCCACTACTTCTGCAATAACTAAAAACAAATTCATTACTGTATTCAAATAATTGAAGTATCTAGTGTCAATACTTCAATTGGTATATATTCTACTATACCATTCAGTATGAATCCATGTGAAAGTATTTTACATTGTATAGGAATTTGTGAAATAATTTAAAAAAATCAAATGCCAGATACTGAAATCTATGTCTTTTAATCATGAAAAGTTATTGTAATGCTCTGTTGTTAAGACAATGTTTTCAAATAAATCATGATATACCTTCACTTCCATTGTGAGGAACAGTAAGTCAGTGTTGTTGCTTTTCCATGTAGAGAGAATCAGGAATATTTCAGGAATCCATATTTTGTCATTTCATTTGCTTTGATGAATGTTTTGTGAAATATGAAAATAGCATACCTTCCCATTTCTTTATTTTTTTTCTCATTTCAGAAATTTAAAATTTGCATAAACATTGTGTTATATTACATTTGAAAACCAATTGAATTTGAAAATTAAATTATCTCAAGATAAATATTCTCATTTCTTGAAATTAGGCAATAAACTATTAATTATCAAGATGTTTAGTTGTAGTATGCCAGGAACGTCAAAAGGGTGGGGTGGGGAGCCCACTCACAAATGAACTAAAACGTTTAGAAAAACACAAAGAGTTTTACAGAAGTTCAAATTTCCATACAAGATCTTTAACATTCAAGGTTTTCATTCAGTGTAATGAAATTAAGCTTTGTTTTATCACGTAAACAGTTCTGCTATGTTTGCCCACAATGTAATTTATGTCCTCTCCTGCGAATGACAATTTTAAAACCAAGTAATTGGATACAAGATTAAAAATAAGGTGTTCAAAAATATTGTTCTAATAGCAATAAGACTAGTTGTGGTTTCTAATGTTGGGTGTTCCCAAACACCACACATCGAAATGTATTAATTACTACAGTAGGAAAGACAACTTTCTTCTGGAAGAGCAGCAGATCTCAATGTTTGATGTGGTTTCAATTGAGTTTCGGGAAACCTCTTATCTACAGATTGGAAGTTATCTCAGCTCTCACAGAACAAGTCCCTTCTACAAATCAACTCCTTACCTTGAGAAAACGGATGTATATTTTTTGTTTCACACTGAACACTAGTTTATTCTCCAAAATTATTTAAAAGTGCTAAATATTTCGGGTTTATTTCTATTTCAAAATTTGTGTATAGCAAAAGTTATCAAAAGGAACCATTAACTTGGTATACTATGAAGATTTCAGGAAAGAATATTACACTGTGAAATAAACGATAGTAAATGTAATTTTTAAAAAGCTATATATTTAACAATTACATACCTAATTTTTTAATTGAAGTGTGTCGTCCCCCCCCCCCCGCAACCACTTTTGACGAGACTAGGTTTATTCTCATTTTGAAAGTTTAGTTATATGAATCACCAAAGATAAGATACATTCATTTGAGCACGTAACTCATTACATGAATTGAATGTTCGGGCTGTTTTTGATGTAATAGGGAAATTTTATTTTGATTTTCCATTGTAAAATTGCTTATTGTTTTTATTATGTACAAGAAAATTTCTGAGGATTCTCTTTCTGCTTCCATCTACACTTGTCAATAATTTGTACAATTTAAAAACTACTTTTTTTGTCAAATAGTTTGTATCACTGCATTTTAATGAAGTCATTTTATTGCTAAGAAATCATTAGAAGGAAAAATATTTTTTTCTATTGTAAAAAAAGAAAAAAAGTTGAAGTCATCCAAGCTAGAAAATATTGGGAAAGAGTTAAGGCATCATAGTATTTCGGTTCATCCTTCACAATTTGAGTTTAGACTAAATATATATAATACTTTGGTCATAAGCACCAGTAATCATCACCCATAAAGTCAATTGAAATCTAAAACCAGACAATTGTTTCACTGTCTTTTCTGGTTTTGCACAAAACCCCTGAGATACCTTAATTCTCAGACTGAGCTTTGTATTACTTGTGTACCACACTGAACACACAAAACAGTTCTTGAAAATAATTATACAATTTCAGTAAGCCAAACTATTGACCTACGAGGTCACAACTCATGATGCTTCTTTCATCTCCTGTTCATCAGGTGTCACTTCACCTGTACAGCTTGAAGTTGATGACAAGAGCCGTCTGACTGACTGATGTCTTGTACTTCGAAAAGCACGTGTCATATGACCATTTTCATGTGTTACTATTTCATCTTTTCCTAGAAGATCGTTTGGCAACATCACTGGCAGTTCTGTAAAACTTCTGCAAAACACCATGACCTTTATAAAACAGAGAAAAGAACAGTAATTGATTTATTTCTTCATATATAAGTTATTTTTGGAATAACTAAATACATGCCAGTAGCTCCATCCAATAAAAATATCCTAAAATTATTTACTATACAAATTCTGGTTCTTAGTTAGCATCTTTATTTTTAAACTCTCAAGCATTTTATGTCAAAAATAAATCAGTAAAGATGGAGTACCAATCTTGCACTTACTGTGAACACACCCAATGCAATCCCCACTATAGCTCCAGCCAACACATCCCACCAGTGGTGCCTGTGGTCAGTTATTCTAGTCAATGAACAAACCAGTGCCCATAAGATGCATAAAGACTGTAACCACGGTACAAGCAACCATGATGATTTAACCAGTCGTCGTTGTAGGAACCACTATAATACAAAACTTAAATGCAGAATCACTCAATAGTGTGCATACTTAAAAATAAAATCAAATATTACTAACCACGAGGAATAATGCAGTATATATGGAGATTGATGCATGTCCTGATGGAAAAGATTTTGTTGAGTCTTGAATAAACCAATGACTGAAGTCTGTGTTGGTACAGTTGAAGTCCACATTGTAACTAGAAGAATGGTTTATATTAATATTTTTGAACAATAATGCTCTTCATACGTAGGAATGAATAATTAGTACATACAATAATAAAATGATTTTTTTAGACTGCCCTAGAGAAAGCAGTTTCTTTGCTAAAGTGCAATTTTTAGCAGAAAGTGTTTTATTAAAACTGAATACAACAAAGAAAACAGCTTTACTCTTCAATGCGGGAACAATGCCATTTCAACAAAACTTTATATTCATTGCTGGAGAATTACAATGTGGAAAAGAATTCTGTGGGAGTAAGATACCCCTAGAGGTGTGGGTACGAAGGGAATGACAAAAAAAAGTCATTAAGCAACCCACAATGCCTACACCCTGTGTAAAATGCACTGAGCGGGCACAGTGGGCAAGGCTGTTTAATAAACGATTGTGATAAATAATTACCTGGACAATGCCAGATAATCACTTGGTAAAATATATATGAATGGCCACTATGTGTTTTGCCTAGCAGTGCCACGTGAATAAGGTGTGATTATTGGTAATTCCAGAATTAGCCAGTTTAAGTTTTCAATGTCAAACGTAGGTGGATAAAATTCATTGTAGGAATGTTTTAAACAATACATTAGACTAAGGAGTTCACATTAGCCACCATTAGATGGCTGACATATGTGAATTATATTACAGTGGCGAGAAATAGCAAATACGTGATAAACAGGTATCAGAATGCTGATAAAAAGTGTTCACAACTAGTGAGAGACAAAATGTTTAGTTTTGAGAATCGTGCTTTTAACAACCAGGCAATGTACGTAAGGTTGAATGGAATTTATAGTTCATTTTATGGAATTCTCTTACATAGAACTAAACAAATAAAATAAATATACAATGTATTTTACGAACTTTTTTTCACTGGTAATTTTCTGTTTGATAAGAAATTATAAGTAGGTAGACAGGAATATAATAGAGAAGAATACGAAAGTAGTGTATTGTATAATTGAAATGAAATATAGTACATTAGAAAATGAAATAACATTGTACATTCAAAAAAAACTGTCTTGATCTTTCTTTTTCAAATGCCACTAAATTAATTACTTTCTTGAACATAATAAGAAAGATTTACGATCTTTATGGTAATTTTTGAAAGGCAATTTTTGTTATTACTGATTTTGAAATATGAAACTTCTTTTGTTTTCACAATTTCACATTTTATCAAATTCTTACAGCATTCAAATGCCCTTGATGAAAGATAATATTGCACGAAACATCACGACATGTACGACACTAATGTTTGGGCAATTACCAATGTTAGGGCAGCGGTAAAATTAATGAAGTAACCACAAGGTAATTATATATAGATGACCTAAAAAATATAACTCTAAGAAACTACTGATATAAACAAACATTCACCAAGTGTATAAAAACGCTGCAAATGAAAAGGCAAAATGGATGGTAAGGAACAAGCCCCAGTAATCAAGTGGTCAGCGGGCCCTACCAGTTCATACCAATTACAGCTTTTTTCGTTCAGTTCTGTTTTGGAGTTGTAGCTTGATTAGTTTAAAGTTTGAAAAAAATATTTACAAAAGTAGGATATTTTATTCCCTCTAAAATTGGACTCCCCCCCCACACACACACACACACACACACAATTGTGTATTAAAAGGCCTTGTCCATCGTGGCAACTGAGCCAGTTGAGCTCACATTACTCACAGTATGTGCATTGCAGGTTCCATAATGAATAGTAAATATATGAATGTAAATATAATGAATAATAAGAAGTCACTCCTTTCACATCCTCTCTTCTAGGAGTGACTTACCCCTATGGTTTTATTTTCCTCATTGCAATTCCCAGGAATAATGTACACCAAGTTTTGTTGAAGAGTTAAGCTGGAACAAAAACACACTTTTTTTTATATTTAAAATTTTCAACTATGGATGCATTTGTGAGGCATACATTATAGAGAAACGAAAAAATAGCATATTTTAGAGAAGCTGTAGCTCGCTAGGTAATTGGTTTCAAAAAAATATTGTAGAAAATTTTATTCTCTTTAAAATTGAATTTAATGTTTTTTTTTTTAAGGACTTAAGGTTTAAAGAGTTATAGAGAGAGAAAAAATGAAAAAAATCAGAAAAAGTGCTGTTTTTTTGAGCACAATCTAGGAGGTCAAAAACTTGGGATGTTAACTAGAGCCTGGGTACATACAACATATTCAAAGAAGAAGATTGTATGACCTTTTTCCAATAACCCCCCCCCCCATTTTCGGTACCTACCGACTGGACTAATTGGTCTTGTGTTGCAACATTTCCTACTTGCAAAATAAAATGCCACTTTTACTACTCATAAATATCCATTATGTCATTATGATGACCACAAAATTTGAGAAATATTAACTTGATAGTACGATGAAACCAAACTAATTGAAATACAATATATATTGTATTGTAATATGGTAGATAAAAATTTAGATTACCTAATCTAAATCTCCTATAATCTAAATTTTTATTTTCAATTGAGGGGAAGGAATGACCAATATTGCTCCAGGTGATACCAATCCTAGATATGACACTGTGCAGTGTCATTTAAATTGTAGGAGTGAAATAATTAATTTTTAAATTATACTCGATTTCTTTTTGACGGGAAAATTCTAATTTAACTAAATACCGTATTTACGGGAATATAAGATGAGGGTTTTTCCTAAATATCTCAGTCGAAAAATGCGGGATCGTTTAATATTCGCAGATTAAGCCTAGTCGGTTAGGATTTAAGTTTTTAAATTTCCATTCCGTCACGAAATTTGTAAATGTTAACGCAAAAATAAACTGCGAAGACGGTAGAAATATCGTGCGTATCTACAATTCGTAATATTACATTCTTATTAGCGGGGTATTCAGGCCGATATATTTTCAATGAGTCGATAAGGGAAGAATCTCAAACAAACGGCGTAGTATCAAATGCACCTTAACGTGAAAATGAATGCCGAGATTTTGATACGATGCGCGTTCGTCGAAGCCGTGCGCAATCGCACGAATGCGGATCTGCGTTTTGAACTGTTCAAAAAACGAAGGCCATCAACAAACAATTGCGGGACAGACAGAAAGTCTGGTGACACAGAAGGGATTGTTCTTAGGTGGTGTCTGATAAAAGACTTGGAACAACGCAAATTCAATGCGTAAAACTTTCAGAGGGCCCTAAAAAATCAGAAGATGTTGCACCATGGAAGGAGGGCTAAATAGAAACATTGATACATGTGAAGATAATTCGAGTAGTGACAAAAACCGTGATTACGATGATTTTAAGGAAGAAGAAAATTATAGTTCAGCAACAAGTCTTAACATTCTCACCAAGGCAATTTTCTAGTTAATTAGACAATTTGGAATTTTATTTTGACTAAATAGTAAGAATTAGTAAAAATTTTAAAAATTCCCAGGAGGTCTCTTTAAAATTAGGGGGTCGTTTTATATTCAGAGTCGACTTATATTCAGGTAAATACGGTATTTGATTGTATATTTTAATATTAAGAAAAATATTTTCATTTTGTTTTCCTTTGTTTATATCTAACTTAAAACACTAGTTTTATATCAATTATGTTGCATTTAAATCTTATTTATTAATGATTTTACTAAATTGAGAGCTCGATTTGGGTTTTACCCACTGTGTAAAAATATATTTTACACCATCGTTTTACCCAGGGTGGAAATAATGGTTATTTTTTCACCATGGTTTTACCCTTTTAACGAGTCGACTCCGATGTCATGAGATCGGTGAACGGAAGCGAAGAAAGAGTGGTGGGAGTATGGACATTCTGTTTATAAGGAATTTGAATGACAATTGTAAACTATGCAATGCACAGGTTCACCCACGGTGCAAGAAAAGTAACTTCCACGGCAGGCTCGCCGATGTGTTTTTATTAATCGTGTAGGCCGGAGTCTTGTCACCCACTTCGACATGCAGAGCGAAGCATCAAATGGTGAAGTTAAAGGTGTTCGGTGAAAAGTACGTTGGTATTAAAATGCGTTAGACAGACTCAAGGATATTTTACGTTAATCGCATTGTCCGAAGGCCGGAGCCTGGCCGAGTCGTACGTAACGCTTGGTGACGCGTCACTGTGCCTTTCTATAATATTCTTATAATGTTTGAGGTTAATAACACGTCATTCCGCTGGCGCGGCGCGGTGGTATTATCGTTCGCCATGTTCTCGCGAAAATGAG
The DNA here is from genome assembly GCA_011170035.1 of Teleogryllus occipitalis. Lineage (NCBI taxonomy): Eukaryota > Metazoa > Arthropoda > Insecta > Orthoptera > Gryllidae > Teleogryllus > Teleogryllus occipitalis. Next base: position 207,882 of record BLKR01001284.1, read on the forward strand.
TCGATTCTCGTTCATTACGAAACGGGATAAGAGCATTCGATTTTAATAATAAAATTAAAACTCCATCTCAATCGTTTTTCGTTTAATTTTCTAGCGATTCTGAGAATGAACGTTTGCTTGTGGAAAGGCTTTTAAAATTTATTATTATTGTTATTATTATTATTATTATTATTATTATTATTATTATTATTATTATTATTACTATTATTATTACTACTATTATTATTACTACTATTATTATTATAATATTATTATTAATTTTTATTGTTATTATTATTGTTATTATAATTTCGCAAACCGTCTTACACAATTACATAGCTTTTCTGGTTCAATAAAATAATTAATAACAGTGATGATAATATAAATTATAGTATTTCTGAATTGTAAGAAGTGGGAAACTTATTTGACAAAAAATGATTAATTTAAATTCCTTTATAAAAAGCATTGTCTATAGAATAATTTAAATTCTTCCCACCGGATGACATTTCACACACACACACACACACACACACACACACACACACACACACACACACACACAAACAGGAAAAAGGGTGCTGTTTGCAACACAGCAAGCAAACCCTTCCCCGGCCTTCAACTCACCCTGCTGTGCAGTTAGGTCGACACGTGTGTAAGAAGTGAGGCCTCGGTTCCCCCACGAGCAGTTTCGCGAAATCCGTCACCAAGAGCACAAGGCCCAGTCCCAAGAGGTACTCGCGGTACCAAAAGGCCGTGAGCCGCGCTCCGAGCTCCGACCGCTTCTTCGAGGATTCTGTTCCGGTGAAGTCGTGGGGCCTTGGTCCCCAGGCCTCTACCAGCCACACCTGCGAGACAAACTACAAGATAAACAACGTTGCGTCACGAATCAGTGGCCAAGAGAGAAGGCACTCACCACCAGGAGAGGAGCGAAAGCCGTGGTAGCGAGCAATGTCGTCAGGCTGATGGTGTCCCCACGGAAGCGGAAACTAATGGCAGGGTCGTCGCAGTAAAAACCCGCCTTCGTGCCGGGTATGAGTCCGCTCTCCGCAAGCGCGAGGAATGTCACCACTGCAAGAGCAAGAAACGGAACGGTCACGGGATGGAAACATGACATCGCCCGTCAAGGACGGTTCTTGCCAGGGCGCTCCCCTTCCCGTGCGAGCGCCCGCAGGTGCGTTCGCGGCAGCTCGGACACGCCGGAGGGTCACTCACCGAGGCTCGCCCGATTCCTCGCCCGCATCTCGGAAGGACCACCCACCGCCCACGTCATGCACGCCCGGGCCTAATCACGCGGCCACGGCGCAGCTGTCCGCGCTTGCTGCCGCCCAGCACCTCCCAGCTGCTCGCGTTAATGAAGACCGAGTGACGTCACGCTGCCGCGGCTGCGCCGCTAGGCTGCGCTAGAGTCGCCGGCGCGGACCGGCAAGCGCAGCGCAGCGTGGTGCGGCGCGTTCAGCTGAGCTGCTTCGCCGGACCCCCGCCCCCGCGCGCCGCGCCACGCCACGCCACGCCGTTCGCCGCATCGTCCCCTGTCACTCCTCCCGCCCACCCACCGTACAGCACGCGCGAATGTTGCCAGGAGCGTGAGAGTCAAGCGGATGGAGGAAGCGGGTAAATTGAGCTCCCCGCGCGCGCGCCCCCTCTCCGGGGCTCGTTGCCACCACTTGTCGGCGCTCGTTACCCTGCCGAAGGGACGGGATGCTGCGTTCCATGGCCCAGCCAACTCCGGCGAACGCGAAAATATACGTTTTTTTAAAATTTCCCCGAAAGCCAGCGGAGCGGTCGGCTCCGCGAAGGTCAGTGGCGCGAGGTCCGAGGTCGTCGGCGGGTACTCACCGGAGCAGCCGCAGAAGGCGTCGACGAGGTGCCGCCTCCAGGGGCGAGCTCGGCGCGCAGCCATCGCGGCGGCCGTCCGCTCGCGCGGCAGCGACGACCCGTTGTGGCGGCGGCGGCGGAGGCCGCGACGGCGGCGGCGGCGGCGGCGCCTCCTCCCGCCCCGCAACCCGCCCCCGCCGCCTTCGGTCCCTGGGGCCCCGGCCGCCCCCGGCCCGAGGGCGTTGGTGGGGCTCTGCTTGCGAGCACACACGTGCGCCCCGCCCCCGGTCTTCCAAGCCGGCGCGCCTCCGACGCGAGATGCTTATATGACGATGTAGACTTGTATATTAATCACAGGCCGTCCGTGTCGCGTTCGATTGCGCGCGCGTCTTCATCCACAGCGCCAACTCGAGAGATAACGAGAGGATGTGAAATGTTCCAAACGACCGCCAAGTGCAAGGACACGTGCGAGGTCTTACGGAAAGGAGAAAGACCATTCGTTTTTATTCATATTTTGTTTATTGATGTATCAGAAGAAGTACACATTGCTCTGTGGTTTCAACAGATGCGCTGTGCAGTTGTACTCGCGCACTGAGACATAAACACAAATAACTGCTTCTTGTGGCTCATTTGAATATTCTACTAGGAAATAAGAGAAATTCATTTTTGTAGGCATGCAAATACAGTGGTTGAAAAGTTGCAATTCTATAGTTTTCATTCATTAGACTAGCTACTATCTCTATTCACTTTCCTGATGATTATCCTAAAATTTCAAGTACAGTGCGTCATGTGTATAATGGGAAGCATCTTTTAATTTTTCATCACGTCTTTTAAATTCACATTAAACGCAGAGAGAAGGGCTTAATGTGTCTAAACTTGGAGAGTTGGACATCTTTATGTCAGTCCGCAAAGGTGATGCTGGCTGTGAAAATGTAATCTGACGTCAACCGGTCAAAGAACAAGGTCCCGAAAACAGATGTATGAGGAATGTAAATGCGAGAATTAAGATTGGAAGCAACTTGCATACGTTTGTTATAATGTTGGGAACATATGTTAACGTTTGCTATCAGAAAAAAAAGATCATATGTCCTTAGTCTGCATAAACAGTTGCGTTTTATGAAATACATACAATCATGATATCACCCTGACTCAATGATCTTCAGATGTCTTGATACATACTGATCGAAATATGGAGGAAAACTGGTCGACTAGTTGCAAAGAAGGACGGTGGAGATTTCATATTATTAAGAAAATGCAAAATTATTAAATTCTGTGAAAAATTGCAAATGAGGTTCAGGATTATTTATTCGACATCGGAATCGGACATCGCTGATAGGGGTATGTTTTAAAAATAAGAAGATGTAAACGATGTTAAAGGACGATAATGAAGCGAGTTGCGTTTGCTCTAATCGGGTTTTATTGTTTGACTAAGGCATACTCGAGCAATGTCAAATTCAACGATTTCTTTTACTTCTGAAAAGCTTCTATTACCGATAGGATAGGTGTTATCGTCTAATCCAGGGTTCTTTCGGGTTTTAAATCAGTTCTAGTGATATTTTATTTCTGAGTGCAAGTTGAAAGGAATGTCTCTTAGCATGCAAATAAATTGTAAAATTTGTACATTTAAATCGATGTACTCCGATTATTATAATTGAAAATATGTTGTGTAACGTAGTTAAAGATTATTCTTTGGTAATAATTTCAAGACAAAAAAATATTAAAAATTCTATTGAGTGAATAAAATATAAAATAAAATGATTAACATATTCTTTCTTTCCATCCTCGGTTTCCTTTTCTAGGAAAACGTGTCACCCATTGATGTAAAAGTTGAATACTACATTTGTAATATTATTAAGATAAGCGATTTTTCGAGAAAAAACATCTACTATATTGACAAAGCTGCCTTTTTATGAGTCTGAGAAATAGTAATTAAAGTCGTTCCATTATCGATGGTCTTGGCATGTTACCGTCCTGTGTTGATAACAAGTGGCAGGAAAAGGAACCACACGCGGTTTTACGCCGCGATGCGGAAGAGGCGGAGCTTATTCCTTGTTTTGAAAGAAATCGTGGTTGAAGTCCTGGTTCGACGGAAAAGGACATCGCCTGTCAAGTACATGTTCAAGACCGGATGTTCGACTGACATGGCTGACCGGATGTTGAAGACGTGAGAAGATGGGGTTCATCACATACGAGACACTTCATCCAGTCAGAAGAGAGTAAAGCTTATTCTACAGATGCGACATCGATGCCCATGTTTTCAAAACATAATGTTTTTATTTAATCGTCTATTTTTTGAAGCCGATATTTTTTAACGTCCATAAAATGGAATATTCTTTAGACCAAAGTGACTAAATGAAAAATAAAATCGAGTTTTCGTCAATAAAGGAGCCTGTATAAATTTTGAATTATCGAATCATATAATCCGAGTTTCGTTAGTAGCCCTGTTTTTTTTTATTTTTTGTTTTGTCAGTTAAATCTCAATTAAAATTTAATAAACAGACCACTTTCAAATTAAAATTCTCTGGTGACTTATTCAGTTTTCTAAACATCTATGGTTTTAGGTCGATGTTTTATTAGCATAGATGTTTTAATTTTGAGCATCGATGTTTAGAAACGTCGACATTTTATTGACGATATCGCACCCCTAGCTTAGACTCGTCCTAGAAATACAAAGTCGGAGCTAATGACTTCCAATAAATGGTCAAGTCTAATAAAACAAGTTTAGGGAGAATGTGAACAAGGTAGTGTGATATTTAATAATTTTATATCGTTATTTTATAAGTTTTATTCTTGATAAATAAGTGTTAGAATTACAGTGGGCTTGTTGCAAGTTATTTCCACACATTTCTTAAAGAGTAGTACACTAAGAATTAAATATATAAAAGTTTACAGGAAGTAATTCAGAAATCTACGTAGATGGAACCACCAAATTGTGTTACTAAATATCTGTGAAAGCTAATTCAAACACCTGCAAATTGGAACATTACATGATGTAGTACATGATATATATATCATCTGGACATAAGGAAAGTAACGGATCTCAAAAATGATCATTTATTAGTAAGATAAAGGTTTTAATCTAAATGGAACGTTAATTTTGCGGCCAGACAGTTTTTTACTTTCCCTATCTGAAGGCAATCTAGTGAACTATCTGTACTTTTTTTACTAAAAATATTCTATTTCCTACACTAATTTCTTCATTGAACTCAAAATCGACGATTTTTGAGATCTACTGCGTGTTTTGTGCACTGTTTTCATATATTATGAATTGTTGTGTTTATTTGCACTCTTTTAAGAACTCAAATTATTCATTTCACTCTCTTATTCAAAGAACTCATTATTAAAAGAACTTGGGGCAAAAATATATTCATGAATGTAAGTTAATGGTAAGACAATAATCATTCCTACAATTTGTTTTAAATGGCTAGTGAATAATTTTAGTTTCAATAACTGAAATGTGCTACTCTAAACGAAGTAAAATATTGGGAAATAATGCTGAAATTTTATATCTTTATAAAAGAAGTTAGATATTGAAGTTTCGTTCACCTAGATATTCAGAGTTTAGCACATAGTTGCTTAAACTTCTACAATAAATAATTTTGTAAATATTAGTTAGATGTTAAAATATTTATCAGAATGAAAATTAATAGTTATTTTTTCGTAATCTACAAAACGTGGGGGGAACAACGAATGCTAAGATGACAATAGTACTTGAATCCCTTCTTGAACTTTTCACTTTATATAAAATGAAACAACTATGAAATCCACAATTCACAGGAAATAAAAATAATTGTCACTTCTTAATGTGCTATTCCAGCAGTACCTTTCTTAATTTTATATAATAATTGAAATTAGAAATGTGTATAAAATTCGAAACAGTGCGTTGCATTAAAGATAGCAAGATTCTGCTTTATGCGAGTGCCGTCTTATTTTAGAGTTTGATCGAAAGGATCACCTTGATTGGAAATCGGATCATCAAACGAGAAACATTCAATATTAATCAAGCATGAATTCAAACACCAATTAAAACTTCATCAACCTGAAGGGCCATTAGAAATCATCGCTAGTGAATTTCAAAAGAATATGTTTTGCTATTTCTTGCATCATTGGCTAGCAGGTGCGACGGGATTAAAACTGCCTCATCGTCTGCTACCAAGAAAAACACGGCGTAGTTGGGCGGGCGCGAGGACGTCGCGAGGCAGTGGCTTGTCGCGGGCGCGTCGCCGCGCCGCGAGCCAGCGCTCCAGCAGCAGCTGAAGGCCGGCGATGACAGCGGCCGTCGCCCAAATGGCGAGCGCCGGCAGCACATCCCGCAGGGACAACGCCCGCACAGCGGAATGCGCCGGTGCCTGCAGGCGCGGCCAGTAGCGCAGCTGGATGCGCTGCAGAATGCCCGCCCGCCGCAGTTGTTGAACCCTGGGGGAAACAGGATACTTCCGGTCGCCATGGAAACTAGGAATCAGACGGCGTCGACTAAAAAATCCGAAAGAATTCGGCCTGTCCTGGAAGAATACGTAATTGTTTCAATGAACTTGGAAAATAATTGTAATTCAACAAATAAGTTTGAAATCTGAACATGACTAACGAAAAAACTGTTACAACGAAACTCAAATGGTTCGTTCAATTTTTCTTCTTTGGAAATCACTTCTTTTTATTTGTTAAAAACTTTTTTACTTCATTTTTATTCAACACGGAAGGAAAAATAAAGATAAATGAACAAACGCATTACACATAACATCAAATAACCGAGCTGAATACTCCTGTTGATTGGTCACCACATGTAATCTGTAACCCATTTACGTGGGAATACCTCATAACACAACAAAGTCTGCGCTTAGCAGAATATTGAAAAGAAGAGGAGTCTTCAGTGTAATTTTTGTGCAGATCGTTTGTAATATATCTGAAGATACCTTTTGTTTTTAATCGACATTTTTTCGTTTCTCGCTACGGAGTAGAGAGAAAGTTAAATAATGCTGCACGAAAAAACGGCGAATTTTCGGCAGAAAAACTTATTACAGGGCCCTGGTAACGAAAAATGGATAAATCCTGTTGCTAAATTGAGAAAAAAATCCTATAATACATGGTGTAGCCAGAATCCATGTTTTGTGGGTTCTTGATAAGGAAAAATAGAATGACGGACAAACGTCTGTCCGCCTGTGAACAACTCTAGCGGCTAAACCGTTCAGCCGATTTGCTCCGAAATTGATATACCTCAATCGATCTAGCGGATGTAGCGGGTCCTTGAATTTGAAACCGCTATTTTAATTTTGGGGAGTACTTAACATGAAACCCCTGGGACACTTTCAAAATTAAAAACAATGGCTCCATTGTTTTTAATTAAATTTAGTTGTTTGGTGGTGTGAAGGACGTGTAAGTGAATGGCGCGGATCGCATATTCGTTTAAAACCCTGATTTTTCGTAAATTGCAGTTCAAATTTTTTTCGGAACCGTTCTACAGTTAAAATATTAAAGATAGAGATTTTTTTCCTTAAGAAAATCTGTTTTTTAAAGTTAGATTTTGTCATGTACAAGTTTTTAAAAATTTGAGTACTTTTCGCGTAATTTAGCCTGAAAATACGGGCGAGAAAGTATGTGCAGTTTTAGCACTAATTTTTATGTGTACAGGCCTGATGATAGAAATACATTTTCCGAAACATCGGAAAACAAATAACACTGGTCAACAATCAAGTTGTTTCAGACATGATATAAATGGTTTCTGATTAATTTTGGACACCTAATTATGAACATCGCATCAAAAATTGTTTTAGTGGTCTCATTTTCAAAATTCAGGGAAGGAATTATCAGATCTCTTCAAGCGGGAATTTTATGTTAAGGATTCATATTACGCACTCAGCTCCTAATCATCCGCACGAGGTAACTCAAAATGAGTTGAATTATCTCATGAGAAATTTATAACATTCGAAGACTATATCGTAACTTAAAATTTCTCGACTTCATCAGTGGGACTACACAATACTAACTTGTTAAGATGTAGATTTCTCAACCACGTCCTTTTAATAACGTGGGTGCTAATTGGCGGCTTTAATACTCACACAGCATACACATACATTCACATTCACAGAGCAGGAACATATAGCATGATACATTGCTTTTGTCTGAGACATGTCATCTTTGTTAAATAAATAATCTGAATAGTAACTAGCCGTTTATAGGTTTTCACGCACCACCCTTTTGTAGTTTGTATAATCAGTTCTGATAAATGAAGAACACCTTTCTGAGATAAATAATTTCACGCAGATAGACAATTTCTTGTGGCAATATTTACTTAAGAGTAGCGAGTGTAAAAATCCAGCTTCCTCGCGAGACCGTTACCGGAATATTTTCGAGAAACATAACTATATATGACACTTGCGTGGTATCTGCAACTGTAAATGAACGACGCAAATGATGCCTGGAATGGCCAATTCGCTTCTAAGCAAGTTCTTTCTTCGGACAACCGAAGTGAACTGTGCTGCAAAAACACGGACCTCCATTAAAGGCTTTACTTTCTGTTTACTCAGGAAGTAGGGAGGCGTAAACATTAGTAATTTATCCAAGGCACGCCCTTTAAAACATGCGCATACAGAGAAGGTGTGTCATTACAAGTGTGGTATTTTTTCTTTACGGACTATTGTATGTACTGGGATCACATTAGCTCTGGTATTTTCTGTAACCAACCTTAAACTCTCCATTGTACACGGCCGATATTTTGAAGTCATGCATTCGTATTGAGAAAACCTGGGAAAATGTGCAAATAAGATGTACAAGGATGAAATGGAATTCTGGAATAGAGCTCTGATCATGAGAATCCTAACACCTTTTTGTGCTATCATACATCTTTAATCCTCTCTTGAGATTTAGGCCTCTTTCCCGTCGGCATTTGCCGGTGCGGGACGGAAGGCACAGCACGATCTCCTCCACATGGCCGCCCAGTCCAGGTTTGAGGAGGTTAAAGACCGCGCTCCATCCGTGCTCCATTAAAATATGAATCCGGTACAGCGCCAGCACTCGCCTGATAATGATCAAGGAGACAACCCGTCGACCGAATATATAGGGCCCGGAATACGCCACTAACCCACTTATTTTCAATAATTAAATTTATCGTATATAACAAAGGGCGAAAAAAAATTCGGTTCTAGTATCATTTTCAGTGAACTTTCCAAATTTTCGAAAATTGCAAAGTGGCAAAAAGTTAACATTTCAAAAATTCAATCCTCAGTTCGAAACACTTCGTTTCTATAGCGAATAGGTAAGGCTCACGGCGAGTTAACTCGGAGGAGCTGAGATCGAGTCTCGGTGCGAAAAACAAATCTGCTTGAAAACACTTTTGCAACAATTATCGTCAAGGCTTCTTTTAAGACGCCTCTGCCGCAAACTATTTGCTCAAATTTACTATATATAATAATTTCTGTGCATGCATCGCCTTCTCTCGTTTTCTCTCTGTCCCTGTCTACCTTCTGTTTTTACTTTCTCGAACTTCCTTCATGCAAAACCCTTAAGGCAAAAGTCCTTTGAGAAAGGTCATGTTTTTGAAGAAAGAGAAAAGAAAAAAAAGGAGATTTCGTGTAATTTGGTATGAAATTTACACAATTTCTAAAAAGTCATTTTCTCAACAGTAAAAAACGCTCCAATGTTTTTCGTAAAAATATCTTCTTGTGTGTAACAATGGGCAGTAAAAAATATACTGCTAGTCCCATTTTCGGCGAATTCTCCGTATTTTTGGAAACTTCAAAAATTGAATGTTGGAAATAATGGATTGAGACATTTACATTTTGAATCATCGACTGAGTTCAAACCTCGTAGCGCTTTTCTACGATTAGGTTCAAACCTTGTAGCATAGTGGTATGGCTGATGGCGAGTTAACATTGAGAACCTGAGTTCGAGTCTCGGTGCGGAAAATACTTTTGCATATTTATGTAGTAGTATAATTTACTAGAGCAGATAGAAATAATGCGAGAAAGTATGTGCTGCTGTATCAACCTTAATTTAAATATAATAATAATAATAATAATAATAATAATAATAATAATAATAATAATAGTTATAAAGTGTATACAGTATTGTACGACCAATAAATTCAAACTGATTGCACGATAGCGGCAAACCAATCGGATACTGTTTTCCAAGATTTGGAGAAAGTTTGGTTTGGCTTTTTCGTGTTTCCGGGCGCGTCAACGGCTTCGGTAATTATTCCCGTAAGTGTAGTGCATGTTTTGATATCGGAAGATGGCTGTGATCTTCCCCCGCTGGATGGCGAGATCCGGCGCCGACCTACCGTCGGCTAGTGGGGTTTCCCCCTAACCAGGACTCTCCCACCAGCGGGGCACTGCTCCAGCCGGGACAAGCTCTAAGCTCCCGACCGGTCTCCCGGAATATGTGGTAGTGTAAGTGTGTGTAAGGGGAGAGGATAGGACAAGGAAGAGGAAGGAAAGACCGCGCGCGATCCGTGGCCCGTTTGGTAGGGTACTGCTCCAGCATTCGCCTGGTGTTGATCGGAGAAACCACGGAAAACTACCGATCAGAGCAGCTGGCCGCTAGAATTCTCCTCCAGACAGCGACTGAATTCGACCTAGCTGGAAAGCTAGTGTCGAAAATCCTGCCGCCGTCAGGACTCGAACCTAGGACCTCCCGGTCTGAGGAGCTGCAGTGACATCAGTTGATGCACTCAGCTACCGCTCCCGGTACGAGAGAGCTTGGGAGCTGTTGTAAATTTTGTTCCGTGATTCAGGCCGCGACGAGGAATTCTCTGCCACTCACCAAAACACGACGCATAGAACGCGAAACAGCCCTTCTTTCCTGATCAAACATCCCTCCAGGAATTATCCCACACTTCCCACTGCTTTTGATGCTCCAAATAAGTTTCATAATTTATATAATTTTTATTCTAAAATATTCTGCTCTACCGGGAGAGGTATCTCAGATCATTAATTGATGTCACTGCAGTGCCTCTGATCTGAAGGTCTTAGGTTCGAGTCCCGATGGTGGCAGGGTTTACAACACTAGTTTAGCTAGCTAGGTCAAATTCAGTTGCTGTCTTGGGGAGAGTTCTAGCGGCCGACTACTGTGATCGGTAATTTTCCATGGTTTCTCCGATCAATACCAGGCGAATGCCGGAGCAGAACACTAACAAGCGGACCACGGACCGCCGCCCCTTACTTAAATTTACACACACTACACTATCACACATGTCGGGAGACCGGTCGGAAACTTAGGGCTGGAGCGGTGTCCCGCTGGTGGGAGGTATCTGGTTAGGGAAAACCCCGCTAGTCGACGGTAGGTCGGCGCCGGATCTCACCATCCAGTGGAGCAAGATGTGTCACATCTCGAGAAAAAAATGCATCCCCCTTACGGGACTAATGTCCTTGGCAGTTGTCGAGCCTAGAATCACTAATAAACCAATCAATATTCAGCTCTACCCTTTTAAAGTTTCTAGCATCTGTGACAACTTTCAAAACCAACGCGTCATTAACGCGAGTATGATTTTTTAATTTTTTTTTTTTTTTTTTTTTTGTGATAGGTAAATTGTTTGTGTTGGAGCATTCAGAGGGATCACTACACTTCGGATCCCATCGCAAACGGTTTAATTTTTCATTCAACAACAAAATAAATTAAAGGACTGTTTTCTTAAATAATATTCCTTCTCACAAATTGGAAGCACGGAACTCTTAATGGCAACAATGGTCATACTCTATGAAATTATCCGTACAAAATCCAATTTTTTTTAATTCATTATAATTACAATTATAACCTTTTCATGTATAATCTTTCGTTATTAGTTGTCGCGTACCCCGAGGAGAGCAGCGCGCGGTAAGGACTGCGCTTGGCCAGCGGCAGCCCCACGGCGGTGGGGAAGGCGGTGCCGGGCGCGGCCGCCAGCTCGCAGGGCAGCGCGGGCCGCGCGCTGGCGAAGGCGGCGGCGGAGTTGACGAAGGCGTAGCGCCGCCGCCGACACACGCGCTCGAAGCCCTCGTCCAGGCTCTTGGGCGGGTCCCGCAGCGCGGGCGCGATGAGTTGCCGGAACACGGACAGGAGGACCGGGTTGCGCGAGCGCTGCAACAAAGCGACGCGGCGCTTCGCGTAGGCGGCGGCGGCGGCGGCGGCGATGGCGGTGGCGATGGCGGTGGTGGTGGTGGCGGTGGCGGTGGTGGCGATGGTGGTGGTGGTGATGGCGGCGGCGTAGGCGGCGGCGGCGGCGCGCGCACAGTGGTGCGGCGCCCGGCTGGCGGGCCAAAGCTCACGCCGCGCCGCACTCGGGATGCGAGCTCCTTCAGCTTTCTGGTCGTGTCGTTTTGGAACACGATCATTAGTTTGGCATGGCTCTATAGAAAACGTTGTTCAGAGGGTTCTTGAAGTGAAACTTCTTGTTTCGCTACTGAGAATGTCTTCACATTGGGTGAAAGAAACGGAAAGAATAGTACGAAGCATAGTACGTTTTCTGGCAAACTTGCGAGTCGAACACTAAAAACATTTTTTATCGTGTGCATTTTTTGTTGGCGATATCGATGAAATGAAGGAAACTGCAATTCGATACAATACGTAGGATCTGATAAAATAAATAGAAGACTTTTCTCTAGTTTCGTTTCTATTCCGTCAGCGGGACGCCATGTCTCACGCTATCGTCGTCGATTTTCTTTCTTATTTTTTAATTTTTTTTGTAACAAATTATAACAATTCCCAAAACATTAACTTCACTCGTTAATTGTTATTCCGCAAAAAAAAAGACATATAACATATTCGTTTACTCTACAAGTTCTCTAATCCCAGTATTTTTCGAGTTCCATTACTAATGCCTGGGACCACCAACAACCTTCTTTTATTTTCTCGCGTACTACGTGCGTAGTATAAATAAAGTTAAATAATACTACATGGGAAACGACGATTTATAGCAAAACATGTAGTAAATTACTGTCGCTAACACGTTGTGCAGTCAGAATCCACTTTTGTGGGTCCGTGATACCTCAAAATCGATACGCCTAACGCCTAACTAGTACCTGTGTGTCCGTCCGTCTGTACTAAATGAAATCGACTAAAATCGTTTTGACAATTTTTCTCAAAACTGATACTTCCCGATCAATCTGAAAGCATTCAACACACTTCGTGTTTGAAATGGATAATGTGAGTTTTGGGGTTTCTTTACAAGAATTTCTTATCAATATCAATTTCTTACATCAACTTCTTTCTTAGCCTCAAGAACATTTTCAAAACTTTCCCACAAACGGCTCCACATTTTTACTTTATTGCTCTTACGAAGATACTTCCTACGAAGATAATGTTACGTAATCGTGCGTCGGAAAATGACGAAGTTTCGGCAGAAATAAACTCTCGGGTTCTTGTAACGAAAAATATATATATATATATATATATATATATATATATATATATATATATATATATATATATATATATATATATAGTAAATTACTTCCTCTAACACGTGGTGTAGCCATAATCCATGTTTTGTGGGTTCTTGAAACCGAAAAATCAATAGACGCCAAAACATATCTCTGTCCGTCCGTGCGTGGTCAGTGCCTCAACCGTTTGGACGATTTTTTCCAAAATTGATATTCCCCTATTTATCTGTATGAACTCGCGGCTTTAGGAGTTTTTTTTCCCCAGGGCTTTTATCCAGCCGATAGCCGGTTGCCCTTTACGTCCCGAAGGGACGCATATTCGACCATACACTAGACAAACACTTGCGGGCTCCTCTGATCTGGGGTCAGCAGAACGCGAGGCCCTCCGCGACAACACACACACAAAGTCAAGGGACAAACAGCCATGCCCAAGGCGGGACTCGAACCCGCGACCCTTCGGACCGAAGCGCTGAGTCGGTACTCGCTCTTAGCCACCTCAGCCATCCAGGTCGGCGGCTTTAGGAGTTTCAAAAGGATATTTTGATTTTCGAGGGTACTTTACATAAAGCCTGAAAAAAATATCAAAATTTCTCAAAATTTGTTTAGAAGAGAGTCTCTCATTTTTTATTTATCTTCGTCCTCAGATAGTGTAAAGGACGCTTCAGAGAATGCAGGTCTCATGTTCGTTGAAATCCCTGTTTTGTTTTTTTTAAATTGCTGAAGTCCCAATCTTTTTGGGCGCCTTCCTACAACTACAATATTGAAGATAGAGAATTTTTCCTTAATGAAATCTAAAGGACAGAACTTCAAATAATTCTTTTCAATTTTCCAAAATATGAGTAGTTTTCATGTACTTTTGCGGGAAATATAGGCCTTGTTCTGCAGCACCATCATGTGGAGAATATGAACAGCATAAAATCGTTCATCAAAAAACCAAGATATGCCAAGTTTCATGGAGATCTGTCAAAGGGCATTGGACGTATCAATTTCGGACAAACCAACATCCATTTACTTTCTTGTATACGGAGTGTACAGAAGTTATGTAATGCTGCAGAATATCTACTTCAAGATTTCAACGGAAATACACGTTTTGGGTTCCTCTGATACCGAAACATTGTTTTCTTTCTTTCATTCTTTCTAACTCTCTGTATTTTTGAAAACTGGAAAAAGTTAAAATTTCTAAACCCTAAAATTGAGGATAGAGATTTTTGACTTACACAAAGTCTGTTCCAAAAAATCATCTCTTTAAACAAGGCCATATACATATTTTTTTTAAAACGAGTGGTTTTCGCGTAATTTGGATTTTAAATTAATGCAATTTATAAAAAAATATATTCTCAAAATCCACTCCTAAGTTTTTCTTCAATTATTTTTCCACTTTCTAAATTTTCGAAATTTAGAAATAATGCGACAAAGTGTGTGCTGTTGTAGCACCGCTAATTATTTTCTGAATTTTATTTCAGGTGATGAATTTAGAATGCGAAGTGAAATAATGCAAGACTTGAGCCTTTCTTGAAGAAACTAGATGGTGTTTCCGTCATATCTAATTCAATAGAGATGTACACGTATATGTTGGAAAGAAAAAGCCTTAATTTCATCTCGATGTAAAGCGTCCCGAAATTGCCGACAGATTGATGGCGACAAATGCGTCCTGAAATTGGATTTCGTCCTTCCAGATCTCACATATTTCACATTGCCCGCTGCGGGCAAGTGGAGGCGTTGCAAGCGTGAGTCACATTGGTACCAATAATGTTCCTGGCGCGGGGGCTCATTTATTCTGACTGGGAGTGCGGCGAACGCACTTAACGGGCCCAAACCCACTCACAGGTGTTGTCTTTTTCCACTTCAGTCCGAGTGCGAGGGTTGTTAAGGTGTCGCACCGGTTAAACAGGTGGGCGTCGGCATCTTTGAAATATCGTAGCCATGTCTTCCTGCCTTTCATACAAGAAATGACGCTCCGATCAATTATCCATTAAGTTTATGTTACAGGACTTACCTTTAGAGTACATTATAAGTGAATTCCAACGGAAAATATTACTTTTTGTTTAATTATTATCAAACAGTTTGGAGCAACAAAGTGAATTAAGTTTATCTAAAGTACAATACGTTTTTGCAACCACATTTTTACACACGTATTTTTTAAATCTATATCACCAAAAAAAATAAAAAATATGCATCAACGTTAATTAGTTTGTAACATTGAATTCTATGTGAATGCAAATTTCCTATTCTATTTAAAATTGTTTTCAAAAACACTATTGAAATTTCAGTGTGTTTCTTCTCGCTCGACATCTTTGAATCCATACAATGCCTCATTTCAGCCATGTTTCTTCTTGTTCCAACATCTACAGCACAGGGCCCTTCTTTTAGAAATAAAACCAGTTTGTTGAAGTTTAAAAAGGAACATATATAGTGTTGTGGATTTGTGAACTTGAAGTTGTGTTCGAGAATATGGATATAGAACAAAATAATATGAGTTATTAAAAAGCATCGATATTAAAACATCACGAAATTGAAAGTTCAAACCGCTTATTTTCCAGAACTCTGTTTTTAAAAGAGATGGATCAATAGAAGTAGTCAAGAGCAACACATGGACAGCATTTTACATTCTCACCTTACGAAGTATTTCGTAAGAAGACAAAGTCATGTAATCGTGCGCCGGAAAATTGTGAATTTTCCCTAGAGAAACTCTAATTGTCGGGCCCTGGTAACAAAAAAGTATATAATTTATGCTGCTAAATTTAGGGGGAAAAATCCTCTAGCACGTGATGTACCCAAAATCCATGATTTGTGGGTTCTTGATGGCCAGAAATCGATTGGAAAACGTTTCTGTCTGTGCGTCTATAGTCAACGCTAGCGCATATACTGTTCAGCCAATTTTCTTCCAAATTGATATTCCCCGATCGATCTGAATGAACTCGAGGCTTTGGGAGTTTCAAACAGATGTTTTGATTTTTGAGGGTACTTTACATGAAGTCTCAGAAACATTTTCAATTTTTTTTCAAAAATGATACCAAATTTTTGGATCAAACTTTGTCTTCCAATAGCGTAAAGGACGCTTAAGATAATGATGCAGGTCTCATGTTCGTTGAAATTCCAGATTCTTTTCAAAATTGCAAAAGTGAAATTTTTTGGGGCATCTTCCTATTATTATAATATTGAAGAAAGATATTTTTTTCTTTAATGAAATCTGTTCCTTGAAGACGGACCTTTAAAAGGATCGCGGAACTATTGCGGGTCGAAAGTTCATCAGATACATAACATTTTATTTTGTATTCATAAGTTGCCCCTCATTAAAAATTTAGTTTGTTGGAGAAATGTCATTTCAGTTTAATTTATCTATTCATCCTGTCTCACAAAGTAGGAAATGGACTTAAAGAATATGGAATGAATGAAGAATGAATACTTAATGAATGGAGTTAATGTGTTTGTGTTTCTTGTATTTTCTTGTAAGAAGGCGATGGACTGTATTATATATTACCTAATATTTGTGAATTGTTATATCAGCGTTACTAACACCGTGCAACATCGTCATTCATTTTGAAATGTATGAAAAAGTAGGGAGACATTTCTACAAAAACAATATATTGTGCTTTTCCAGCGTTACAAACTGAAAGGCAACTATCCAAACGTTATACAATAACAATGCCAGGTCTACCACTTGCCAGTAAAGAAAGTGTCAAATTCTTAACTGTACTCCGTATCACCAGAAGATGTACCAGTTCGTAGCTCGATCAATTATCCAAGGGGAAAAGCGTAGCACTCGGCGGGGTCAGCGTAGCGGTTACAATAAGTCTCTAAGCGCTCACAATGTTAGTCACAAGCTATTTTGTCTTTCCGGCCACCAGGCCGCTCATTATATATTGGTCGCCAACGCTGCCCCAGACTCGCTCTCGTGGTTAGATGTCCGGTGGAGCGGGTAGTGCCTCGCTGCTCCGTAACTTCAATACAGAGCGTGCGCCGTCTCGTGCGCGCGCGCCAACTTCAAAGTGAGCTGTGCACGCAGCAAATTTTGCTTTGGAACAGTTTTAGTAGCTAAATTTTTAAATTTACCAGAAAATAATCGTCCAAAGTTCACGTAAAACTGCTGTCGACCCTTTACATACTGGTTATTCACGCATACTTTCTCAATGCAAAGCGTAAAAAATCCTGTTTTATACCGAACAAAAAATTGTGACATATGTTTTAAATTATGCACCACTTTAGGATTTGAATCTGTAGCACGTCCGAGGTTAAGCATGAAAAACAGGGCCTTATGGGGTTTTCCGATAAATAAACCTCTCCCCGTTTTTAAGATTTCAAAACTGTTTTAACATAATTTGTCATAACAATTACATGTGTAAAATATTACCTCGAATACCTTATACATTTGCCTCAAATGGTGGTGAATATATTTAGAATTATTTAATTTTTGTAGGAAGGGATACATTCGGCTGCTGGATGAGCCACAGCCGCGGTGCCACGTGCTTCGGATGCCGCACCATCCTGTGCTCAGGAAGTTCGCGTCCGGCCGTTTACCTGTGTTTCTTCGCCTGATATTTAAGCATTAAATAACGTCAAAGTTAAGAGTAATTTCGTTTACTTTTCTTCATTTTGGTTTTTAAGTTGTGGTAAATTTATTAATGTACAATTTTTTTAATTTAATTTATTTTTCTTTGCAAACTTATTTTGGAATGTATGATCCACCTACCGTAAAGCGCAAGAGTGGTAAAGTACTGGGGTAAACCAATGGTTATTAATGTTTATAACTATTTAATCATAATTATACTTTCGAACGGGATTCCTACTCAACGCCCACCGGGAGATGACTGCCCGCTCCTCCGGCGCGAGGCGGCTCCGGTTCCCGTGAATCCAATCATTTGTCCCCGAGGGCGCGACTTATTTTGTCGTCAAAGGAATTTTAAATATTTCCTTCGCTAATCAACACTAATTATTTCTCTATTGTTAAAAAGGAAACAAGAGTCTTGACCTTTTGGCAACTGCATGTAGTTGGCTTGAATTTTGGATAGTGTATTGAAATAGTGGTGCACTTTAAAATTAATATTTCTTCCTGATTTCTTATGACAATTCAAAGCACATAGGGCGTGAGAAGCTTAATAGAAACGTTTCCTGTGTATCGGAGTCTCAGGAATAGTTTTAGGTTTGAGGAAAGGGAAGAAAATACGCTTTCATAAAATTGGAAAGGTTCGAGACAAACTACTTTAGCGCTGAACTAGTGCTC
Source organism: Teleogryllus occipitalis (assembly GCA_011170035.1). Lineage (NCBI taxonomy): Eukaryota > Metazoa > Arthropoda > Insecta > Orthoptera > Gryllidae > Teleogryllus > Teleogryllus occipitalis. Next base: position 226,248 of record BLKR01001284.1, read on the forward strand.
CGTCCCATTGCGGGATTCATCGTCACCATCGAGAGCGTAACTTTTGATTCATACAGTATAGCAGAAAAGTGCCAGGTGTGGCATCGCTGTTGCCATAAGAGACCGTACTCCGTTCTTAACCTCCGACGCGCCATAGAACCTCGTAAAGACGCAACCTTTTGGGCTGAGGAGCCGCGCTGGTTGAATACTCACATGAAATACTTCGAGCAGGGAGGAGCGGTCCAATACAGCCAAATGGTGTGTTCCATCGTGTAGCATCTCTTCAAACGTCGTGAAAGGTAGTCGTGGTTCAGCTGTAGCTAATCCCGCGGTGAGTTGTGATGTGAAAGCCACATACAACACTACCGTGGCCGCCGCCCATGTCCAACGCGCCATACGGGAGCCAACCGTGTCACATTCCCCAGCTGGAACGTCCGGTTCTGATTCTACGCAGATCAAGAACAATGACTATGCTTCACTGTCTGAAGAACATTCGATGAATCATGGGCGCTTTGTTCAAGACAGTTTCTATGACTTATTTACACAATTTGTTTCGTAATTTAATTAGTGGCGTTACAACATCACATACTTCCTCGCACTATTTCTAACTGGTCCGCTATATTACACTACTACTACATTAAACTGCGAAAGTGTTTTCAATCAGCAAACATTTTTTTTGCACCGAGAGTCGAACTCAGGCCTTCCGAGTTGACTCGCCATGCGCCCTACCTCTACGCCATTGAAACGGCGCGGCGTGACTTTCGAACTCGGACCAACGCTTTAAAAAAAGCAAAGGTGGCTCAGGGCATGAACTGATGTCCCTGTGGTGCTTGTGACCCGGAGATCCTAGGATTCGAATCACGACGGTGGCAGGATTTTTGACACGGCTAAACAACTAGGTCGAATTCAGGCGCTGTCTGGAGGAGAATTGTAGCGTTCGGCTGCTCTAATAGGTAGTTTTCGTGGTTTCTCCGATCAACATCAGGTGAATGCCGAAGAAGTATCCTAACAAATGAGCCATGGACCACGCGCGATTTTTCCTTCCTCTTTCTGGTCATAACCTCACCCCTTACACAAACTGTGCTACCACACTTGTCAGGAGAACAGACGTGAACTTAGAGCGTGTCCCGGTAGAGGCGGTGCCACGCAAATGGGAGATAACTGGAGGAGAAAAATCCCCCAAGCAGACGTAGGTAGGAGCCAGAACTCACCATCCAAGAGGAGAAGATCACTGGTACCTCCCGAGATAAATACATGCACTTCACTTACGGGAATAATGCCCTTGACAGCCCGTAATCACTAATCAATCACTCAATCACCTGACGCTTAAAAATCTAATTGTCTCAACTCAATATTTTCAACACGTAATTTTCTAAAATTCACTGATCAACGAAAATAAGACCCACCCTATTCTTCAAGGGGCCAAGCAAATCCCTTATTTTATACATGAATAAAAAATTAAACTAATATCAGGATCAGCTTTTGAGAAAAGGTTATTTTTACTTTTTCGCACTTCGTAAAAAGAGAGTATTGTAATGGTGGGCTGGAAAACGGAGAATTTTGGACAGAAAAACGTTTATTGTCGGGCCCAGTCACGGAAAAATGGATAAATCCTTTTCCTATATATAGTAAACTAGCAGGATCTGTCATACGTCCCGCTCATTCTTTCCCTCCTCTCTTTTTCCCTCCGTCCCCCTTTCCTCTCTCTCTCTGTCTCTCTCTCCCTCTCTCTTCCACTATTTTGCTCTCTTTTTCCCTCTCTTTTTTCTTCTCTCTTGTACCCCCCTCTCTCTCTGTTTGCTCCTTTCCCTTGTACCCCCTCTCTCTTGTTCCCTCACTCTCTCTCCCCTCCCATCACCCTTCGCCGCCCGTTCCTCCTGTTCTCCTCGGTCTCGCCCAGCCTCACACGGCAACGCTCAGATTCATTGGAGCCCTGGTGGATTGGGAATTGCATTTAACTGAAGCGCCATCTAGTGGAGTTACAACAAAACGAACAGCATAAAAACCTTCTCAATGAAAAAACACATAAATGTGCCAACTTTCATGAAGATTGGTTAAAAGGTGTCGGAGTTCATCGATCTTATCAACTAACATCCATTGATATGTGTATATATATATATATATATATATATATATATATATATATATATATATATATATATGGGAATGTGCGCATGTGTGTCGCACATAGACGCAAAAACTACTCTACCGATTTCGTTGAAATTTTCGCACTAGCTTATTATTAATAATGGGAGTGTTTAAAGAGTGATTTGAATTAAATCGGACATTTAGGGTGTTGATGATTTATTCCTTTATGACGACTCAAGCACCCCTGAACCCTGCACAACCCATCGCACAATCTAGGATTGAGCGCGTTTTCACCGCATACAAGTGTTCTGCCTTGTGATTGTGAAATATCGGCCGGAATTTTTACTTGAATCTCGGACAAATAAATCAAGTTTCTCCAAGATCATAGCAATCGCATGCCCAAATTTGAGGGAGAACGTTTTAACTATAGGACACTTGACAACCATGTCCAAACCAGAACATAGACATAACCCATACTTGCGAGAAAGTCTTTTATCTATTACGTTTGCACAGATTAGCGTAAAACGTGATTAACAATCACGTGGTCAGTAGAGTGTGACACTACAATAGTGAATCATTTCCGGGTCCACTATATGAACTGTTTGAATAGATACGAATTTTTTACAGGCTCTTCATTAGGATTGTTGCAGTGTCCTTGCAAAGCTGAGTAAAGATTCACACAACGCAAATGCCGAAAATAAATAATTTAGATTAAATGTTGGTAGAAGTACCACGATCATTGTTTTTCGCCTGTCACTAGGAGGATTAGTTCCTAATATATTCCGCTACAGGCCAGCAACGGTGCGATAGAACAATAGATATACAGTAATAGATCGATGATGCCCCCACTCGATCCATTGGCTCAGCTGAAGCCGATACTTTGCACCCGACACCATCTTACATCACTACATCTGTTTGTTCAGTGCGGATTCGTATCTACAGGCGTGAGTGTGTGCTAGTGCGTATTTTCTCTTTTAATACTGCGTTTTCTTTCTTTAGAGCAGTGGTATTTGGCATAAATATCCAAATAGCTGCCATGTCGAATATATGTGTGGTGTACGGCGGCAATGTCTCGTATTCACAAAGAAAACAGCAGGGAAAAGGTGTTTCATTCCATTCGTAAGAACACGAAAGCTATGTCGACCTCTTCATATTATTTATTTCATTCACTACTTTTTCTTAGTTTATTAGTGAGTACACAATTATGTATTCTGAGTGTAGTTTTGACAATTCTTAGAAATTTGAAGTTCCGAAAGTAAGTAGTATGGTATAACTAAGCGAACATCAATTGCAATTTATTGCAGATTTCCAATGTTCAAAGAAAGAAGAGAATTACGGATCAGAGCAGTGAGGAGATAAAATTGGCAACCGACTTCAGCTACAGTAATATGTTCACAGCATTTCCGCCCTGAAAATTGTTCCCTCAGTGTTTCCCTCATATCCCTCGTATTTACAAACATCGCCCAGAAGATGACGAAAGTTGCCCACCAAAAGGGATAAAGTTTCAGACGATGGGCATGAAATCGAAGCGCCAAGAATTGAAGAAAGTGTCCAATGTGTAAGAAGTGAACACCCCCGGTGATGAACCAAAGTCATTGATTCCAAGAAAAGGAAACTGGTGGAACTGTTAACTGAAAAACGTGAATAACGTAATATTGCTAGAAAAAATTAAACTTTTGCAGCAAAAAGTGCGAAGACAAAAATCAATAATGATAGGGGGATAATTGACTGACTTGTAGAAAAAATTTGCTACTTGAGGTGCGGAAATATTGGAAAGCTCTCTTCCCTCAGATGTGTGTTGCTTGCTAGACATCTATGAATGCGGAAACTCAAAGAAGTAAACCTGAATATATTATATGAATCTAATTTAAGGTCTTTTACTTTGTCATTGTATTATTTTTCACCCAAGGCGTATGAATTTGTGCAGTGAAAGTCCAACAATGCCTTGCCATGCTCAAGGAATATTCTTTCGTGGTGTGTTAAAAGCAATTGTGAACCTAGTTTATGTAAAGAGAGTTTTGATGCTTTTGAAATGAAAGTAGTGGAAAATAAGGCAAATGGTAAACTCCCAATAATCAGTCTCACAATTGATGATATGGCTCTGAAAGAACAATTAGACTCTGGGATTTTATCCCCCAAAGAATGGGGATTGGGAATCCCCAGAGGATGGGTGTTGTTATGTGCACTTTCATAAATGATAATTGGAAAATTCATTGTGCGTATTATTTCATTGAATGTTTGTCTGGTAGAGAAAGAGCAGAATTAATAACAAATGTTATTGAAAAGTTGACTACAATTGGTGTATCTGAGGCTTCAGTAACGTTTGATGGTGTAAGTAACAATTTAAGTATGACACAATGTCTACATGCAGATTTATGCAATGTAAATAATTTAAAAACTAGTTCTCGTAATCCATCACGTCCAGAAGCTTCAATTGCTAAATTATTAGGTGCATGTCTTATGATTAAGTTAGTGCGCAACTGCTTAGCAGAGAAGAATGTAATTTATTGTAATAATGGAGAAATAAAATGGAGTTATGTCCAATCTCTGTACAAATTACAGTCTATTGAGGGTTTACGGCTTGCAAATAAGTAATCTTCAAAACACATGTTTTGGTACAAACATGAAATGCGAGTTCTTTTAGCAGTTTTAACATTGAGCAAGTCAATTGCCGATGCGTTAGAATATTGAAGTGAGGTTCTACAAATAAAATACTTTGAGGGTTCTGCAGCAACTGAAAAATTTATAAGGACAATGGGCAGGATATTTGATTTGCTTAATTCCAATAGTAAATGTGGAAGAGGATCTAAAGTTCGACTTAAGTCTGACAATGAACATGAGTGGCGTCCATTCAGTACATCGATTCTTTGTACTGTGGCAAGGAGTGTAAAGTTTTGCTATTACACCATAAAAGAAAGGTAGATTTTCTTGGTTTCAAAGTGTCCCTCATGTCAGTACAAATTATTTTTGATAGTTATATAGGATCACCTTCACTGTATTATTTGCTAACATGTAAACTAAGCCAAGACCATGTAGAGTTGTTTTTTGCACTGATTAGGCAGCGGGGTGGTTGTAATGTAAATCCAACTTGTCTACAATTTAAAGCAGAGTTTAAACGATTCTTCACAAGAAATGAAATAAAATGCATGAAAATAGGAAATAACGTTTTACAAGGGAACATGACTACACTATTCGTGAGTAGTTCGCCTGTTGTCAAAAGTACACTATTTTAGAAAATGAAGATTATCATTTTAAAACAGCATTTTACTTTCTCGCACTTACTAACGTAAGAAGAGAAAGTATTGTAATCGAGAACCGGAAAATAGCGAATTTTCGACATAAAAACTCTTATTGCCAGGTCCTCGTAAGCTCCCGGAAAGTCGACCTTTTCATGACGAGGCAGGAGAGTTCACTCGCCGAGGCCGGTAGACCGAGGTAGCGAATCCTGTCATACATACATACATTTATTTGAACTGCAATTGGGTATGGCCCGGTGGCAGTTAAATAATAATAATTACAATAATAATAACAATATTAATAATAATAACAATAATAATAAAGGAGTACAGTTCAAGCCGAACATGCAATAATCATACTATCACTAATATTAAGTATTATAACAAATATTTCAACTCTGTCATGATATCCAATAATTATATGTCGGTGATGCTAAAACATAAATATTGGCTATTTTTTTTTAAATTCATTGATCGCGTTCATTACACTTAACTGCACTGCACTGTACTGCACTACACTACACTACACTACACTGTTTTTGCTTTGAATTACACTCACCAGCACTTCATCGCACTTCACAGCAGTTACTCATTTAATGTCTATTACTCTCATATTGTTCTAACTTATTTCTAAAGCTGTCGAGTCATGAAAAGGGCTCTTTGTCGTGTGATGTAGAATATTTTATTCAATATCCTTTTTTATTCATGTTTCCCTGTTATTAAATAACTTTACTGTCATGAAATGTAGTGTGGTTATTACTCTATAATTTGTTCAGCTGGCATGACCATGTATTTGTTGATTTTGTGTTTTCTTTACTTTAATGGTTTTATCGATGTAATGGATCTTGAAATGGAAGATAATTTGGAAATAATGGGAACACCGACCGATATATTGGAAGAAACAAGGACCGCGACAGATATGTTTCCATTCAAATTAAAAGGAGGATAAACGGTATCGCAATGAACGTGGTTTGTGTAATAGAACTGGCATTTCTCCAAGTTGAGGGAAGAATAGAGGTGATAGTAAGATTTATGAAGTAACAGATAATAAGAACGGATAATAAAACAAAAAGTCAGAGTGAGATACGCAGGAAATACGACACCCTACTGGCCATCAAAAAGCCACTTCAACGGCGTTAATGTGTTATATTTTATTGAAGAAACACTACTAGAGATAATGAATTTTATTTCAATTGCAAACTGTTATAAGTTGGGATTTTGGTATAGGGCTTTTCTTCTTTGCTAAGTATAGACTTCTGCCTTCGAACTACCTTATATTTTATTGTGATATGGACTAAAAATATGCCTAAAGTTGAGTGAACACTTATTTAAAAATAGTAAATATTTTTAGTAGTACAGTAAAATCTAAGACGGAATCGATCGGGACAGAAAAAAATTCCGGTTTAGGTAGATTTCTGTTTTATGCAAGTTTTTTCATTTTATGACACTATGACATTGACGTTTCTGCCTTAAAAGTAGTAAATTACATGACTTTGTTATAACTATCGAAATACATTAACGTATTTATGGAATAAAATACAAATAAATGAATATTAAACACTCTTCTTGACAGCTTCTGGGGGAGTTGAAAACTACACACCTTACTGGCTGTATTGGGACTGCTTGCTGACTCTACGCACAATGCTTCAGAACTCAGTACTATGACTTTCTGATACCCTCGCATGGCCTTGAGCAATGCGTATCTGGTCGAGGAGTTATTCAACGCGGGGCAGGAAGGCACGTATGACCATACACCTTCCCATGCTCAGAGAGTTGGGAGAGAGGGAATTCCCCTACGGCATACGCCTTGAGAGACAAGCGACCCCAAGTTAGAATTCTAGGCTGACAGCTGACGCCCCCATCCTTCGACGTCCAGATGCCATGACTAAATCGCATATCACAGAGATGAGATTTAAAACAAGTCATGAGAATTTGAAACAAGCTTGCAGATGCATTCCTTTCATTAGGAACATCTCGCGTCTCTCTGCCAATTGCATTAAATTCACAGGAATTCCGTTTTATAAAGATGTCCCCACCCCCTGCAGCACATGAAAAACCGTTCCGTTTCCACGTTGGAGAAGTCCCGTTTTATGTTGCGTAAAATGCCATTTAACTTCACGGGCCGGAGACATTTACCGATTAAGGTAGGTTTTTGCTTGTACAGGTTCCGGTTTAGACAGATTTTACTGTACTTACTTATTTAGTTTAGTTGTAAATACTTATTTAAGAATAGTACAGAAGACAATGGGATCTGACGAAACATTCGCCTTGATTAAGCGTTCACCTCAATTAATGGCCATTGGTACTTTCCAAACGAAGAAAGCGTTATCTGATTATGATGAACAATGATATCTCGAGTTCTTTTTATGTGATGAGTAATTTTTATTTAAGGTAGCAATGAACGATCTTCATGCATGCAATTTTCTTCAGGATGTGAATTGAAGCTTCAAGTGTAGTTGGGAAAGAAATCTATAAATGAGCAAAATCAGTGAATAGGGGTGTGAAAAAATAATACAAAAAGCTAGAAATTGAATGTTTTTATGAGTTTTGAGTTATGAGTTTTTTAAAGTACCCAGGGGAAAAATGCTTTCGATATTTTTTGTGGTTTTAGTCTAATCAAAAGCTATTGACTATTGAAAGAAATCTATCATTATTGCAAATAAAATATGTCGGCTTCTATTTTCACATGTCTTCCTTGAAGCGACCTAAACTAACAATCTCAAAAAAAAATTGAGACCGCTTGAGACATGCTTCGCTATAGTGGAACCGACACCAAATCTGCTCCATCGCCTTCGCGAAAACTGCATTCCCGTCACGTAATACCCAATCCCCCAGACGGTGGCTGTGACCCACCTTGTTGGCAGAGCGCGCCCAGCACGAAGAGCACGTGGTCGGCGGCGCGGCCGGGCGCCGCCGCCGCCAGGGCCGCCGCCGCCGCCGCCACCAGCGCCGCCGCCGCCAGCCACAGCGACGCCCGGAACGGCAGCACGTACGTGTCCCACCGCGCCGGCGGGGCGGTGGGCCGCTGGATGTACACGCTGGTCCTGCGTGTTCAAGGAAGATTAATGCCAGCCTGAATAAAGAAAGGGCTTTACGGCACCGGCCTACTTACTCCAGCGAAGAATTTTAATGAAAGCGTGAGGAAATGGGTCAGTCACAGCAGTCGGCCTTGAGAATGTACATCCGTATCCTGGAGCAAGGGTCTTCGACGCTATTAAAATAACCATGAATTTAAGGTACATTAAATGATCATTTGAAGTGCTCCTCTGTCCGGATAATGCCGCGTTGTAATTTGATTAGCGGTAGGATTATGTGGAATTCATCACGGAAAAAGGGAAAACGTAAAGGAACGGATAGGTATGCAAATCCTTGAAATTTATTACGATTGTGAAAATGTTCGTCTTCATTAATGGAATATACGAGAGGCTCCAGTTTTGGAAGTCAATATGCTTCGGGTGTGAAGGAAGTGCACTCCACCCCAAAGGGTCAGATTCGAATTCCGTCGTGAGTTTAAGTTTGATTGGAGTCTGTAATGTGGATTCAGGAAGCGCACACACGCATTTTCTCAGGAGAGTTTTCAAGGACACTTCTGCGATGGTGTCAAAATATTGTATTTTTCACAGTTGACTTTTTATATTGACATCGTGCTACACATTCTTGAATACGTCATTTTGCATCTTTCGAATCATTTCTATGATCAAATATTGATATAAAGTTTTTAATTTAACACTCATTGATGTTAAATTGATTCACTTTACAAGAAACTGCAGTTTTGAGTTTTTAAATACTGCTGGATTTTATCTCTCCTATAACAATTTTCGTCAAGTTTCCCATTAATGAATCATGACGTTTCTTTTCATTTCAAAGACATTTTACTTTGCCCATCCATCTAAATATTATTCTTAGTTGAATTGCAGCGCTTCGAGCGTATTTGTTTCTGGTCGTCTTTTTCACTGATAACAGTCAATCTAAATGTAATATCTTACATTTTATCTCTACGACTTCCTTTCATTACAAATGTGGAACTTCCCTATAAACCATTTTCTCTCAAATTTTATTAATGCCCTTCAATGTTATTATTACTATTTTATAGAATTTGTAGAGAACTAGTAATCAACAAGTTGTAGCTTTATTTAAAAGAATATACCCATTATTAATATCAATTTAGTTCGAAAACTATCAAATATTTTCCGACCAAGTTATATTCAATGCCAATAGCAGAAGCATTATGCCAATAGGAAAAGACCTATTCCGAAGGATCCGGATTCCCTCTAGTTAGTTAAAATTTAGTTTATTACTATACAATAGCTGTGCACTTCCTCAAGAACAATGTAATAAACTACAATGCTTGAATATGAGAAGCAATTTAATTTATTTTCAGACTTTAAATTTACAAAAATGTTCAAATTTGCGCTATTACGACTAGACACACGCCGCAATTCCGAACCGCAATCGTCCAAAACGTGAACCTAATCCTTATTGGGAATGATGTGAATTCAATGAAGGTCCTAAGAGTACCATTACTGAAAGTACATGAAGTATATTTAAACTTTCGAGAATATGAATATTTTCAAGAAAAGGGCTACAAAATATCACATTGGCTACTTATTTATTTTTAATGCAGAACAATTTGGGTCAGTAAAAATTGAGAACATAAGTATGAAAAATATCCTATTAACCATTCTCGTCTATTCTATTTAGTATATAAGGAGTGATACGCCCCCCACTACTGTAACCCAATAAAACAAGCATTAAATTATTATATCCTTAAGCATTTTCCTGAGTATCTCTGCCGATTACAATCAGGGACGTTTTAACAGCATTGGGGGCCCTTGGGTCTAGGTTGATTTGGGGCCCCGGACTTTTACTTTCACGGCTCTCCCCTCCCCCAATTTCGATGCTGAAACATAAAGAAAATCCTATCATTCATATTGTATTTTTCTAAAAATATTTTGAAAGTATTTCTTTGTGTTTCAATTTTACATTATTCAAGCAAAAAATTAAACATATATGTTTTAAGTAAGAAGAGCAGATTTATTATTACATTGTAAAAGACTACAAATTAAACAGTTTTATTTTTATTGAATTGTACAATATAAAATTGAAACGCATCAACCAGTAATATTCTCCAATAAATATGATCCATTGATGCGCGACACATCACTCCGTTATGCCAATTTTTTTCGTACAGTTTAATCCTACATCACTTTTTTTGTACTTTTTAAATTTTATGTTTTGAAAAATTTAGTATTAAATAATTTAGTTAAGAACTGTCGGGAACGCTTGAACATCGAGGGCCCTGGGCCAGGACCCGTTCGTTAACACGACCCTGACTGCAATATCTGGCTACCTAACGGTAAAGGCGGAGGGGGGGCGACGGCCGACCGGCTCATGTTGGTGCCAGGTGTCCGTCGGTCGATAAGGTAATTTGACACCAGTGATGAGTAGCAATTTCTAGTATACCTGATGCTCTAAATAGCGAAAACGATACCGGAAATATGAAACGTAAGCGTTCCATTAAGAACCGAATTAAGTGACCGAAAATAAATCGTGTGAATTTCTCTCCCTAGGCGAAACCGCAACACCGAACGGACACAAGAAAGGGAAAGGGAGAACTGTTCAACAGATGTGGGTCAGTTCAGGTGTGTTCTTAAATGTGCTTGGCGGAATGAGTGTTATATCAGCGAAGAACATGGACGTAGAAGTGCGTGGCCGGGAGGAAGGGCGCTCCGTGAAAATGAACTAGGAAACCATCTAACCTGAAAGTTTTTATGTGAAAAGTGAAACAAAAGATTACTTCAAGACTTAAACGCTGCTGATTATTACTACAGCGTAAAATATAAATTCCTTTTCGAACTACGTGGCAGAGCTCAAATACTTGATCCTCCTTGATTTTAGTTCCTTGCTCACTTTTTTTTGTACTTATTTAATTTTATGTTTTGAAAAATTTAGTATTAAATAATTTTGTTAAGAACTGTCGGGAACGTTTGAACATCGATTGCTCCTTTGATTGTCATTTGGGTCAACACCAATGATATTTTCGAGTGTTACTAGCGCCGTGTAAACGATGTTATTTGCCATATTAGCACATCTTTTATATTTCAAATAAGTATCCCTAAAAGAAAGTCAGCTTACACTTTAGGAAGCTCAATTTCTTCTGACCTTTTGCTTTATCAATTTTCAAAGTATTAGAACTACAGTCAAAATAATTAATTCAGCCATTTTAATTATGTAACCGTTATGAATAATATCAACCGAATCTGGTCAAAGGGATTAATAAAGTTGGGTATTATCTATCCATTACATATAAAATCTTACCAAAGTTAGTGAAAGTGATCTTCCAACTGCTGAAAAATTAACAAGTATGCAAATTGTTATTAAAAAATTGATTATTAAAAAATAATCACTTTCTCTAGCCATTATAATTAATAGTTAATACGAGGTAGTCCGAGTAATAATGTTATTTTTTGTGGATGGAAAGGTTAGGGAAGCCACCCCAGCGAACCAGACCTTATCAGGATAGATTAATTGATTACCGATTTCGCGCGCGACAACTAAGGAGGTCATTAGTCCCGTAAGTATAGTGAAGGTTTTTCTTCGCGAGGTAGCGCTGATCTTCCACCACTTGATGGCGAGATCTGGCGCCGACCTACCGTCGACTAGCGGGGTGTTCCCCAACCACCAGTGGGGCACCGCCCCAGCCGGAACAAGTTATAAGTCCCTGACCGGCCTCCCGGCTTGTGTGGTAGTGTAGCGCATGTTAATGTGTGTGTGTGTGTGTGTGTGTGTGTAAGGGGTGAGGATAGAACAAGGAAGAGGAAGGAAAGATCGCGCGCGGTCCATGCCCCGTTTGTTAGGGTACTTCTCCGACATTCGCCTGGTGTTGATCGGAGAAACCACGGAAAACTACCGATCAGAGCAGCCGGCCGCTAGAATTCCCCTCCAGACAGCGACTGAATTCGACCTAGCTCACAAGCTAGTGTCGAAAATCCGCCGTCGGGCCTCGAACCTAGGACCTCCCGGTCAGAGGTACCGCAGTCACATCAGTTGATGCACTGAGCCACCGCTCCAAATCACCTTATCAGAAGCGGAAGACTACTTTGGGGGGAAAAGTAAAAAAAGGACGAGAAAGTAAGAAACAAAAACTGTTCGTAGGCAACGCACGGAAAATTATGCATTGGGTTAACTTAAGAATGTATTGTGACAATCACATAGACCGAAGGCTGGAGCCTCATCAACAACTTGGACACGCGTAACGAAACATCAACTGCTTCCTGAAAAACATTAGATTATCTATGGTAAGACGCCATTGCGCTCGTCGGTTTGACGTTAGCGCTGTCATCGAAGCTGAGGGCTCCGGTCAACGTCTAGTTTGCAGGCGTGACTTCTCCCACCCATATAAAAGAGAATTGTTATTTTATGCCTATTGTATGTAATGGCTAGTTAAAGTTATTATATTTTTAAAAAGAAGTATTACGTCAGCTCTATAGTACATCAACAAGATTTAATGATTACTAGTACCATTCTACGTCATTCCACAACCGATTTTGAATGATAACTAGAAATACTAATAGTACTGGTTTTACATAATTGCTGATTAACTTCTAAGCCCGTATTATCAGTATTAGAACTATTTTTATATATGTTTAATTAAATTATTTATTTCAATTAAATATGTTTTATTGTTTTTGCGTTCGTATTTTACTTTTGAAACAGATCGAATCTCAAGAACTATTATACTACACGGTGAAAACACAGATTCCCCCTTCTCAGAAACAGCTCCAAATTTTTTCTTTAAATTTATTGTAAGATCAAAGTAAAATACACTTATTAAAGTAGCATTTGTCCGCTTTCCACGGTAATTTCTAAATTTTCGAAAATTGCAAAAGAGTGAATTTTTTCTGGTGTCTTCCTACATCTATAAAATTGAAATTGGGGATTTTTCCTTAAAATGAAATTTTTTCTCCGTAAATAACTCTTTCATTAAAGTCATGTAGATTTTTTGAAATTTTTAGTAGTTTTTGTGCAACAGAGCATGCAATTTAAAAAAATTACAAAAACAAGATATTCTCATAAACGGCTCCAATTTTGTTTCTTTGAATTTTTGGTAAGTATAGTACCAAAAGCACCCTATATGATGACATAAATACCAAATTGCTCTATTCTTTGTTTTGTTTTCAAGAATTACAAATATTTTTTTTTCTCATATCGGAAATATTAACACTAGAGGCAATTTCTTCACTTTATTCAATTTTTGAGTTCATGTGCTTTAAATAATGTCAAATAAAGTTTCTCGAAAACTCAACTGTTTTCTGTAAAAATGAGCTCTAAATTCTGCATTTTCAGAAACGCTCAAACGCCATTTTCTCAAAAATGGCTCCAAATTCTTTCTTTATTTTTTTCAATGGATAGTGCTAATTGCACTGTTTAATATGACAGAAAGTTCATTTCGCTGTTACCTTTTCTTTTTTCAAAAATTCCAAAAATATATATTTTTTTAAATTTCTCTGACGCTATTAATATGCACATTTCCATCGATTTGTATAAATGATTGCATTTGTTAGTGGAATTACTTAAAATGCGTTCAAATGAAGTTTTTCGAAAACTCAATAGATTCCTGTGAAAGAGAGCTTCAAATGTCGCATTTACAGTAATGCTTAATCGCATTTTTCTTAAGAACGGCTTCAAATTTTTGAATGAAAATTGCTATTTAGGGCGACGTTACAACTTTATTTAATATTCTTAAAATATAATTTTGGTTCTACTATTTGGAAACCAAAAAGTTGCAATAATTTTATAAAAAATTCTTTGGGGACGCAATAGATGGAAGCAGGCAAGAAAGAGGGACAAGACTGTACAGTATGAGTCCACACCAAGGAAATTAGAAAACTTTACTATGAGAAAGTCTGTGCCTTTCTGTAGCACCTCTAGTTTCTTTTTCTTCAGACACTTGAAAACGATCACTATATATGATCGAATTTTTTTTGGACATTTTGATATTTTTACTGAAAATGAGTTATTTTTGTCTGTTTATAAACATTCGTCATTAAATAATTGTTATCAACAATTATTGTATTTTTCAAAATTGTGAAACATAATTATCAAAAACATGGTGTCGGGGGAGCTCTGCTAAATTTTGTGGTTCACGGTATTCTCTAATCCAAGTCAACACACGTTCTTCCTGACGTTCCCAAACCGCCTTCGAAAAAGCTCCCGAGAGCTCTCGAAGGGCTGCTGAGTATGAGGTAATACGTACGGGGTGGTCATGAAGGGCGGCAGGAAGTCGGTGACGTCGAGGCGCTCCTGGGCGAAGAAGAAGGCGGCCACGGCGACGTCCGCGCGCCGCGACGCCACCTCGCCGATCATGCCGCTCCAGCGCCCAGTGGCGGGCTCTCGGGCGCCCCACGACCCGTCGGGCGACAGCCGCAGCTGCGTCCTGCCGACGCGACGGGTGCCGGTCACGTTCTTACAGTGCGCTTTTTATAACTCTGCTTCTCAAGGCTCGTCTACACGATGGCATTATATCACTGATTTTCGCGTCTTTCTAGGGCGTTCCGCTAGATGTCGCTTCATCTGCAGTACTGCTTGATACGGTCGTAATCATGCGACACCTAGCGGCACGCCAGGGTAAGATGCGAAATGGCATAATGCCACCGTGGAGACGGGCCTTGAGAGGCAGAGTTATAAAAACCGCACTACGGGGCCCCTTTCCACTGCACCATAAAAAACGCACTATAGGGCCCACCGCAGTGGCGCGCCACTGCGCATAGATGAGGAAGGTTCGGGAGTCCGCCGCGACGGTAACGATGAATAACGGGACGCAGCTGGAAAACGGCAGCTCTTCACCGCCACCGACTGTCCCAGTGGAAAGACTACCATGTTTTTTTTTTTTTTTTAATTTGTTGCATCCACAACTTGACGCAACACGTCTCCAAGCCCCTTAAGGGGCGTTGAGCGCTTTACGCTGGGGAGAAATCCTCCATTAATGTGCGTGATTAGAGAGTAATTCTCCATTACTAATGTGTCATGTCACGTCACGTCGCTGTCAGTTGTCAACAGGACCGCCAGGTAGCATCTCCGCGTACGCGCTCCTGCTTCACTACCCAGCGGTCACGATTGGGAAGGAATAAGGATAGGGGTGGGGTTTAGGACACTTCACATGGGTTGGACTAGCCCTTGTGAAGCAGCCAAACTCGTTTTGTTGGAACATGAGATTTCACATACGATTCGACGGGAATCGAACCCGGACGTCAATGGTGAAAGGCTAGCAACTTCGCTCTGTGCCACGAGCGAGCCCGAGCCGATGTGCAAGCGGTGGTGCGTACGCACTTCCGCGTTGCTGGTGGCGGGAGTCCGCCAGTAAGCGCCACAGCAGCGTGAACCCCGTCACTCGTTGAACACTTCCATTTTAGCCAATGCTTTGCTACCAGCTGCGCCACTCGGTCACGCTGCTGAGTGGCGCGATTGCTAATTACCAAAGCTTTGCTTTAAGTGGAAGTATTCACACGAATGGCGGAGTCGCGCTGCTGTGATCTTCGGTGGCGGACTCCCGCCACCAGCAGCGCAGAAGAGCGTCACCGCTAGCAGAACACAGATCTAAAAGCTTCTCAAGATCAGGAGCGCTTCTGAGCGACGCGTCTGCTAGCAAAGCATTGGTTTAAATGGAGGTCTGACACTTCACGCCACCGCTAGGAGAACGCCGATCTAAATGGCAGTGTTCACACGAGACGCGCCACAGAAGCTCCGCTCAACCATTCTTTACCTGCTGCCCGCCTTAGTCCGCCGCCAAAGGTCTTTGTTGGCCGCGTGAGCCCACAGCGGTGTTACTCACGAAACCTTCCCGTCCCGCGGTCGGCGTTGACCGGCGGCGGTCGGCAGTGGCTGTGAGAGAAGGGGTCTGCCGCTATCCGGTGGCCTCACCGAGTGACTCCGTGTGAATCTCTGAACTCATGAGATCCTTTTGCAATGAGTTATTAGAAAACAAGTGTTCAAATAATTAATGGCTCACTATTAACAACAATGATCAGTTTCGTCATAAGAAGAAAAAGTGTTTACGCAAGTGTTATAATAATCCATTGTATCCCGTTCACAACATCAACAATAGTCTGCATTTCGCTGGCTGAATAGTCAAATTTAAACGAAAATTACAGTTCCTTGGAATTTTTAGAAACTGAATTACATGCTGTCCGATATTTGTACCGTAACATCTAATTACAATATCTGATTCGATGCTTATTTCGTAAATAAATATTATATACACAATTCTTTGCGTCTTTTTAGCTCTTTCCATTAATTATAACGATATTCAATATGAAAAACTATTCTAATATCCAAACTTTTAGCTTGAGTTAACTTCTCCAAAAATATTGCTTATTGATATTTCACTAAAAACATCATTTCTAACAATTCTTTAAATTTTTTTCATTTTTGGAAACTGAAAAGCAATATTATAAGTAAAATTTGAACCAAGATTATTTAATACAACTAGTAAATTCTAAACTATTTTTATCCTTCATAACTTAACTATATATTATATATATATATATATATATATATATATATATATATATATATATATATATATATATATATATATATATTACAAAATCGTACAATAATTCCTGAAAATAGAAACAAATCAAGTGTTAGTGCAAAAATTATCTTTGAAAGCATTTCGTAACTAACACACGTTTTCAGAAAATAGGGTATAAAGGAATAAAGATATGTTTTCACAACTAATTTTCTACGATTTGTGTTTATTATGTTAATATTAAGTTAAACAATGAGAAGGTATTTTCAGAATATCCAACTGTCTCCAAGAGCCTTTTAAAGTGCTTTTACAGACTGATACCGTCTCAAGGAAGTGCGGGAAATTCGAATTTACCATTTCAATTTTTTTTTTCAATTTTCGAAAATACAAAGACTGAAGAAAGAAGAAATGAAGCCAACGACATGTTCTTTACCATTCTTTGCTACATACGTGAAAAAAAAACAGAAAACGTTTAACGCAATTTCTGAGAAAATAGCTGTTTAAAAAATAAAGATTGTCTATGTTTGACGCCAAACTAGTAAAAATGCACATATTTAAAAAAAATTGATTGTCACCTTATCTGAAGATTTGCTTTGACTAACACACTTCATTAACAAAAAATATCTTCATAGTTGTAGATATAGGAAGATGCGGAATAAATGTTGACATTTTGCAATTTACGAAATATCAGGGATTTCAACTAAAATGTGACATGTAGAGAGAGGCAGAATTTAGGGAGGAACAAATTTACGTTGGAACAAATTTATATATATATATATATATATATATATATATATATATATATATATATATATATATATATATATATATATATATATATAGATAGAGAGAGAGAGAGAGAGAGAGAGAGAGAGAGAGAGAGAGAGAGAGAGAGAGAGAGAGAGAGAGAGAGAGAGAGAGATTTCATTTCGCGGTTCTTCGTATTTCTTTAATAAATAATTTACTTTTTTCTGAAAAATAAATTTAATTATAATGAAGCGAACTTTGGTGAACTTTAGTTCAGTATTATAACAAGTGCGAGTTTTTGTTCTGCGATACTGTGAATATCCCTTATTAATAAATCATTATTCAATTATATTTTGCTTTTAACGATATAGTTTCGTGCGTGAAATCAAGAGTCATATCACACGAATTAACTCCCAAAAAGAAAGTAAAAAGAGAGAGTGTTTATTACACACATATGATACATGGTAATCAAATTTGAAAATATTGTAACGAATTTTGTGTCATCTTCCAGCGCCCCCCCCCCCCCCGAACTAGACGGTTCCGGGGTATGCGCGGAGGGCGACATCTACCGGGGTTAAATAAGTCGAAAGTCAGTTGCCTTCCTCCGACTGAGGTGCAGGTTGCTTACGCTGTACTGCTCCAGGAATGAAGAAATGAAGTTCTTTTCCAACAGATGTTTTATTACAGATGAAATGTTCAGACAGGTCTGGTTCTTAGTATATACAACACGTGAACTGACACATAGGTCCTTGCGGTCAGTATTTATGAGTTTACAGAAAAGTGATTGTCATTCTGAGGCATTTTCACATACTTCTACATTTACACTTCGAAGGTCGGAAGTGGGATGGGGTGTTGACACATTACCAATTTCTGCCGCCGCTCTGGGAATTTCCGGGTGACGGGCATACTTTACTTACGATATCTTTAGATGGAAAGTTGTATGCTTAAACTGAAGGCTTCCTGGCGCCAAGATGTTGGCGATACATTTAATTTTACATTTCCAGAATTTGGGTGTTGTCGTCACAGAATGTGAAGATTCTTTTATATTATTATCTGATGTTACTGGCGTGGTCAATATACATGATTATTCCCCCTTAAGATCGGGCCTCCTGTCCTCAAGGACTTTTATCTTCTGTTTTGTACAATATACCACAAATAATTTGTACAATTGTTCACTGAATAAAAATAGTATAATACATACAATTATAGATGTTAAAGTTATGTTTAGAGATGTAAATTGCTTTAACACAGGGTATTGAGAAGAGAGGGGTTGTAGATCCAATTTCTATTTGTTAACGTCAATATGGGAATATTGGAAGTGAATCTCGTGGGCTATTTCACTGTGGATAATTGGAAGGATCGACTTTTTAAGGTAGTGCGTGGGTTTGGTTTCTACGGAAATTCCCATTGCAGATAGAGGACAAGATTCGTTGACATACTCTATATTAGGTCCTGAAATTATTATGACACTCTGTGAAGTAGGGCACATTTGCATAATTGTCTCTGTAGTCTCACTGAAAAATAGAACATGTGCGTTATTCAACGGTTGAAAGAGTTGTACACTTTTTTTACTTGAGCAAAATTACATCCAATACTGTTCGTTAGGTTACATACAGTTTTGCGGATATTGTAATGGTTACATACATAATACTGTATGCCTTTAATGCATGGCTCATTTGACCATTTGGGAGTCGAACCTTGGAGCAGATACCTTTCAGAGGGGATCAGTATCACCTTGTCAGAGGTGGGAACAGGGTAGGCGAAATACAATTGGTATTAGGTTATAATACCAATTGTAGGCGAAATACAATTGGTATTAGGTTATAATACCAATTGTAGCATTTATTCGAGTCGGTTATAGGTACAGAGAGAATTACAATTATTTCACCATCTAATAAAATTACGTGGGTTTTCGTAAACTTGAGATTCCTATAGAGGTGATATGGGTATGAATGAATTAAAAATTTCTTTGGATACACGGAATATAAATGATTCACAATTTTGTTCAGATCTTCTTTAGAAAAAAGTTCTACGTTTGTTATGTCATTAAATGACAGGCTAATAGTAGCTTGTAGAATATTTATTATTTTGTTTAGCCGATGCAGGCTCATCACGATATATCGACAATATTCCAATGTTTGTAATCGAAAATCTGCCTTTTGTAACAGTTTCTGAATAATACCCAAATCCACATTCATATGGTTCATTTCAGTTGCGAATTTTTCCGTAATGGAATTGCTGAAAGATATACATTTGTTAATATGTTGTATTTCTTCGACATGACTTTTTCGTAAGAGATCTATTTGGTTTTGTATATTGTCCAAGTCGTCTTGGTCAAGATTTCCTGAGATGAATTTAATAATTTTTCCTTGACCGTTTTTTAGAGCCCTCTTATTTCTAGGATGTGATGATAGTAATTTATTTAAATTGTTTTTGGTTTCTTTCAGCTCTCTGTTTAATTCATAAAGTAGAAATGGTATAGTTCTGTTGGATTGCAGAAGAAGAGACGTAGTTGCATTTTCAATGCTGTCGTATGATGTAACTAACTGACTAAGATAAAAATTTAACATAAACTTATGATAGTTATTTATTAAAACGGCTGGTCCAAGTGGATCGGCGTAGAAACCAGGTGTTTCTATTCGCTGATGGTTAGTCATGGCATATCCTGAGACGAATCTGCAAGAGAAGAAGTTTTTTCTTAGGTTTGACATCACGAAAATTTCTGGCATGTATTTTCCCGTTTTTCATTTTGCAGAAAATTTTGTTTCCTTCAATTTTGGTTATAATTCCTTCGTTGTATAAGTTTTTGATTTCTTGTTCCGAGTCAAAGGATTTAGCAGATACATGGTGTCTTCGGTTTTATAAGAGTGTGTGAAAGTTGAAGTGTTGGGTTCGGGGTAGTTGCCGCGATGGATTTGGAATTGGTCATTGTGTCTTTGTATGTATTCGTCAACTTGTGGAGATGGGGAAAATATGTGGTCTAGCGTGTCATAGTATGGTCCATAGAGAATGTTAAAAGATGGTCTTTTGGTAGTGGAGTGGATGGAGGAGTTATAGCTGGTGATTGCTTATTAATTGTGATAAAGGAGTGAATTTGTCGTTGTCTCGTAAGATACGTAACTTTCAGAATTCAAAGGGGTTGTCGCGTGGAGTTCAATGTTTGAGGCTTTGAAAAACTCCTTAATTAAGTTGTTTTCGAACTCGCCACCTTGATCGTGAGATGTTCTCTTAGGTAAGTCATGATGAGAAAAGAAGAATTGTAATTGGTTCAGGATGGCTAAAGCAGTACCATTCGGAAGGATGTAACCTTGCCCGTATTTTGAAAAAAAACACCTAATATTGTCAAAATGCGATTTTTTTCGAAATGCAAGGTGTCGAAGTGTCTATACGAATTTGAAAAAAGGGCTTCTATAGATCCTTGGTTTTCTACCTGATTTGGGCGTCTTTCATACTTGTTCCTTTGACAGAGGTTACATTGATTAAAGTTCTTACTTGTTCCCTCAGGTGAGGCCAATAGTATTTGATTTGCTAATGTTCGATGGTTTCAGAAATACCATTATGATTATTAGCATGATATTGCAGAATAAATTATTTTTGTTTCTTGGGGTCCGAGACATCTTCTAAAAGTTTCTCGCTTCTAATTATTATAAGTTCTCACGTGAATAATTTCTGACTTCTTATTAATGGGGTCTCGATGTCGGGGTTAAGAAAGTGAACTGCGTATTTATTTGAGGGAATAATTAATTTTAGAAGGAGCTCTGATAGATATTTATGCAGGTTTTCTTTAGTAACTATCATCGTGTGTCGAGTAATTTTCTTGAATAATCTTTGTTCTATAATCTTTGGTGAGGCGCCAAATGTAGCAATTATTTGGTACAGATTTTGATTTAGATTTCTTCCAGACAATTTTAGGGTAAAAATGGGCCCTTCTTGATTGGAATGTATTGTTTGATCGAGTTCTTTTTGATACTTGTCATTGTCTACAACAGCCAAAATAGAATTAGTTTCATCACTAATATTTAATTATTCGAGAGAGGACGTCAGCTACAGAGTTACTTTTACCTTTTATGAATTGAATGTTGAAATTAAATTCAATTTTGTTTCCGTCTGTAAAGTCTAGAACTGGGATCTTTTAGGGAGAAAAGTCATTGTAATGGCTTGTGGTCGCACTCGATTTTAAATTTCCGCCCCCATAGATAAGGTTTGAAATGCTTGCAACTTTCAACGACGGATAGCAATTCCCGTTCAATCGTTGAAAATTTTCGTTCCCGGGGTTAAGGGTTCGAGAATAATAGGCTACTGGATGTCCCTTTTGTGACAAAACACTTTCCATAGCGAAGTTTGAACTGTCGGTTGTGAGAATAAATTGGTCATCAAAATTCGGATAGGCTAATACTGGTACATTAATTAAAAATGTTTTGAGTGTTTGAAAAGCGTGATTGTATTCTATATTTTCTAAATCTATTTTTGAACCCTTTCTTAGTCAGCGAGTTATTGGTTGGGCAACTTTAGTGAAATCTTTAATAAACTTTCGGTAGTACCCAGATAGACCAAGAAATTGCTTAATTTCCTTATTAGTTTTTGGAATGGAATACTCCTTTATTGCTCTGATTTTCTCCAGATTAGGTTTTATACCGTCTTGAGACACAATGTGACCTAGAAATGAAATTTCTTTACGCATAAATTCTGTTTTATCAAGTTGACTTCTCTTAGTTTTTGAAAAATTAAGGACAAAGATGGGCGTGTTCCTCCAGTGATTTACTAAAAACAATAATATCATCGATATATACAAAGCAGAGTTTATATAAGAACGGGCGCAACACATTATCCATCACACGTTTCGCGTTTCGTAACCCGAAGGGCATCCTTTTAAACATTAGATGTCTATTATCAACAGTGAACGCCGTCTTCTCTACAGACCGAGGATCCATTTCGATTTGATGAAATCCTTGGGCTAAGTCTAAAGTGCTGAAATATTGGAAGCGTTCTAGGCTAACAAGGATTTCTTCTATTCTGGGAAGAGGGTATTTACCCTCTATTGTTTTGTTATTTAATTGCCTAAAAACTGTTACAAGTCTCCACTTTTTCTCGCTGGATGCGTCTAATTTCTTTGGAACAATCCAAACAGGATTGCAGTAAGGAGATTCGCTATGAGTTATTATGCCCTGGTCTAAACGTTTTTCTACTCTTTTGTTTATTAAATCTTTTAAGTGAGGGGGATATCGATTGTTCTTTCGATACACCGGTTCCTCATCAGTAATCCTAATATAATGTTTTGTGGTGTTAGTAAACGATAAGTCACAACCGGAGTAGTAAAACACATCTGGGAATCTAGAGCATAATTTTGAAACTACATCTTTCTCCAAATGATTTAATTGTTGCGTTCGAAGATATTCATTGACGTCCTTATTTGTGATAGTATATTTCTATCGGTTCCATGGTCACATTTGCAAGAGGTTCAACTAAGTGGGGCTCATTAAAATTTAATTCTATTGGTGCTTCTAAGAGGTACAGCACTTGAAAATTTGTGCGCACAAGATTGCGTCAGAAAAATAATATCCTTCATTTTCGAAGTGAGGGACATACACGTCGCCTTCCTCGATGTTTACTGGGATTGATAGAAAATTTTGCGTTGGTGAAGTCTGAAAACTGCTTTGCTTGTAAGGTGAATGAAAGTGTTGCGGTATATTCTTGTTAGCTAATATGATTACCGTTTTGTCATAATAAATTTTGGCTCCTAATTTTATGAAATCAGCAGTACGAATCAAAGCATCGAAATATTCAGGCCATTGCATTATACGAAAATTTACAGCTAAATTTATTTTAAGTTCAGACAATATGGGAAATTGTATATTATCGTTACCTATAGTCTGAGCATGGACTGATTGTATACAGAAAGGTTCTTGGAATAAATAATCGGGATATTGCGGGTAAGCCACGGATGGATTCATGATCGAATTGCAGATGCCACAGTCAATAAGAATTTTTAAGCCGAATAGAGTGATGAAAGGTAGTCGGGGGGAATTACTAATGTTATTTAAGTTTTCCAGTTTGATGACTGGGCCTTGTGAAAATCCTGATTATTTTCATTAATTTCTCCGTGGGACTGTTCATTAAAGTAACAAGGTGGTTCGAAATATGGAGTTTTTGTTTCAGAATATTCTTCTGGTTGCTCTTCGATCAGAGGATTTTCCTCATGTTCGTAAAGAGGTTCTTCTTTTTCTTCTTCTTCTGCGAGTGGAACAACACCATGCGGCGTCTCTCGCACCCAAGCTTCCATCTTCTTCTATCTTGCCAATCATCATCTTCGATGTGACGATCTCTCATTGTCTGTCGCACACCATCATACCACGTGAGTCTTGGTCTACCTCTCTTTCTGTTGGCACTGCCACCTCAGCATTGGCACCTGCCACCTCCAAGTTTTTAATGGCCATCTTTCCTGTGGCATTCTTCTAAGATGCCCATACCATTTTAACCTTCTCCCTTATATTGTATCCATTATATCGGAAATGACACCCATTTGCTGGTTCATATTTTCATTCCTGATTCTTTCCATTAACGTTACACTACAGCTGCGTCTCCAAAACTCCATTTCCATAGCCTTTAACTTTTTCTCATTGTTTTTTGAGATCTCCCTCAACTCAGCACCATACAGTGATATACTTTCCACAATTGCTTTATAAATTCTAATTTCCACTTTATTAGCAATATTTTTATTCCATATTATTGAATGCAATTGCCGAATAGCATATTTTCCTTACCGAATGCGATGTTTTATTTGCTCTTCACTGCCCCCTTGGTCTGTTAAAATTGTTCCTGACGTCTGACAAAACTTAACAACCGACCCATCTTTCATTGCTAAATCTTTTCCTATCCCTCCTACCATCATGAACTCTGTCTTGTTGAAATTGATTTTCAAGCCCCATTTTCCATATTCATCATTTAATTTCCTTAACATATAATGTGCATCGTCTTCATTCTCTGCGAATATCACTTGGTCATCTGCAAAAGTTAGTGAATATATCGTCATTTAATTTTATTCCCATCCTTTCACATTTTATCTTCCAATTTTTTAGAGCTTCTCCTAGATATATTTTGAAGAGGGTTGGTGCAATACAACACCCGTGTCTTAGCCCTTTATTTATCTTGATTTCTTTTGATGTGTTATTTCCTAATTTGACATAAGCGATATTGTCCTTATATAACTCTCTAATGGTCTTAATATATATGCTATTAATATGTTGGTTTTCCATGGCCCTCCACAATTTTGAAAGGGGGACACTGTCGTACGCCTTTTGCAAGTCAATATAGACTAGATGTGTCTCAAGGTTATGCGCCAGCCGCTTATCTGTAACTTGTCGGATGGTAAATATATTATCTACGCAGGATCTGCCTGTTCCAAAACCACTCTGTTCTTCCATTTCATTTATTTGATTTTCCAATCTATTTTTAATAATTTTACCGCATATTTTACTAAGGGAACTCAGGACGATTATACCACGGTAATTGGAGCATTCCTCCTTATCTCGTTTTTTAAATATATTGTAGACGTAACCCACTTTCAAGACTTCAGGTATCCCACGGCCCCTGAAGCACGCATTAAATAATTCTGAAAGGTGTTCGAAAAATACCGATGGAGCTGATTTTATTAGTTCTATATTTATCCCACCGGGTCCGGGAGCTTTACCACTTTTGAAACTTTTCTCCACTTTCTCAACTTCAGTTGATGATCTTCTGCCTGATTGTCAGATGTATCGTTCGGCTGATATAGAGTGCGGTATTCTACACGGTGTTCCTGCAGAAGTTCTTCATAATACTTTGCCCATCTGTCTAAGCTTATAAGCTGCAAATGTCCATATCTCACTTCATTTGTTCTCAGTTGTTTCAACACCTTCCACGCCTCCCGTGATCTTGAGCTTCCAATGGTGTTACTAATTTCTTGACACTGTACGTCCCACATATCATTTTTGGCTTTTATAATCTCCTTTTTTTCTTCTCTATATATTCGTGTGTAAGTTTTTCTGTCTTCTAGATCACGGGTTGTCAGCCACTTTTGATAAGGGGGTTGTCAGCCATTTTTTCTTCTCCCGTACCCTTTCAGCAAATTTGTCACTCCACCAATACGTCCCAGTTCTCTGCTGCTTCCTTTCAATTTTCTCCAAACTTTCGTATGCCACTTCATGTATGTATTTTGTTATATCTCTGTATATTGCTTTTGGAGATGAGTTTTGCAACTTCCCACTGAGCCTTAGTTTATACAAGAACAGGATTGATAGGTCTTCTAGTAACCTCACTTTGTATTTAATATCTATGTCTTTTCTTCTAGAGTCTCCTTCTTTTATTTGATCTTTTACTTTTCCATTTTGGAAGGGGAAATATATTTGACTCGCAAAAGGAAGTGGTCAGATTCGCACTCTGCACCTCTATATACCCTTCATTCCTTCACTCTGGTCTTATTACTCTGTTTATTAATAATGTAATCAATTATAAGAGTATAATTTCCTTGATGGTTGAGACCAGGTGTATTTATAGATATTTTTGTGCTGAAAAAAAATTCCATATCTTCAATTCATATTGTTCGCACACATCTATCAGTCTTTCTCCCATTCCCGTTCTTTGCATCCTATCCAAATTTCCCTACTACATTTCTTTCATATTGTCTTCCTACTTTTCCAGTAAAGTCTCCTATTAAATATATTTCTTTCCTGTTTCCAATTTGGTCCAGAAGGTTCGTCAAATTGGTATCAAATTCAATTTTTTCGGTATCAGTTGCACTGTCCGTGGGCGCATAGGCGGCAATTACGACCATATCGTACCCCTTGAGACGTAGATCAACTCGTAGTAGGTTTTCATTAATGCCATCCCATTTTCTACGTGGTGTTCTCAAGATTTGCGTACGGAAATGGATACTCCTTTCTTTGCTCTGTTTTCTTTATTTACTCCGCTGTATATGTGAACGTAATTTTGAATCTCTTCCAAACCCTTTCCTTTCTTTTTTATTTTCAGATGGAGCAGCAACGCCTAAATTTAATCTGTCTAATTCTCTAAAAACGTCGGATTCCTTTATATGCCTTGCACGTTCGAAGTTCCAAAATTCATATACCTATTTCGAATGCCAAGTCGTTGTCGTAGACTAGCATGATTCCGAGGCTTATTGCTTGCGACTCTTGCTTGTTGAGTTTTTTTTCTGAGCGATGGGGTACAGGCCCAACATCACAACCCCCAACTTGGAGGACCAGGGATTTTTTTCTCGAGAATTCCTTCCTCTAACCTTTTCGATGAGACATCATCATCTGCATGGTAGCAGTTTTTTGAGAAAAGAGTGGTATTACAGTCTTCCGCCTCTTCTGTCGTTGGAGACTTATATTGCTTATATTGAGCTTATATTGAAATAAAACTTGTTATATTGTTATAAAGTTATATTGTTAGTAAAATCCTTTCATTTTTAACATCTCCGTATTTTCTCAATAATTTTTCTTTAAATTTATCATAATTAGTATTAGCTTCAACATCTAATATGCATCTGGTTTCTCCTTTCTGTTTCGATTTCACTACATTAAATAAGAACTCATTAATAAGGGCCGCATTCGGAACGGATAACGGTTTTCCTATGTTTGTTAAGAAAAAACCGCATCTGTCTATAAAATAATCAAAACTGCAGGACGGGGTGCCATCAAATTCGGGTAATAACTAAATTTGGGCGTACTCAAATTTTGAGAGCATGTCCCTTTCCAACATTTTGTATTACTGTATGATAGAATATGAAAACTTAAACTAAATGAACCAGATATCTGAATATGAGTTCACAATAATTTTGTAATAAAAACTAAGGCAGAAGATCTTGTTTAAGACTACATCTTATTTTTACAGAATTTTCGAAAGTCCGTAATACGCTTCTGTGGAGAATTTTTCACTTACAGACTGGAAAGGATGAACATCAGCATCTTACTGGACTGCAGTGAATGCTAAGGAGTCTTCAGATACGGCAGCACGGAGTGGCAGCACGCGGCTCGGAGTGGCAGAAAGCGGCTCGGAGTGGCAGCAAACGGCTCGGAGTGGCAGCAGGCAGTATGGAGTGGCAGCAAGCAGCACGGAGTGGCAGCAGGCAGTATGGAGTGGCAGCAAGCAGCACGGAGTGGCAGCAAACAGCACGATGTCTCATCAAGCAGCACGGAGTAGCAGCAGGCGGCCATCAGTGGCAGAAGACATCTTAATTTTTGAAGAAGTTACAGCTCTGTTCCGGCGACTTGGAGTTCCTCCGTAGATACAGCAGCAAGGTGGATAGGCAGGGGGCCGATCAGCAACTCTGCAGAAGGCCTCTTAACTGCGCAGCAGGGTGGCCCTTATTTTGAAAAGGGTGGAATTTTATCGACCGCCACGCCGAAATTGGTTTAGAATATCAAAAAAATGAGCGCTGAATTTTTTCAGAGTTTTTCAAGCAAAATAACCCTTACCGGTAAGCAGCTGAAATTTAACACGGGTTTTAAATGGGCTTTTCTGGCAATAATAGACTTTCGACGGTGACTTTTAGAATTTTCATTGTAAAATTATGAAACTTGGTATACTTACGTTTTAGGGATCGCTAAGCTCGATTTTGCTGACAAAAATTCATTTTCGGCGGTCCTTGCTGTCAAAAATGTCATCTAGTTGCGTTCGGCAAAAGTCGGGAGACTGCGCTTAGTGGGAAAAATGACACGGGGTTTTTATAACTTTCTGGAGCTCCGGCGAGGGGTCGGAGGAAGTATGTTTTGTGTCTTCTTGGAAATGTTTCAGGAGGCGGGGGCAGTCAGTTTGTGGGGGCGGGGTGCGTAACATTATTATTAGAGGGGTTGGAGGGAAATTAGTTTGTTCGTTGAGGCACAGTCTCCCGACTATTGTCGAACGCAGCTAGGAAAGCAAAACAGCTGAACTTTTTTTCCACTTTTTGTAATATCATTTGCTACTGGTTTTAATTATTATTACTATATCCCCCTTTTTCTAAATCTTTCGCTATTTCATAATGTATATTTTCTTTATTTGTGTTTCTTATTTTGGAAATTAGTCTGTAACCAGTATTATGTTAAATGTATCTATTATCTATATTAATTCCCCCGTGGCATTTCATTTTTTGCAATTTTATTTGCTAATAATCTGTAATAATTATAATTTTAACTGTATTAATTAATTATTTTAACAGATACTCCCCTTTGCATTTTATATTTTGTAATATAATTTGCTACTGGACTCAATATTAATATCTTCCTTGTATTTCTTATTTGGTAATTTAATTTGCTAATGATTATAATTTCTAATGTAACTATTATTTATATAATCATTAGCTCTATCTTATTTTGTATTTTACTTGGAATTTTATTTATACTTTATTTTGATTACATTTATTGTCTGATGATGACGGCAAAGCTGTCGAAAGCCGTCTCTCTAAATAAGTATATTAAGTTGACGGATATGACTTCCTTCATGTCTTCATAAATGCAGATAAGCGCGAGAGGCGATTCGTTTGAATTAGACTTTTTCAATTTATATCTAAGTTATCAGTTTGGCAGAAATTACAATATTTTAATATTACGTAACCATTTTCAATCGTGGGAGAAAGTATGTGCTGTTGTAGCTCCTCTAGTTTCTTATAATTGTTTGTAGGGATAGTGCTAAATTTACAGCATGTAATGACATAACCGCCATTTTCTGTATACACCTTGTTCTTTTTTTCAAAAATAAAAAAAATATGTATGTCTCACGTCGTTAATATTTACATTAGCGTCGATTTGTTTATATTATTGCATTTATGAGTGCATGTGCGTCAAATGATGTATAAAGTTTCTCGAAAACTCAAATGTTTTCTGTGAAAAAAAAAGCTCAAATTTCAGCATTTTCAGAAAGGAGAACGAGAAAATCTGTGCAATTCCGTGATACTATCACTAGTTCATTATTTATTATCCATTGTAGTTTTTGTATTTGTATTGAATACATATTCTGTGTAACTTGTATGTTGTGCACAATAAATGGTTATTATTACTGCTCTAAACCCCTCACGTGAAGTTGAAGTTTTCCTCGAGAGCTGTCCAGATGTCTCCGATGAGGCCACTGACGGCCTCTGGCTCCTCGTCCTTCAGGCGGACGATGCTCAGCGGCGCACTCTGCGACAAAGCCGTGAGCGAGAATTAACTCTAAGTGGCTCCTAGCAAACAGAACTTCACAAGCGGAAATGCGAGTTACAGGCAATATGTTACTTATTTGTAGGATAAGTGTATAAATATAAACCACGTGAATTTCTATATTTGTTACTATTTGAAATATTTTGTAATGTGATTGTTTTCTAATTCTTCTCTATTTTACTATTGTGCGTGAGGTGATGAAATGTGGGTTAGTTGAAATGTTTTTTTAACTCTGCGGTGGAAACGTGACGTCAGTGGGAACGTTGCATTATGGGGCAGGGGGCAGCAAAACCTACAAAAAACAGAAAAAGACAAAACAATGGGATGAAAAATGTTGACGTTTTTATGCGGAGGAGAACCTGCGAGAACATGTTCCAACGAGTCACGCTGCACGAGCTGTCCGCCTCGTGATAGAGCCATCAGTTCATACTATCTAGTAAAATTGCATCATGAGAAAATCATCTTTATTCTCACGTCAGTACTATAAACAATGCCATCAACACCTCTCTGCTGTGCACAAAATTTGCCGAACGATCACAATGCTCGGTTGAATCAAAAGTTCTTGAGCATCTTTTGGTAGGCATTGCACGTTTTTATTTGGCAATTTTCTGTTGCTCGTGATAAGAGGATCTAAACTTATCAAAGGTGTTGTAATTGCAGGATCTAGGGTTCGATGTTCAACGCGGAAATGTTTTCGTTTATTTTAATGTTACACAAACAAAATAAATAAACTTTAACAAAAACAAAATCTACGAAGTAAGAATTTATGTATGACGGCGTTCTTGCCGTACGGTGTTCTGGTTGATGAAGGTGTGGCAGGTAACCTTGCCACTATCGCACAGTGCGGCGAAAGCTTGCGGCCGTTGGCAGCGAAGTGGCTTCCTGCGGGACAAGACACCGAAGGTCTCAGCGGCGCCTACGGTGCCCACGCCTAGGGCAGGGAGGACTCTCTGGGACAGGGTTCTGTCTTCGTCCGCTCATCTACTAGCGGGTGCTGGTTATGCCACGGACTGTGGCACGTCGCGACAGCATGTAGGCCGTGTCGAAAAAGACGCTCCTCTGCGGGGCTCGGGTTTTTAACCCCCACCGCCCGGTGAAGCTGAAGGGGAGGGGCTACGGCCCTCCACTAGCGGAGCGGCGAAGCCTAACCCCAAGCACGCTTCTGATTGGGGGTTTACCACAAAAAGTAAATTCAAGCTATCGCTATATGTATTTTCACAAGAACATTATCGGGAGTAGTGCTCCCTGTAGTTCTTAAAATGTTTGTTGAATACTTCTTGGGCTTTCTCTGTTAATTGCCCAATTGGAAGCAACACTGACGAAACTATTTCGAGGATTTTGCCAAACACATTTTCACCACTAACCAGGCGAAGAGGAATTGGAATAAAAACAGCAGAATCCTAATCATCATAATACTGAAATGCCTACTGGTAAGCGCCATTATTAAGATTTTTGTTTTAATTTGGATAATTCGACAAAAATAATGTACTTTACTGGCCCTTTCCATTAAAACCCTATTTAAATATATTTATTGTTTTTAAATAAATACCGCATTACCCGAAAAATATCTAATTTGCTTCTAAATGAAAAAAAAAATATCAAAATGGGAATTACACCGTTTCTTCAGCATCAATTTCTCTTTACAGTGATTCGCAATACCTCCAGTTCGGGGCATTATCTGAAATACTGCTACAAATTGAACACTCTAACCCCACTGTGTGTTGGGTCAAATTGACCGGCTTGTTATTAGAGACTAGTTAAAACTAATTATTTACACAAATATTTATTAGGACATAAAAGATGCTAATAAGTAATCGATCTAATATAAACCACAAAATATATCCCAATTTTTTAAATATCTCGGACGAGTGAAGAAAAAATAAAATTGAGAGTGAGCGAAGGACCAAGAAAAGAAAATATAACATTCGGTTATTGACTGTAATATTTTCAAAACATGTCTGCATGACATAAACAGAAATAATGGAACCATTTTCTAAATAATGTTTTATGTTATGTTTTATAATTTATGTTTTTGGAAACGTTTTTTTATGGAAACGTAGTTTTGGGGCCATTTTTTTAAAAATTATTTTTATTTTAAGTCGCATAAACTACACAGGTCATGAGCGACTTGTACGGTAATAGAATTCAATTACAAATCTGAGAAAGTATCAATAGTTTTCCAAAATTGTATCACTTTTTCTTGGTAACTTGGCGATGATAAGATTGCATTGAAATTTTCATTTCCTAGACAGTTTATTGTCTTTTCGTTGTGTATGGGGCATTCTTTGAATGGAACTCAGTTCCTAAGTGGAATTAATGAGTAAATATTTCATTATTTTTTTTTGACATGGGAGTTAGTAATATTTAATGTTTTTATAACTGATGTGCTGTGTTATTTTGTGGCAATTAATATTTCTTTTTATGTGTGTTTACTTCCTGTTCAATAATACATATTTTTCAGAATGCTGAATACTTTGTATATTTTTTATGGAGATGCCAGAATTCAATTATTGTAATTATTGATAATTATCAGTTTGATCTGAAAAAATATGTGGAATAAAATTGCAAATTTGATGGGTATAATTATTTTTAAAATAAATTTATGTTAAGAGAAAGAATAGCTAAGAAATAATTTAGTAATTTCTAAATTAATTTCTTTAATACTTTTGTTTGAAAAAGAATCATTTCCTGAAGTTTTGTGAATATTCAATTTTTGTGTTATTTTTTGAATTTCTGTAGGAGAACTAAATTTTATTTTTGAAGGGACCAAATAATGTGGAAAAGAGATTAGAATAACTCAAATTTCTGCATTAAAAGTTTGATCTGTTACAGGGTGGTGTAAAAGACTTGTCTAGTTGTTATGCAATCACATTTGATTCTTGAAAATTGATGTACACAGATGCTGATGTAGGCTGTTGTTTAATATTGTAACAGGAGAGTAAGATTTTGTTAATTTTGAAATTGTTGACGATTGTGGTATGATGCGTAGGTGTATTTGTGCAATATAATTTTGAAATTTGTCTAATTCATATTGTTCTACACGTACTTTCATAGTTTGTGGTAACTAATTAATTTTTCCTTTAATGTCAAGTAGTCTGGTGACAAAAATGTCTTTTTAAGTAATATGCCAAAAATGTCAAAGATTTAAGTAATATGTAGGGAGAGATAGAGTATGAATGGGACATTTAAAATGTGTGCTGGAATAAGTATCTAGAAGTATTTTAGTAATTTTTTCTGTTTCTATATCAATTTTTTGTGTATTATCTGTTTATTGAGAGTGTATTGTTTTTTGGGAAGTTAAAATTTGAATTTATGTATGTATGTTATACAGTACAGTTTGTACAAATGTTATGAAGGGGTAATTATTTCTTAATAGTGGAGAATTAAAACATATTTTAATAAGGAGATGATCAAAATCTAATTCAGGAAGTGAAGATTGAAAA
Source organism: Teleogryllus occipitalis (assembly GCA_011170035.1). Classification (NCBI taxonomy): domain Eukaryota; kingdom Metazoa; phylum Arthropoda; class Insecta; order Orthoptera; family Gryllidae; genus Teleogryllus; species Teleogryllus occipitalis. Next base: position 259,423 of record BLKR01001284.1, read on the forward strand.
CATTTTTTGTAATTATTATACTTAAAATATCTGATATTATATTGTTGTGATTAGAGTATGAGGTTGGTTTGAAGGGAAGATATATTACTAAATTATTTTGAATGATATATTTGTTGCAAATGAATACCTTGGGGATTTGATGAGTTGCATCCCTAGAAAATGTTTTTACAGATCAAGTCTCCAAAGAGTATAATTGGATTAGAAGATTGAAAAATGAGATTATAAATTTGAGTAGGAAAGGTTTTGTTTGGGGGGTTTATAAATAGAATATAGAGAGGAAATAGAGTTACTTAATTTAATTTGTAAAGCTATACATTCTAAAATGTTAAAGACAAAAATATTTGTTGATGAAATATAGAATTCAACATCATTATTATTATTATTATTATTATTATTATTATTATTATTATTATTATTATTATTATTATTATTGACTTTATTTCTCAGTTAAACTGAGCAAAGAGAATCTGTCTTTTGGTGTCATAGAACCAGATGCTGCTCTTATGAAAAGGGAATTCACCCTATCCCACATGAGCGAACTGTAAAAACCGTCGAACAATGTGATGTCTGAAGTAAGCCTGCCTTTTGTCCAACAGTTTGCAATTTTATTGGTAGTTACAAATTTCTCAAATTATTTTTAATTTTTTTCGACATCATTCCTTCCGATATCACCAAGGCATATATGAGAACTTTCTCCAACCCCCAGATCTGTTTCAATTGCATTGCAAGCTCTTAATACTTCCTGATCTCTAATTCAGTTTTCCTGATGTTATGGGTCAGAGGAACTGCAATATCGATTATAGAGGCTACTTTATTGGTTTTATCAATGAGGATATCAGGCCTGTTATAATCCACTGTTTTGTCCGTGATAAGAAATCGGTCTCAGCATATCTCATGTTTCTTTGTTTCCAACACAGGTTCTGGACAATATTTGTAAAACGGTGTAGAAGAGTCGAGCAACTCGTGTTTAACAGCAAGTTCGTGATGTATTAATTTTGCGAGTTGGTTGTGTCTTCCAAGATAGGCGTTGTCTGATAATGCCGGACAGCCCGCCATAATGTGCTCAATTGCTTCGTTAGATGATTCACATTTTCTGCATTTGTCTATCACATTCATCTTCATAACATTTTTTTCGTAGTTTTTGGTTCGCAACACTCTATCTTGAATAGCCATTAAATATCCTTCAGTCTCTGGGTATAAATATCCACTTACTAGCCAATGCAGAGACGCAGCTTTATCAATATTGTGCATTCGAGTTGGGGCCGAATCGCGGGGCGGAGGCATAAGCTGATCCGCGAGGGGGAGTCGCAGGTTGCGAGGGTGGCTACAGCAGATGCCAGGAGCGGTGCTACAGGTTAGCACGCTGGGGCACGCTGGGTCAGGCTGAGGCGGCTTGCCTCAGGAACGGTAGTTTCCGGAGGAGGATGTACATATTGTAATATGCAGTAATATTAAATAAAACTTGTACAAAGAACTCCGTGTCTGTGTTGTTCTTCACACAATATGTTGTTCTTCCAGATGATGGGAAATTATCCGTGTAGGATTTTCTCCTTCCAAGATAGACTACAATCTTGTGTATTTGGAATGTTTTTCGAGGTGTTACAAGAAAGATTCAGTGGCGTGTGACCTAAGTCAATTTCATTAACCTGCTGCATAATTAGATCAGAGGAGTTCATCAGTTTACTTGTCATATTCTATTCTAGTTTTCTACATAACCGGTGTATATTCCTCCAACTTTTCGGGATAGATAGAGTATGTCTGTGGAAGAGTTGGGATGCAGACATCGGAATTTAATGGGTAATCGTCTTGTTATTCGGTCTTAACAAATTTAAATCAGAGTCAGACCACTTAATTCTTCCAAAAGAGTAGGTTAACATTGATACGGCCCAGGTGTTGATGGCTGTTATAATGTTCTTACCTGATAGTTTTGTGTTGAGTATTTTAGTTATTCTATTCCGGTACTTTTCCGTGAAGTTCTTCTTTAGCTGGGTGTGTTCAATTGTAGAGTTCTGCCATATTCCAAAATATTTATTTATAGCACCCGGTTCCAATTCTTCAATACCTTAGAACTGTTGGTTGGGATGTACAGTTCTCTGTTTTCGAACATTGAGAATAGCGCATTTGTCTATATCAAGTGACATGTTAATATCTTTACTAAAGATAGCCGCAGTGTTTATCAAGGATTGAAGTTGTTTCATGGTTTCTGCGTAGAGTTTCAGATCATCCATAAAAAGATGAGTGATCTTTTTATCATGTTTTATTTTGTACCCCAAATTGCTTTCTTGCAATAGTGCAGATAATGGGTTGATGGCTAAACAAAACCACATTAACGAGAGATAATCTCCTTGGAATACTCCTCTTCTTATGTTAATGGATGCAATTTTTCTATGTTCAATATGAAGGTTTGTTCTCCACGTCATCATCATTGCTTTCAAGCATTTAATAATTCCCGGGGAGATCTTGTAAATTTCAAGAACGTTCAATAGCCAGTCGTGAGGGACAGAATCGTATGCCTTGGTGTAATCTATGTAGCGTACATGTAGATTCCGCATCCCAGTTTGCACCTGCTTCAGTATTATAACGTCGATGGTAAGTTGCTGTTTGCAGCCCTGGGTTCCACGATCATATCCCTTTTGTTCTTCTGCCAAAATGCGGTTCGTTTCGCAGTGTTTGTAGATTACTTTATTTACCACAGCAGTGAACAACTTTTATAATACAGATAAACACGTGACTGGTCGATAGTTTTCGGGCTTCGAAGAGTTTCCCTTTTTGTACAGCAGATATGTGTTCCCTTCAGTTAGAAAGATAGGGATTTTTCGGGATCGAATAGCGTTTCGGAGAAACCTCTTGCAATAGCTTTATGTACAGACACTAGTTGTTTAAGCCAAAAATTCTAGATTTTATCGGGACTGGGCGCTTTCCAGTTATTCTTCTTCTTTAGCACCCTTGCACCTTTGCACCACCCTTGCACCCTTGTCTGCTTTGTTTCAATTTTCTTGATCCATTTCGCATCTTGTTGATACAGTCCTGCAGGAACCATGGTTCCGTCCACAACGAACTCCAAAAGTGACTGACCTCATTGGCTTCTATGGTGAGGTTATTCTATTTCCACTCTCTGATCCCAGTTCAAGTTGTCTAAAGAACTTGACCTGACTTGACTCTGTTTTTGTGGAAATACTAGTTTTGCTGTTTTCTCTTGGTTAGTCCATTGCACTTTCTGAACCTTGCTCCCTTAGCTTTAAACTTTTGCCATAATGTATCTCTGAGGTTAATAAGAAGCTTAGTACTCTCTGGGCATGTTAGCAGCTCCTTTTGCAAACCCTGTTACTATCATGACAACTCTTTTCGAACGGTTGTTGTTTATATATTCAGTAATGAGGTCTACTTTTGCACGTTGCTCATCAATGTTTTTCTCAAGTCTCATCTTCCAAGGTGGTGTCTTCTGCTTCTGACTTCTTTTCTCAAGAATGTGTTGGTATGTTTTCTTTCCATTTAACTGGATAACAGTTACTGCTGCGCAGTATATTGCAAGATGTATTTCTGTCAAGTCAAATAAATCAATCAAATACGTAGACGTCCTCTTGGATACTCGTCTTACATGGAAACCTCATATTATACACAGACTGAATAAAACTTATGGAGCCCTACTCTAATTATATCCCCTTATTAATAAAAAGTCATCTACAAAAATTGAAAATTCGTTGTTTCTTTACAAATCAGACCTAAAACCCTCAATAACTTACGCAGCCCCAATTTGGGGAGGTGTGGCTTCTTCCGTTATAAAACCCTTACAAACCTTCTAGAGTAAAGTCCTTCGTACAATCACCAATGCCCTGTGGTATATATCCAATAAACAACTTCATAGAGGACTTGACATAGAACCAATTGTAAATTACATTTCCTTACTGTCATCCAAATTCTTTAGCAACCTCCGAACTGCCCCTTGCACCAGCCACTTTAACCTCGGAAAAACTAACATTGCTCCTACAAGAATTAAATCCGGTTTCCCAAAAGATTTGTTCCGTCCCCCATAACAGAGAAATTTTTGTCTCGCCTCTCACTCTCAAGCTTGTTTTTTTCACAAAATTAACAACAATCATCATGAAGGTACCCAGTGGGGATGTCTTCGATAAAAAATAGAGTTACGATAGTATGCAATTTTACAGTTAATCGTAACTTCGAGCCACTATTATAGTACATAATTAAAACAAATACTCACCTGTAAAGTGGTAATCCCACTGATCTGGTTAATTTTTAAAAAACGTCTGCAAGCTCTGTCCAGGGCCACCCTGAGGGCAGTGGGCTAGGGTTGCTACGCTTACGAGCATGCTCCATACAATCAAATGAAGCTTCCAAAAAGTCAAAAGAGCAATGAACTGCATGTACTTGTTTTTTAACGTGACATTTCAAGGTCACGCGCGAAAGAGAGAGAGGGAAGACCGACTCCATTGGGGAGCTGCAACGTCACTATAGCTCCGATTTTTACGGCTCCCTATTGGAGTTTGTCTTCCCTCTCCCTATTTCGCGCGTGACCTTGAGATGCCACGTTAGAAAATCCAAGTATAAAGCATTTAGATGGAGAACATCGGCATGCTCAGTTGATGCGGCTACGACCGTCTCTTTCAGCCGCTTTCTGTCTTTGTCGCAACAGCGTTCATGCCCAATGCAGGGTCGCGCGCCTACGCGAGCCAGTACGCTTACTTCGCAAGCTGAGTTCTCATCAGTGGCGAGAGTGATGATTACACAGTCTAATAACTTCATTCATTTATCTTTTCTCCAGGGTACTCGTAGCATACCTAGCTTACCTGCAATGCACGCCACTGGTACCAGGTGATGCAGCATTTGGTATCAGCGAGATTTGAAAATTTGTTTATGATTCCTCTAGTTAGAAGGAAATATTGATGAAAATAACTAAAGAAATTATTAGAAATTATTTGTTTTATGGATGTGATCGAAACGGCTTGCAACTGTGGTAAACTGTCCATTGAAATTATTGAATTATTATTGCCATCATTTCAAAACATTTTTTAAAATAATTATATTAAACACAAAAATAACTTTGTGCAAAAACAGAGTACCAATTAAAAAAGAGAAGTGGCCAACTTCTCCCAGTAACATAATAAAGGAAAAATTATTATACAAGATCTTGTCATTTTTATTATTCTTATGCCCTTTTTGAATTGGTTATTTAACGACCACTATGGTATGGTAACTATGAAGGTGAACGAAATGGTGATGACAAGGGGTGAAAGGGCGAACGCAAATACCACCATGTCCGAGGCGGGACTCGAACCCGCGACCCTTCGGCCGAGATCACTACGACACTACTGCCTTAGCAATCTCGGCCACCGGGCCGACTCTTATTCCTTTTCCTACCCTTACTTTTACATACATTTTTGGTTTTGCAATGTAAGTCAATAGAATGGAAATTTCAAGTGATTCACGAATATCTAAAACGTCTAAAGGGGGAAAATTTTAGTTAATTTAGTGATAGCGTGTGTTTGTAAACGTTATTTAGACTCAGAAAGTCCATGAAATTATTTCAGCTTTTCGAACTGTAAGTTAAAATGCCATTTAGCTTAAGGGAGGGCAAAATATTTGAAAATGAACTGTTGGTTCTTGGAGATACATTTATATTTGACGCGAACCGCGGGCACCAGCGTACGATACGGCGAAATCTAGCTGCGTCTTCTGTTGGGAGACGATGCGACGTGGCCACATTTTAGGATATGGCCTGTTACTAGAGACGGCCGCGTACAAATGCTACGGAATGGCGGTACGTCACTGGATGTCCTGGTCCATAACAGTCTTTGGGAGAAGTTACTTGACAGTTATGACACATTTACCTATATTAATTCCTATTTTCTCTTTAAAGCCAGGAAATGATCAATAAAAATGAAATAATATATTAATCCGATATCAAATTCTCAATTGAGAGTAAAACTAAAAAAATTGAATCAACAGTATCTTGATCTTGTAATCCTGTTTACTTAAGAGTGAAATAAAAGCATGAACTTTCTACGTTCAGGTTACTAAGTTTAACTGGCAAATATTAGTGGCTGTTAAAGGCCCTGTCGGTTTGTAAGCTAGAATTGTTAAGTTATAGAGACTTGTTAATTTATTTTCCATTATTGTTAAATATAATAAATAACAGAATGATTTAATAACACAATACAAAACGGAAACAAGGAAAAAATTCTCCATTCATATTCCGGTCACAAAGATGTTTATATAAGGGAAAATTTAGTAAGAAAATAAATATCAATAACTTGTGAAGAATAAAAACATAATACAATTCTCGGTTATGTGATAGAAAAAAACTCGCAAACATATGTTCGTATGATGCCACTGTTCACCACCTCACGCCGACCCGGCTTGGGCATGTACTACATCCCTTGCTGGATTTTATGGGGAAAGAAGTGCGAAGTCAGGGGAAGTTACCCATGCCCGTAGGAACGCCGGGTTACCTAGGTGGGCAAGTTGCTCGTGCGGGCGCGGTTTGACGTGCCTGGTTTACTGTATTTTTGATTTGAACTTACGCTTAGAGTAACTCCTTTCATCTGAAACCCATGCAAGTCTTTCCGACGCTGGTTCAAATGAAGCTTTGTGGCCTGCAGACCCCTTTGCCGGCTCCATATCCCGAATGAGGTCAGCCGAAGGTGTGTGCCGGGGGCGGCGTGGAAGGCCTCTTGCAGGCGAACGGAGCCGTCAGCCGCTGTAGGGGTGGCCAGCAGCAGTCGGGCGTCGAAGGGCACGTAAACATCCCGGAGAAACGTTTCATTGGCTCCCAGAATCAACCAACGTGCCCCGGAAATGCATCCTTTGTGGGATAATCGATTCAAAGAAGCCGCATCTCCAGGTCCAGGTGTAGGAATAACAATGAAGGGAGAGCCTCTTCGACAAGGAACTAGATTGCCGGTGCTTTGAATGGAATACCAACTCGGAGTAGCTGCCACTTGGGCCATGGATGTTCGTAGACGGACAAGTTTCTGCTCATCGTAGAGACCTGCATAAACGAGAAAAAAATGTATGTCTAGTCACTAGGTATCTAGTTCAAGAAAAAAAAATAGGAAGTTTTTCTTATCGGTTCTGTATGTCTTTTGGGTAACTGAATTCTAATTTGAGATTTCCCATCACGAAAAGTCTGCTTCACAAAGAAAATAAATAAATAAAAAAACCTAAACGTTTGGCACTTTTTTGCGTCTTTTGCTTCTACATCGACAGCTATGCGCTTTATCGAAATGTACTTTATATATAGCTTATAGGGTCGTCTGCAGTTAAGTTTAGCCTTGACACGGCTTGGGCAGCCCATGTCATGACGAAACGTTGCAGACGGAGCTTCACGAACAGCCGCAGCCAATCTCAAAGGGGGGGGGGGGGAAGTGGCCTAGCAAAATCACGTGATAGAAAATGGCGGACATTGCTAGTTCAGATGTAGAAACATTTCCAAATAAAATTACACGGGACGAAACTCTTTTACGAACATCAAAGTAAATACATTGGAATATATACAAGTGTCCCACCAACTATGGACCCCCCCTTAACTTCTAAACGGTTCAGGATATCGAAATGCAGTTTTTGCTGAACATTGGGCCATCATAGGGCAAGTATCATGCCGTAGAAAAATTCTATAATATTTTTAGTTTTCGACAAATTTAATCATCTTTGATTTTATAAATGGAACTTTATATTTTTCTCACCGGCAATGGATAGATCATGAAAAGAGGAATGAAATGATGTATCATGTGCTAATATTTTGATAGTAATTTGAGTATAAAATTAGATTTTCTGGCATGTGATTTTGAATCGGGTAATCGTGTAGCAGCCCTTGCAACTCACCTTCGGGGAAGGTGGCTTCACGAGGTCAAGATTGTTGCGTGTAGAGAGGGAGGCTGAGAGAGGTGGATGTGAGGGATAAGAGGCATAACTACAGCAATCCATGGTCTTGACGCAGACGTCACACTAAGAAACGTCAATTTTAACGATCAGAATGAGAGATTTTTTCCATTGATTTATTTGAATTTAACGTGTTTTCTACTGAAATTCCAAAACATCGATCATTCCAAAGAACGATATAAACTACAAGTGCTACAGAATGGCACAGACTTTCTCGTAGTTTTCTAATTTCCTTGGTGCGGACTGGCTATACGGTGTTGCCCCATCCTCTTGCCATCTGCCATCTATCGTCGCCCAGTGTACATTTTTTTAACATTTTCTCAACTTTTCGGTTTCAAAATAGTAGAATCGAAATATTATTTTAAGAATATAAAAGGAGGCTAAAACCTCGTCCTAAGTAGCAATTTTCATTGAAAACTTTGAAGCCGGTTTTAGGAAAATGGCGTTAAGCGTTACTGTAATTTACTGCGAAATTAGAAGTTCTTTTTCACAGAAATCAATTGAGTTTTCGAAAAACTTCATTTGAAGTAATTTCGATAACATTCACTTCAAAATTCAATAATGTATACAAATTTGTGAAAATGTGCATATTAACGGCGTGAGAGATATTTAAAAGAAATTACATTTGTATATTTTTGATAAAACAAAAGAAAACAGGAAAATAAAGTTTTCAGCATGTTAAACAATGCAATTAGCACTATCCGTTGGAAAAGTTTGAAGAAAAAATTTGGAGCCACTTTTGAGAAAATGACGTTTGAGCGTTTCTGAAAATGCGGAAATTTGAGCTGATTTTCACAGAAAACTGTTGAGTTTCCAAGAAACATTATTCGACATAATTTAAAGCACTTGGACATAAATATAATGTTGTGAAGAAATCGCATCTAATGTAAATATTACCGATGTGAGAGACAAGTAAAGAAAATTTAATTTTTGTAATTTTTGAAAAAAAAAAAAGAGTATAGCTATATGGCATATATGTGCATAGTCGTATAGGGTTCATAAAGCGTATATGTCGTATAGGGTTCTTTTATCCTTAACTCTTCCAAAACTTTAAAAAAGAAATTTGGAGTTTTCTTGAGAAAATCTTGTTTTCGTTATTTTTTTAAATTGCAAATATTGCACGCACCATTGCACGAAGACTACTTAAATTTTCAAAAAGGGTACATGAGATTAATGAAAGAACTATTTATGGACAAGTTTCGTTTTAAGGAAAAATCTCTATCTTCAATTTTATAATTGACGTTGAAGATATAGAAGTTATAGAAGACGTTGAAAAAATTCAAACTTCAGAGTTAACCGCAAAAATCGGACCTATGCCACCTTTAAAAGTGAATTTTACTCTATTCTTACAAGAAATTTAAAGAAAAAATTTGGAGACTTTTTAAGAAAAATTTGAAAAAGTCCGGGGGTCTTCATGTAAAATACCCACAAATTGTAAAGAATGTTTTTCAAAATGTCAAAGCTTCAGCTAGAGCCAGGCCGACTGGGGATTCGTCAATTTAGAAAAGGTCGCTCGCGTGATTTTGGCGCCAGTAATGTTCAGAGACGGACGGACACACGGACAGACGGACGGACGGACGTTTTGAAAAAAACAAACACTTTTTCGGTATCAGGGATCCCAAAACGTGTATTTCCGGTGAAACCTCGAAATCGATTTTCCACAGCATTACATAACTTTCTCTACACTACATATATTATTCCGTATATACGTATGTATATTACTCCGAATACATCCGTATATATTACTACCTATATTACTCCGTATATACGTATGTATACGAGAAAGTAACTAGTGGTGCTACAGAATGGCACAGACTTTCTCGTAGCAATTTTTTTCTCATTTCCTTCGAGTGGACTGACTTTAAGGACTTACTCCATTCTTTGGCCAAATGCTATCTATCGTCGCCCAAAGTTCTTTTTTAATTTTCTCAACACTTCGGTTTCTTAATGGTAGAACCGACATATATCATCATGAGTATTAAAGAAGAGTAATACTACGTACTAAAAAGAAATTTTCATTGAAAAATTCGACGGCGCTTTTAAGAAAATGGCGATTAAGAATTACTGTAAATGCAAAATATGAAGCTCTTTTTCACAGGAATATATTGAGTTTTTGAAAAACTTTATTTAATGTCTTTTGAAGCACTTCTACTCACAAATGCAATAATGTATACAAATCGATGGAAATGTGCATATTAACGGCGTTAAACATATTTAAAAAAATACATGTGTAAGTTAAAAAAAATAAAAGAAAACACCAAAATGAACTTTACGTCGTATTAAACAGTGCAAATTTTTAAAGTATGTTTTTCAAAATATCAAAGCTTCAAATAGAGCCAGATGCACAGGGGTTTCTTAAATTTGGAAAAGATCGTACTCATGGTTTAAGAGCTAGGAGTGTTCATAGACCGACGGACAGACGTTTTGCTTCCAAATGGTTTGTAGGCATCAAGGAGTAATAAATCATGGATTCTGAGTACCTCACGTGTTAGAGTTTTTTTTCTTAATGTAGGAAGTGAATTTATATTTTTTTCGTCGTAAGAACCCGGCAATGAATTTTTTGTGCCGAAAATCCGCCGTTTTTTCGCGCAGCGTTGCATAACTTTCTAACTCTCGAAACTACGCATATTACTACGTATATTGAGATATACAAAATTTCTCTACATTAATATCTTGCAAAGATCTTAGCGTCCGACTTGCTGGGTCAATGGGTCACGATATATTATAATCCTTATTACCTTTATAATGGATTATAGGATCCGCTGACTATACAGCGCAGCTGGGAATCTGAAATAGAATGATTCTATATTTCTAGTTCATTTCTGTTTGGATTGACTAAATGAAAGATCACTTTCTTTTCTAAAGAACAAAATTTAACAAAGTTTATTGTTACCTTTTTAGCAAACAATTTAGTGAATTAAATAAATGATTTGATGTTAGGCCTTTGATCAAGATATCTTTGAATTTACAGTTTTATACCGCGGTTAACTTATCTATTCTTCGTTGATGTCCCTCGTAGACTTTTCAGTCGAAATATCTTGCGAGCTTGCCGTAGTCCAAAGTCCCAAGAAATCCTCTTCTGCCCCTATCCAAGCTGGTCTCAAACTATCAAAATTATCAGTCCCGATTACGTCCTATGACATAGTCCCGAAATCTATTACTCGATTACCACTCCCGACAAAGTCCCAATTTATGCATCAATATTACTTCCACATGCAATATCTGCAATATCATTTACTGTCCTTAAAATTTCACGATCTGATAACCCGACTCTGACTATCTGCACTACACTCGCTCCCTCTCACGAACCTACGATCAGTTCAGACACGCAATGCCGGTCAGAATGAAATCTTCCTGCATGATTCACCCCTCGAAGACTTCGTATTACTACCTTCTCTTTTTTCATAACATTTGACCGTCCTTCTCTCACCCAGCCAATCCATTCGTTCGTTGTATTTTGGTGTAGCTGACCTTTCGATCGTCTAAACTTCTTCGCCCAATCCCAAATTTTCTACTTTCGGCATCTAGCCACCTCTTAATGCATTTACAAAAAACAAAAACTACATTGTTTATTCACGGTCGTTGCTAAGCCCATGCTCTCGTGATATTTCCTAATGCATATTCCACCATATAGTCTACAAATAAATGTTAGTTTATTTTCATGTGACATATCGGTATGTCACAATATACGTACGTATACGAGAAAGTAACTAGTGGTGCTAAAGAAAGGCGCAGACTTTCTCGTAGCAATTTTTTTCTAATTTCTTTGGTGTGGTCTGGCTCTAAGGTCTTGCTCCATTCTCTGGCCACCTGCCATCCATCGTCATCATCAACTTTTTGCTTTCCTAATTGTAGAACCGAAATATACCTCCAACAATATTAAAGAAGAATAAAACCTCGTCGTAAATATAAATTTGCATTGAAAAATTTGAAGCTGTTTTTAAGAAAATTGCGATTAAGCATTACTTCAAATTCGAAATTTTAAGCTTTTATTCACAGGAATCTTTTGAGTTTCGAAAAAAAAATTGATTTAAAAATTAATTAAAAATTTATTTGATTTGAAGCACTTCTACTCACAAACGCAATAATGTATACAAATCGATGGAAACGAGCATATAAACGGTTTGTGACATATTTAAATAATACTTTTGTGATATTTTTGAAAACAACAACAAAGGAATTCACCAAAATTAACATTAGGTCATATTAAACAATGCCATTACCACTATCGGTTGGAAAAGTTTCAAGAAAGAATTGGAGCCATTTTTGAGATAATGGTGTTTGAACGTTTCTGAAAACGCGAAATTTTGTGCTAATTTTAAAAGAAAACTTGAATTTTCGAGAAACTTTATATGAAATTATTTAAAGCACAAGTACTTATAAGTATAATAAAGTGAAAAATATTGTCTCTAATGTAATATTGTCGGCATGGGAGACAAGTAAAAAAATTACATATTTGTAATATTTGAAAAAACAAAAGAATATAGCAATATGAAGTTTATGTCACCGTAAAAGGTTCATTTGGCACGAACCCTACCAAAAATTTTAAGAAAAAAATTGGAGTCGTTTTTGAGACAATCTTGTTTTGTTATTTTTTAATTGCAATTATTGCCCGCACTATTGCCCGAAAACGACAAAAAAATTAAAAAATCTATGTGATCTTTATGAAAGAACTATTTACGGACAACACATTTCAGTTGAAGGGAAAATCTGTCTTCAATTTTGTAGTTTTAGGAATATGCCGAACAAACATCAAACTTTTGCAATTATCGAAAATGGGACCTATGCCACCTTTAGAAGTGTTTTATACCCTATTCTCGCAAGAAAGTTGAAGAAAAAAATTGGAGCCATTTTTGAGAAAATTTTGAAAATGTCCGAGGCGATTCATGTGAATTACCTCATTTTTAAGAATGTTTTTAAAAATCTCAAAGCTTCAACTAGAGCCAGATCGACGAGGGATTCTTCAATTTGGAAAAGATCGTACGAATGGGTTAGGTGCTATTAGTGTTCACAGACGGACGGACAGACAGACAGAAACAGACAGGCGGACGGACGATTTGCTTTTATTTGTTTTTTCGGTATCAAGGACCCACAAAACTGGGATTCTGGCTACACCACGTGTTTGAGGATTTTTTTAACATTAATTTAACAACTGGATTTATCCACTTTCTTGTTTTCAGGGTCTGGCAATGAATTTTTTCTGTCGAAAATTTGCCGTTTTTTCGCGCAGCATTACATAACTTTCTCTACACTACGTATATTACTCCGTTTATACGTGCGTATACGATAAAGTAAAATTTTGAACCTTACGGAAGATAATAATAAATATAATTTTCAAACTTCTCAAGAATCTAACCACTGTGTCTTCATTTGTAAATTTCATTTTTAATTAAGATGTTCACTTGTCCACTTCGCAACCATATGACTACTGCAGTTCTCTGATGTTCAAAAATGGAAAAGATAAAAGTGCACTACGTCTTCTGCCGTGGATTTTTAAGTTTGTGGTAGCACGTGGCCCTATGAAGTGAGAAACTCAGAAACTCAAACTGCAGATATGCATTTTTGTTAAAGTATGGTAAATTTACACTGATAGAACTGTCAAGAGTATTTCAAAACCTTTATTGCTTTGTTCTTTGGGTGCGTGTTTAAGTAGGAAGTTTATTAACAGTAAATAATAAGAGAAAATGTCTACCTGTCTATTATTTGATGAAAATATCGAGATATTACAATTAATATCTTTAATCATTCATTCGCTTCTTTGTTTTAAAATGATTGCTTGTTGTGCGTTGTGTGTTTGTGTTAAAATGATTGTGCGCGTGCCTTGCCTTTGATTTTTCTTATTATCGTCTTTCCGCTACAACTTTTTTATTTCGTTATTTTCGATTATCGTTGTTGTTTAATTTCAGAAGAAGAAAAGTTCAATTTAGATGAACAAATGGGAAACTAGTTGAGCTATAGAATGGCACAGACTTTTTCGTACTTAAGTTTTCTGATTTCTTTGGTGTGGACTGCCTTTACGGTCTTGCCCCATCCTGTTGAAAGCTGCCTTCAATCGCCGCTCAAAGTACATTTTTTTGAAATTTTATCAACTTTTCGGTTTTCTAATTGGAGAACCGAAATATTACTTTAAGAATATTAATGAAGAGTAAAATCTCCTCCTAAATGGCAATTTTCATTGAAAAATTTGAAGCCATTTTTTAAGAAAACGGCGACTGTAAATGCGAAATTAGAATCTTTTTTTTCACAGGAATTTATTTTTTCGAAAAACTTCATTTGAAGTCATTTGATGCACTTCAACTCACAAATGCAATAATTTATACAAATCGCTGGAAATGTGCATATTAACGGTGATATTAAAAAAATTACATTTGCGTAATTTTTCAAATACGAAAAGAATACACTGAAATGAACGTAACATCATATTCAACAATGCAATTAGCACTATCCGTTGGGAAAGTTTGAAGACAACATTTTGAGCAATTTTTGAGAAAATGGGATTTGAGCGTTTCTGAAAATGCGGAAATTTGAGCTCAATTTGACAAAAAAACTTGAGTTTTGGAGAATTTTTTTGACGTTATTTAAAGCTTATTTGAAGACATTATTAAAAGGAACTTTTAATAAAACAGCAAAATTCAAAGATCAAGTTTGTATATAGTATTTTAGCGACAGCTAATGTAGCTATTAGCAATAATTTCGCATCCCTTGTAAAAACTGTTATTTTCCGATATTCACCTCAGAGAGAATTTGGGGACATTCTCCAGTAGGAATTGGGCGAATTTCGGAATTGTTTATGAAATTGTTAATTGTTGCAGAATTGTTAATTCGCAGTTCTATGTTCTGGAACATTAGGGAACCTTTCCCACTTTAGAATTGTAAAAATTGAAATTGTTTATAAATTTTGCAAAAAAAATTGTTTTTTCTAAATTGCTTTTAAACGAGATGCAAAATTCCTCTATCCGATTGGCGCTATCGTCTTTCGTTTTCGAGATACGTAATTGTTTATGAGAAATTAGCATCTCATGACAACTCCTATTTTTTGGCAGTCAATACTTACACAGTTCCCATGCAAGTTTTTTCTACAAACCGTTTTGTAATGTCTCGCTTAGTTTCTCCGCCACATACGTTTGAAGTTCCTAACGGGGGAGGGGGTGGAGCAGACATGCGGCCACAACGCCAACAATTCTTCCCATATAAAGTTGTGTATGAAATTGTGAAAAATAATTCATATTAAATATATAAGAAAACAAGAATTTTGCCTACATTGTTATATCAATATAAATATAGACATTA
The DNA here is from genome assembly GCA_011170035.1 of Teleogryllus occipitalis. Taxonomy (NCBI): domain Eukaryota; kingdom Metazoa; phylum Arthropoda; class Insecta; order Orthoptera; family Gryllidae; genus Teleogryllus; species Teleogryllus occipitalis. Next base: position 274,609 of record BLKR01001284.1, read on the forward strand.
AGGCTTCCGGTTCCCCAGTATTCACACGGTCCAAAAATGTAAATACATTGTTATAACATTTACAATTTCATTCTAACCAGTAGGTCTGCTGCCTTTAGAAGCAAATAGCATTAGCATCGAGTATACGAAAAAGTAATAATAATAAGTATTGGCATACGTTTATTTATGGACATTTGTAATTGAAGGAATGTGAACTTACATATGTATATTTTATTTATTTATTTATTTATTTTGGATAGAACAATACAAAGATCAGTGTTAATACACTCTACATTTGTTGTAGTTGCTTATATCTACTTACAATAATCTTAAAATACAACTTACATTACTGCTAGGATGGTAGAGGTATCTTTGTACAATATCTCTACTTTGGATCGAGATCTGAGAATTTATTTAGGGATGTATGGAAAGGAAGTTTATTCTTAATGCGGGTTCTATGAATTGGATTTTGGCAGTCTTAGCGGGATTAGTTTGGGTATATTTGGTATGTTTTGGAACAAGTGGGTGGATAAAAAAATAATGTGGTTGGTAATCGGTTCTATCTGGAATTATTTATGGAGTTGTGCATTGGAGACGTACCATGGGGCATTCGTGATGGTGCGCAGGAACTGAGTTTGGATTACTTGGAGTTTTTCGGTGTTTGATTTGGCTGCACTAATCCAAACTGGGGTCTTAGGGATACTATTTTCGCTGCTGTTTTTGACGGATTGATTTTAATTTGGTTTTTGGCTACCCAGCTGTCGATTTGGTGTAGGTATAACTGAAGACTGATTTTTATTGTGTTTATGGTGGAACTTGATGAACATATAGCCGTGTCATCTGCAAATTGGATGGTTTTGATGTAATGGTAGGTCGGCTACGTACAAGTTATAAAGAGCGGGAGATAGCGAGGAGCCTTGGGGAAGGCTTGCCTTGACCGCTTTTGGATTAGAGTGATGGTTATCGACTGTAACTGCAAAAGTTCTATCGTTGAGGAAGCTGGAAATGATATGTGTAAGATAATGTGGAGTGCCTATTTCTTTTGTTTTATAGTTTAAAGCTTGGTGCCATGTTCTATCGAAGGCCTGTGAGATGTTGAGAAAGATTGCTATTGTATGATAGTGTTTTTGAAATGCCGTATGGATGTTTTCAGTTATTCTGAGTAGTTGGTGATGCGTGGATACTTTTTCGGTGAATCCCATTTGCTCCATGGGTATGACCTTTGTGTTATGGAGATTGGTTTTGAAACGTTTTAATATTATTTTTTCTAATAGTGTGGATAGCGTGGGAAGCAGACTGATTGGTTGGTAACGGCTGATTAGGGATGCATTCTTGTTTGGTTTTTGTACCGGGAAAATGATTGCATGTTTCCATACTTATGGAAAGTAACCTAGTCTGAGGCAGGAGTTGAAGGTATTGGTCAAATATGCAATGGCTTATTAATTTTATCATATCCTGGGGCTTTCTTGACAGGTAGTGATTTGATGATTTTATTTATTTCCTTAGGTGATGTGTATTTGATGATGTGGGCCTAAAGTCTTATCATTTACTGTTTTACTAATTGGGAGATACAAGGGTGCGGTTTAGTATTATTTAGGGTGAATGTGGATGCAAAGTAATTTGCTAGATCTTCGGCTTTCTGAGCAGGCGTATACACTTTTCCTGAGGGGGAGTATAGAGGGGGGATAGAATTCTTTTTTCTTAATATTTTTTTGTGAGTTGCCACAGGGATTTGTTGCTAGTGTTTAGAAAGTGAAGTAGTGTTTGAAATAGCTGATTGTTGAAGTTTTTGATTGATTTACGTTCAATGTTTATTAGTATGTTAAGTTCTAATTTTAACCCTGGTGTTTTTAATTGTGATCATAATCTGCGGGTTTTGTTTTTGATTATTATTAGTTTCACTATTTCTGGGAGAAGTTAATATTGTTTATCATTGTTGATACTCTTTGGTTTTAATTCGGCCTCTTTAATTGTGGTGTGTATTATGGTGGTTAGTTGGTTGATTGATTGCTTTATTTCTAGTGGATTGGGGAGAATTTTGAATTTAGGTATTATTGAACTAGTTATCGTTTGGAATTTTTTCCAGTAAACTTTTAACGTATTTAGATTTGGTGCCCAGGCGTGAGGTGGGGGTATTTGTTGTGTGGTTATTAAGATCAGAATGTGATCCGAGTCAAGTTCAAATAATATTGTAGAATGTAGTTTTATGTTAGAGTTAGTGATTCCGATATCGATGATATCGGAATTTAGGTTTTAGTTTAGCATTTAGGTCCCCTAGAAGTATGGTGTTATTTTGTTGAAATAGTTTATTAATGTTATCGAAGTCTAGTTTATGATTTGGTGGATTGTATGCTGCAATTATAGTCCATATATTATTTTCCGTTTCTAATTTAATGGCCACAGTTTCATTATTACCAGTCCAAGAGAGAATTATTGGGTAGTGTTTAATATTTTTATGAATGGCTATTACCACTCCTCCTCCTATGATTAGGTTTCTGTCGGATCTGTAAATTGTGTAGTTTGGGATATATTTTTTTTTCCTTTAGGTGGGTTTCTGTGATGCAAATTATATCTATGCGGTGTGAATTTAAAAAGTGTGTTAGTTCTGTTTTTTTATTTGTTAGGCAATTAGTATTCCAATTGACGAGAGTAAAATCTTTAGGGTGTTGTATTGCCATTCTTGCCGTTAATGTAGGCGGCAAATGAATTTTGAATTGAGTTGATTATGGTGGGTGAAAGTGTGTTTATGGCATTGATTATATAGGAGGTAATTGCATTAATTATTGTGTTTATAATGGGATTGTTGTGATGTGTTTCTTGGGGAAGGTTGGTTGGATTTGAATTGTTGATGGGATTTGGGTCGGCCTGGGATGTGGTGCTACTAATATGAGTGAAGTTGTTGAGAATTGGTGTTTGGGGAAGAGAGGAGAAATCTGAGTTAGTTGGTAGTGGAGCGGATTGGTGGGATGAACTTAGATTTCTATTTTGGGGGTTGTTTTGGTTGACAGTTTTTCTTTGTTCAATATATTATTTTAGGTAGGGGCAACTAGAGTCTCGATCTCGCCTTGTGGCTGCCATTGGAATTACAACATTTTGGTACTTGATCACGATTAGGACAAGTTACCGAGTAGTGATTACCCGAGCAAAAAGCGTAGCTAATTGAGTGGTTGCAATTATTCTTTGCATGGCCATGATTCAGACACCACTGGCATTGTATGGGACCTTAGGGTTTTTTCCTTGCTTCTGCATTTACTCTATGGTTACAAATTTGCTTAATGGCTATAATATTGTCTATTGGTTCTTGTCCTGAAAAAAAAACAGCTGCCACTACTGGGATAGGTATTTTTTCATTCGCTCAGAATACTGCAATCACTTTCATTAATCATCGATAATGTTACAAGGGTTTCTAATGTTTATATTATATAAGCAATAGCATTACAACCTTTCTCCAAAATGGCTCTTAAGTTTTTCGACCTACAGTCGAACATCTGCCCCCCTCGGTACTCGAGCTCTAGGACCTCCCGGTCAGTGACGCTACAGGCAAACCTGTAACGATGTCACTGAGCTATCACAACGTTTGCAAAGCTTACTTAAATGCATAGTAAGTCTCATTTCCATCACAAAGTTATAACTTTTCAACATTACGAATATTCAACTGTTTCATATTATTCGCGTGCATAGTTAATATAACTTACAGTTTCCTGTTTGACTGCTGGTTAACAAATCCGGCAAAATATATACTTGAAAACGTTGCATAAATGGATTAAGAAAATTGGATTAGTTTCAAAAACCACGAGAGTTAATGTCAAGTTTCTAAAAGGGCTTCAACTAAATTCTCTAAAAACAGGCTCTCATTCTTTTTAAACTGCCCTTCTTCTGAACATCTTCAAATCATCTCTTGTGCACGTTTCTTGAAATAGTATTTCGCTTAATTTTGAATTATATGGTGACAATTTTTATATGTTTCCGAACACCATTAATACACATGCTAGACATTTATTTCCTAATCTTAATCGTTCTTAAACATTAAATTTTAAAAATACATTTCAGTTAGAATTTTGCCTGAAAATACTAATAGCTTTTGCGATTTTTCTAGAGAATGTTCTGGTGACAAGATCATGTAATATTCAAAACATAAACACGCCCTTGAGCATTACCGCAGAGTAGTTGGTTGGGCAGCTCCTTGCTGTGCTGGAGATCTTGAGTTCAAATCCCAGCCCGCACTTGTTTCTTTTTAACTTTGTACATTATTGTATGTATGTGGCAAAAGAATTTCAAATTAATTGTAGGAAGTTTATATGTCGTTTTGGTTTTCAATAATTATATATTTTCTTGTCTCTCGGTCGTCGTTTCGTTAAGGTTTATTAGAAGAATGAAGTGTTAGTAGTGTAAAATTTGTAATATATAACGTAACCGTTACTAATAAAACGAGAAAATAAAAGTTTTTTTTTGTTTTTGTAGTCAGATGAACAGAACGAGAATAATTGTGACTATGGTATGTGTTTTTTCTTCAATTAAATGTTTTTTTAGAATTGAGTGATTACAAGTTGCACTGGAACTCATAATTCGCAACAGAAAGCTGTAACGCTACGGACGGTTTCAAATCAGTCGTATCACGCCTGCGGATCTCAACTTGGTCTGCGGAGGGGAGAGATAAGAGCTTAGTGAACACAATTGGAATACCGATCTCCAAATGGCGAAAATTACATAATCCTGACCTGAAATATTTATAAGTAGCCAGAACTATTCTCTTGGGTCGCGCAACTTGTTTTTCATTCTTCTCTTCTCCTAGAGCTAATTTTAAGAAACATTAAAAGATAGCAATATGCAGAAGTGCCATGAATTTTAAAGCAAAATTCGTTTGATAAATATTTGTGTCACAAAAATGTATTATGTGCTCTATTGGCGCAATGGTTTAAATGCGAGATTTCTGAATGAAGGAACGCACGCTCCCAAGTGCCCCCAAACCAAATCGATAATCGTGATGCTCATATGAAAGATAATACAAAATGACGTAGATACACAAAAAATCAGTCTCCTAAGGCAATCTGATACAGAGATTCGAGAGACGTGTTTTGCATGTTTTATTTTTTTCTCAGCATCTATTGCGTGTATCAGACAGAAAAAAATTGCAGAGATGGGCAAACATAGTTCAAAGGCATTTTTGTCTACGAATTTTGACGTCAAATTCATTTCGAAAAAAACACTATATTTTTGAAATTCATTTTCGACCTGATAACGTTGGAGTAATGTCTCAATCCCCCCCCCCCCAATGGGTCTTATAACATTGTATAACATATATTTTTTCAGATTTTTAAACAATGTGGACGGTAGTAAACATAAATTAAAACCAATTTTTCAGTATAAACATTTAAAATCCGCTCCAAAATATGATTGGAAAAATTTGTTCCACCAATGTTTCAACAGTTTATATTAAAATTATCGAAAGGTCTTGCTTACCAGAATGATTTGCAATTTTTGGTTGCAAAATGTTTGTTTTATATGGAAAGTATTTATATTATCGAAATAAAATTATCACACCCCTTTTGTTTTTAATTTATCTATTGTTTCTAATATAAATCAAATTCTTCGGTTTTAGGTACCCATTCCCTCACAAAAGTTGGCCGGCAAAATTTCTTCCCAACCGCGCAGAAAAACTTGGACACCTGGCAGCCAAGGGGGAGGGCAGGGGGAGGGACGCGTTGTTCAATTACTAGCAGGTTGAACCACAATTGTCTGTGATTGGTGTAAAATCCCAAGGGGTAGAAAGGACGCTGACTCAGGGGAGAGGGCTAGTTCGTTTACGCACGAGGCGGAAATATCGTCTTATTTCCCTGCCGAAGGAGACATTTTGCCTGCGCGTAAGCCACGACGAAAAAATATTTCTGAGCGAAGTTTCCGTCCAGAATTACTGTCGATAGACCAGTAAATATTTAAAATTTAAGCAACACTTACTCTAACTTTTAGCAATCGATTTGTAACACCTGTCAAGCTGCTATTTTGGGATGTTCATTTCAGGCATAATTTGCGGAGCCTTCCCGCCCGTTCTAACGCATATTTCGAAATGATTTATAAAATGGTAAATTGTTGAAAAATTATTAATTTGCTATTTTCGGCTCCAAACCATCGCGAGAATCTCCCCCCTTAGATTTTCAAATGTTGGAAATTGTTTATATATTTTCAAATGTTGCAAATTTTTTTATTGACTCATCTGAATGGCGTTTAAACGCGAAAACAACATTCCAGAATCCGATGGGTGCTATCATATTTCGTTCTCGAGATATGTGTAATTGTTTATAATTACATCTTACGAAATTAACATCTTACAATGACCCCATGTTTGCCCTAACACAAGCATACTGAAAAAAGAATTCTCCAGTGTACCGCTTTTGCCTACTACGCTTGAAAAGCACTTAGCTTAAAAACAAATTCTGAAGCCAATTTAATTCCGCCAAATTCGTCTTTTTACGGCGAGTATAAACATAACTCTTATTTTGTTTTTAATTCTCTTTTTAAGTCCTGCAATTTTCAAGTCGAAATATTTATAAAATAGGGAGGAAATTGATTATAAACAATACATTTTTCAAGATGCTTTACGTTTAAACGATAGTTTTTGCTTTTCTAGGAAAGGGATGTTGAGCAACCGAATAGCTGTATTATTAATTTTTTTTCAAAGGCTCCTGGTCCTCAAAAGTTTCGAATTGGTTTTGTAATAACAAATTAATAGTTAACGAAGGAAGAACTGTCTCAATGCAATTTGGCGTTTCAAATCGGCAGTCGTATGCTCCATTGAAAATGAACAATATGCAATTAGCTGATGTTAAGGTAATAAAATTTCTAGGTCTCTCAATTCAATCATACCCCAAATGGAATGTACATATAACAGAATTAAACACTAAATTAAGCTCATTATGTTATGCATTCAGAATTCTTTCTAATTGTCAGCCTTCATGCAGCACGTTGCGTGTATTTTGCAAATCTACGGACGGAAAATTCGCTCAGAAATATTTTTTCGTCGTGACGTAAGCGCTGGCAAAATCTCTCCTTCGACAGGGAAATATGACGATATTTCCGCCTCGTACTAGCCCCGACGCTAGTACTAGCCCCGACTAACCCTTTCGCAACGAACTAGCCCCCTCCCCCTAAGACAGCGTCCTTTCTACCCCTTGGGATTTTACACCCGTCACTGACAATTGTGGTTTTACCTGCTAGTCCCTTCCCCTGGCAGCAGGATGTCATAGTTTGTCGGTACGGTTGGAAAGATAGAATTTTGCCGGTGAATTTTTGTGAGGGTAAGGGTACATTAATCATTTATGTTTATACTATAAATAAAATTAATTAGTTGTAGATTTATTAATAATTGACAATTAGACAATCATTGTCACTTTCTTTAATCACTGGGATCGCGCATTTGTTTATAAACAGTCTACTAAAATTTCTCTATTTTCAACATTTCTATTTAAAAATACCTGTTTAACAATTTTTGACAAGTGACTAGCGTGTGCCAAATGTGTGTTTAAATGATCGGAGATATGTGGGAGCAGCACCTGAGGGTGCCACTTTCTTCGCACGTTGACAATATCGTTTCTCTCCCGATATTCAAATGGTGGAAAGAGATGGGTTGGCTTCTCCGGTGGGCTAAGCGATTTTTGCTCGTTCTGCACAGCCCGTGTCCGTCACGAAGGCTGTGACCACTTCGTTTGGAAAGCGAGACCAGACGTTGGCATCATGTTTCATGTGTACAAGAAAATGTGTTCTGGGTGCAAAATGTGTTGAAAAACATTTTTTAAGTGGTATAAATGGACAATTTTCTACGGTGACCGACCAAAAATAATTCGATGAAAGGGTAATTGCAATAAAAGATATAATATTTAAAAAAGTGCTTATCTGTTTCTGTTTCAATGACTTGTAAGACAAGTGATAATTTTGGCAGTTAAAAATTCACGCTAATATTACGACGCACACTGGGGCCTGAAGCTCATTGGCTAAAGTCAGATTTGCAAGAGGCCATCCATCTCTTTCCACCTTTTTTCCACCAAGGATAATCCGATTGAGTTTGATACATAATCCATGTAACAGCTATAAAATTTCGAGTTCATATGTCCTGGTTAAATCTGTGTTTAAATTTCAGTTAAATCGTTTTTTTTTCAATCACATTTAGAGGCGATTTTTAAATTTGTCAACTGAAAAAAAATTGTTTTACTTTTTATTCTACCGTCCAAATTGTTTAAAAATATGAAAAAATATTTGTTGTAGAATGTTATAAGTCCCATTTTAGTGGGAAACATTGAGACAGTACTCCAACGTTATGACGTTGAAAATGAATTTCAATTTTTTTCCCTATATGAATTTGACGTCAAAATTCGTTTACCAAAATACCAGCAAATTGAACTGTTTCCCCTTCTCTGCAATTTTTTTTCAGTCTGATACATGCAATAGATGCTGTGAAAAAAATAAATCATGCAAAACACGTTTCTCGTATTTCTGCAACAGATTGCCCTTGGAGGCTGATTTTTTGTGAATCTACGTCATTTTGTATACTCTTTCATATGAGTATCGCGATTATCGTTTTGGTTTGGGGGCACTTCTCACCTCCTTATTCGACTATACCTTTTCCGGTAATGTAAATATGATCAACGACACAAGACAAAAAATTACATTTTTGTAAATTACGAAAAAAAAACAACAAAATAGAGCAATATCGCGTTTATGCCATCTGATAATGAGTTTAGCACTAAACATACCACACGTTTAAAGAAAAGTTTTGAAGCCGTATTTGCTATTTTTAAAATTGCATTTATTTCTCGCCATAATACAAGAAAACTAGTTTCAAAATCTACATGACCTTAATGAAAGAACTAATTATGGACAAAAAAATGAATTTGAAGGAAAAATCTCTATCATTAATTTTGTAGTTGTAAGTGGACGCCGAAGAACATTCATACTTTTGCAATTTTCGAAAATTCAGAATTAACCATGAAAATAGGACCTATGCCAACTTAAGAAGTGTACTTAACTCTACTCTTACAATAAATTTAAATAAAAATATTTGGAGCCCCTTTTGAGAATAATTTGAAAACGTTCGAGTGGCTTCATGTAAGGTATCCCCAAATTTTAAAGAATATTTTTCAAAATTTCAACTAGAGCCAGATTAACAGGTATTTCTTCAATTTTGTAAACATCCTACGAGCTAGTAATGTTCACAGACGGACGGACAGACGAACGGACGGACGGACGGACGGACGTTCTGTTTCCAATTGATGTATCTTTATCAAGGACCGACAAAACAGGGATTCTGACTACACTATGTATTAGAGGATTTTTTCTCCTAAGTTAGCAACTAGATTTATCCACGTTTACGTTATCATGGCCCGGCAATGAATTTTTTTCTGCCGAAATTTTTTCGCGCAGCATTACGTAACTTTCTCTATACTACGTATATTACTCCGCATATACGTTCGTATACGAGAAAGTAAAAATGTTCATATTTTGTGAGCGAAGTGTGTGTATTTTTTTTATAGTTTCGGTTGAGTTCTTGGCCACGACCTACGGTCTCGACAAAAATTTCAATTTCAACGCTGAAACAACGTCTGCGTCCAAGGTTGCCAGATCCGTTCTGAGAAAATTCACCATCGAAGGGATAAGAGTCCACCCAAGTACACCAATATGTTCCCAATTTGTGTAATATTTAAAAAAAACAATAGTATCCACCAAAATAAATTTACGTCATATTAAACAGTGCAATTAGCACTATCCATTGGAAAAATTTGAAGAAAAAATGTGGAACCATTTTTGAGAATATGGCGTTTGAATGTTTCTGAAGATGCGGAATTTTAAGCTCATTTTCTCAGAAAACTGTTGTAAAAAATAAATTTAATAATAAAATGTTAAATAGTTAAATTGAATGTTGCCGAAAAAATGAATTTTTTCGGCAACTTCTTACAACTACATAATTGAAGATAAAGACGTTTCCTTCAAATGAAATTTGTTGTCCATAAATAGTTCTTTCATTAAGGACATGTACATTTTTTTTGTAAATTTTAGTCGTTTTCGTACAATAGTTCGTTCAATATTTGCAATTTAAAAAACAATAGAAAAACAAGATTTTCTAGAAAACGGCTCCAAATTGCTTCTTTAAATTTCTGGTACGGTTAGTTCCAAACAAACTCTACACTATGACATCAACGCCATATTCCTCTATTCTTTTTTGATTTTGTTTTTTTTTTCAAAAATTACAAAAATGTACTTCGTTTTGACTGGTCTCTCACGTCGGTAAAACTTACTTTAATGGCGATTCCTTCACATTATATTTATGAGTACATGTGCTTTAATGTTATAATATCACATACAGTTTCTCAAAAATACAACAGTTTTCTGTGAAAATAAGCTCAAAATCCTACATTTTCAAAATCGCTCAAACGCCATTTTCTCAAAAATGGCTCCAAGTTTTATAATCAAATTTTTCCAACGGAGAGTGCTTATTCTACTGTTTAAAATGACGCTAAGATTATTTTGGTGTATCATTTTGTTTTTTCAAAAATTACAAAAATGTATTTTTTGTGACTTGTCTTTCTCGTCAGTAATACTTACATTAGAGGTGATTTCATTACCTTATTGTATTTATGAGTACATGCGAAGTAAAGTTTTTCTAAAACTCAACACTTTTTGTTAAAATGAGCTTAAAATTTCGCATTTTCAGAAACGCTCAAACGCCATTTTCTGAAAAATGGCTCCAAATTTTTTCGTCAAACGTTTCCAACGGATAGTGGTAATATCACTGTTTTATATGACGCATTTTGGGTTATTCTTTCGTTTTTTCAAAAATTACATGAATGTAATTTTGTTAATACCGTTAATATGAACATTTTCATCGATTTGCATGCATTATTGCAGTTGTGAGTTGATGTGCTTCAAATGATTTCAAATGAATTTTTTAAAAAACTCAAGAGATTCCTGTGAAAAAGAACTTGAAATTTCGCGTTTACACTAACGCTTAACATTTAAAAGAGTTTTAAAAAAGTTTGCGACTCTTTTCAAGACTTTATTTTGAATATCATACCTCATCTTTGCTTCACTTGTGCTCAAAAGTTGATGCACACCTAAATATTTATATGCATCCTCTTGCCCAAGTTCTTGGATATTGGTGCCACACATCAGGATAAGTTTGTCCGGGTCAATGATTTCTCCCCTTTTCATTGCAGCGCATTTATCAATGCAAAACTCCATACAAATAGAGTCGCTGAAGATCTTTACAAGTTCAAGCAGTGAGAAAAGCTGGTTCTTATCTTTGGCGTATAACGAGATCGTGCTTGTAGAGCTGCTGATTAATGAGAATATGGGGATATTTGGTGATTTCATATCCCATACCCGAATCTCTTAACATTCTGCTGAGATGATTTAGAGCTAGGGTGAACCATAAGGGACTTAGACTATCTCCCTGGAAATTTCCTCGTTTAATCCTCAGTTCTTGGTGGCCTCCACAAAATGCGACTTTTATCTTTGTACGCCAAGTTGCCATGCAGTGTCGGATTAGGTTCACATACTGGATATTTACTTTGTACAGGCGAAGGACATACAAAAGCCACGAATGAGTCAAAGGCCTTGGTATAGTCGATCCATTCAACAGAAATGCTGCGGTGTTTTTTTTTTTTTGGCTTGTTTGACTGCAACACTGTCTACTATCAATAATTCTTTGCAACCTTGAGCACCTTTTCTACAACCATTTTGCTCTGGTAACAGAAGATTATTGACTTTCAGATGGGTATTCAGCATACTAGCTAGTACAGATGTAAAAATCTTATATACTGTGGGGAGACAAGTGATGGGTCGATAGTTACTTGGAGACAGGATTGCTAGACTTGCTTATCATAAACGTAACTCCTTCACTAAAAGACGCCGGAATGATAGTTGGATCGTTGAATGAGGCTTGAAACCACCTGGCCAAGATCGCGTGAGTACTTGGAAAATACTTCCACCAAACGTTTTGAATCCCATCAGTACCTGGTGCTTTCCAATTCTGTATCCTCGTGATTGAATTGAAGATATATTTCTATGTAATATTAGGCGAGCAAATTTGTGGTATATCACAACACTTCTCTTCCTCTTCTACTATCCAGTAAGCTCCATCATTATGGGTCTTGGGAATGCTCCGTATATTACTCCAATATTCTTCCATCTCGGAGCTTTTAAGAACTGTTTCTGGCAACAATCTTTGATCTTTGAGTTACCTGAAAAATGTGTTCTGGTCGCATGAATACATAGCATTCTGTTGTATTCGTTTCATTGCTTTATGATATCTTCTTATACGACACCCAAGGGCTGCGACGCGCTGTTTCAGATACTCAAGTCTGTCTCGAAGCCTCTCCTCAAAATTCGGCTCAATTCTTCGAATTCTCATCTTTCGTCCAATCGCCTTCGCTGCATTGAAGACCTTTCTAGTTGCGTTCTCAGGAGCTGTAAAGAAGGTTGTCAGGGTGCCTATGTCTCGCCGGAAGCTTTCGATCTTGCTTTCAATACGTCTCAACCCTGAGGGTTTGGTGGGTTTAGCAGACTGTGCTGCGTCTTTCGATGTTTTCAATTGATCCTTTACAGGTTTACCAAGTCCCTGTACTACAGCAAGGGTTACGTAAGACACATAGCTTTCCACTTCCTCAAGCGATGTCGATTGTTCTACATCAACCTTCAGCAAGTTATTGACCGCTTCCATCGCAGTATTTGTACGCGGACCGTATCCCACTCGTGGGATCCATGGTCGGGAGGATAAGGGGATACAATGATAGTATGTCTTCATGACTTCGTAATGCACAGCCCTGAGAATTGCTCAGACACTAGGAGGCAGGATTCATGAGAATTCGTCTCCACAGACTTCTGATTAGTTTGTGGATCTTCATTATTTCTTCCTTCATCAGTCACATTCCTATTCTCAACACCCAAAGATGGTCTTACATTCTCCTAATGGCATTTATTTCTGCATTTGAAAGAAAGTTCTTTGCAATGATGGTGCGCTGCTAGTAGCACACTCTCTTCTCGGATACCGATATGTCCGGATGCAGCTTTAACCATTCTTCATGAAATCGCATCCTGTATCCTTCCATGTCTGCTTCAAGCTTGGTAGTCTGAAAGTACGTTTGCATAATGGAGATATTTAACTCCTTGGTCCATTTCATGCGCTGGCGTTTGTTCTGAGGTCGGGCGGGGTGAGCTGTTGTCTCAACCAAGCTGCGACCCACAGTATTTGTTTGTATTGTGGTCGCCATAAGTGGTGCAGTGCCACACCTTCTCGGATGGTATGAGGAAACTTCATTGCTCTCCTCTGGCATAGGTAGGACATTTCTGGAAGCACCTCTCGCCTCTGAGCCAGAGCCCCATCTGCGCACCATCACCTAACCCCTAAAGGCTTAGCTCAGGCACTTTCAGCCCGCAAAAACACAGGGGTGGCTATTTCGGGTGCTACCCCATCTTCCATTTGTCAGTTGGTTCGCCGATCCCTTTCCCGGAAGTCAGGGGCACAGGTCACCTCCCAGCTTCCGGACGATCAGATAGGCATCCGATTTGGCGGGTTGCCATTGCCCTGATAGCCGACACTCAAAAGTACCTTTGCCCGTCGGGGGACGGCACGTGGGGACGTGCCGTAGCTGTTCTCTCAGTTCACGCAGGGCTGATCTACGAGGGACGTGAAGAAAAGCGTGAAGTGGATGGGAGATAGTTTGGGAACGGAATCGGGAAAATGGCTAAGGAACAGCTAAGGTATTTTGGCAAAGAAGTAGTTGGAACAGCAGAAAACTACTCCTGTTAGTCGCCTTTTACGACAGGGGGAGATCCCGTGGCGCTACAAAAATTCTACAAAAAACGGACACCACACGGGATTTATTATTATTATTATTATTATTATTATTATTATTATTATTATTATTATTATTATTATTATTATTACTATTGCTGTTGCTGTTGTTGTTAATGAATATCGCTACATTAAAAATAATTAAAATTAACTAACTTATTAAAACTGTAATAAAAATAAATTTCTCAATATATTCTGCCGTTACTGTTTCTTAGAAAAATAACAGACCAATTAATCTGCGTCGATAAATGTCACACTATGCTCCAATATTTTTTAACGCAATGAAATCTCTATTGTTTCCTGTGGTCTCTCGGTACCCCAGAGTCTACTGTTTTGCTGGTTAACATCCAGATGAAGCCAAGCCTCGTCACGAAAAAACACTTTATCAAGTGCCTTTAGATTACATTGCTGCTGACGCTTCCTTAATCATTTTTTTCGGGGAAGTTGAAAGAACATCTCGAACTTCCTCTAGTTTTCGCTGCATGAACACTGTGTTTTGGCGACTGCTTTTCCGAGCACACACGCTCTATCATTCTCAAAATAATCGGTAAACGAAAAAATAAATATTCGGCCGCTTTAAATGAATTTTCGGATTATTTATTAAAGACCTGTGCGCCTGTCATTATACACCCGTTGACTCACATATTTAATGCATCTTTATGCACCGAAACTTTTCCAGATATTTTCAAAACAGCTAATATTAAGCCACTCTTCAAAAAAATTATCGGCCAATTTCTTTTGTCAATTTTTTCAAAACTATTAGAAATAGAAACGCATAACATTTTACTTTCAAAACTACCTGCATATGGAATCCGTGGAATTGCTCTAAAGTGGTTATGTTTGTACCTTAAACAACTATCTCGGATAGTAGAAATACCTTACTGGAATGAAGGAACATTATTTACACACCTTTCCGACTCTTTGCCAATTGCATATGAAGTCCCGCAGAGATCGATTTTATGCCCTACTCTCTTCCTACTATACGTAAAAGATATGCCCTCGACGATTCGAAACGGAAAACAGTTCTCTTTGCGAATGATACGAATATTCTTTGCAATAAAGAAACCGTAAATAGTACAATAACAGATGTTTTGAATTGGTTCCCTAATAGTAAATGAATAGAAAATGAAAAGAAAACGGTTTCAATGCAGTTTTCCATCTCAAATAAACAATTCTGTACTCCATTGAAAATGAACGGCGTGCCATTGACCGATGTTAAAGTAACAAGATTATTAGGTTTCTCAATTCAGTCAAACCTCAAATAGAACGTCCATTTAAATAAATTGTAATAATTTCTTCCAATGTTGTTACATATCTTATCCGCGCGTTGGGCTGCCAATGCACTAGATTCACCTGCTCTGCCTTGCTACACGGCTATACTTCTAATATCATAAATATGTATACACACTCCTAGCTTGGGCTGACAAATAATCACTTACTTATTATTCCTATTTATCTTTAAACACAAAAGGGGGCGCCTTGTCATCAATACACACACTCCCTTTTCAACCTACTTTAGCTCTTGCACTCGCCCGTTCACTAGCTAATTTTATACAACTTATAATTCTTTCTGGGCGTGAATATGTGACTGCCCTATACTGGGCTTCAAACGAGGTACCTATGCGCGCGCGTACGGGTCTGCGGCAAACTACATTTTTAGTTCTATATTTCGTCGTGACGTCACTACGACGCGTCTCCTGTTTTAATATGTATTTTAATTATACTTTTCTACATTTAATTTTGATTAGCTTTCTAGATGTTTCCCCAAATCGCGATTGGTCTTGAAATCGTTCATAAATTTCGCCCCGTTGTTCTATAAAGTTCCAGCCCGATCCCTTCAGGCGTTTTCGTAATATTTATTAGAAACCATATTCTTCCTCAGCTTCCTTCTAGAAACAATGGCTTCCAGTTTGTGAACGTGAAATGTACAATTACGATTATTTCGAAATCTAGTGAACCCCTGGTCCGATTTTGCTGATTGTTCTTTCTAACGATTCTAAATATTATGCTTTTTGGAATGTTTATGTTGAATTTCACCTTTTTCCGCGCATTCGGTTAATTTAGGAAAATGTCTGCCCGCGGCGCTGCCGTCTTCTGTCTTTTTGAATATAAATTTTAACATTTTATTGGGAAGTCTTTATTTTGGGGAACACTAAATTACCGGAATGATCGCAAATCATTACAATATTGAACATAAATATAAGTCCAATATGCTATGCGTTCAGAAGCCTTTCAAATTCAGTCAGCCTTCATTCTGCTCGTTGTGTATACTTCGCGAAAGTTATTCCCGCCTGAAGTATGGCTTAATATTCTGGGGAAATACATCTTATAGTTCCCAGACTTTTAGATTACAAAAAAGAATTGTATGAATAATAACCAAATCCCACCCACGTGATTCTTGTAAGCCTCTCTTTATTAATCTAGGAATTTTACCATTGCATTGTCTCTTGATTTACGATTCAGTGTTCGTCAAAAATGTCTTACTTAAGGGCGGGGATATATTTTCAGAAAACGCCAACTATAACACTCGACGTAGTAATCATATTCATCGGGTGACAATATCAACAGTTCATTCCAAAAAATTCCCATACAATTCTTGTAAATAATAATATACAAGAATTGTATGTGAATTGAAACTATTGTTAAATATTACAACAGTTTGCCAGATGACATTAAACGATTAAATTCGATGGAAAAGTTTAAATCCCAAGTAAAATCATTTTTGCTGCTTAACTGTTTGCTGTAACTTAAGAGACTATACTGAGCATCAGAAAGACATTAATTTTAAACAGAGATATTTAATATATTATTTACCATTTGGATTGTATAATTCTAAACAACCTGTAACAAGTGTATATATATGTATATATATATATATATATATATATATATATATATATATATATATATATATATATATATATATAAAAACTGGTTGACGCCATCTTACGAGACGGACGCATCTGGTTGTGCTCTTCATATTTTGTGAATATCTACTACTTTTAGCAATTTGACTGTGCCTAGT
This sequence comes from Teleogryllus occipitalis, assembly GCA_011170035.1. Taxonomy (NCBI): domain Eukaryota; kingdom Metazoa; phylum Arthropoda; class Insecta; order Orthoptera; family Gryllidae; genus Teleogryllus; species Teleogryllus occipitalis. The sequence continues at coordinate 291,453 of BLKR01001284.1, forward strand.
GTGTTTTAAGTGCTTTTATTACTTATTGCAGGTTATCTGAGAATATAATTTCAACTGATTTCTTTTGCTATAGCCAAGACAAACAGATTACGAATTTTAAACGGACATTCAAACCTCAACGAACTTCAGATTTACGAGGTGGTGATAAGTGTCTAAATCTATTCACAGTTCAATTTATTTTCAATATTAAATCACCGTCCTATTAATTTTCTGAAAGATTTATTCTATTTCTGTGACAAGTGACGATTCCGTTTTTTGAACGTTACGAGGACGGTGTATCAAAGAGAATTTGTTTCAAATCTTATTCTATATATTGAAGACAAACTTTCAGATATTACCTTTTATCTAATTACAGTAAAGTATAATCTACTGATTGTATTAAACAGTTGCAGCTTAAGTTGACGAAATTCTACGTAGCCACATTGCCAAATTTCGTAAGTACTAGCTCCATTAGAATTGTGTGTAGCATACCTTGTACTTTTTGTATTGAATCTTGATTTTTAATTTATTTAATACACATCAATTTAACACTTAAAATACAAAGCTAGGTTTTTGTTGCTCTTATCTGGGTTTTCTTCTATTTATTTCAATTTTTATCACGTACATTAAAACGCATTCGTGACATGGCTACTGTTCGTTCTACTCTCTTTACTCTCAAAGCCGACCTTCTGAAAGCCTTCACACACGTAAACAATAATTTAATAAACATATCCGAAGGTTGGAAGAGGTCGTTCTCTACACAGACGGTTGGGTACAAGTCGGCAACACTGCGAATAATACCAACCGTACACCCGTGACTGTACAAAAGACACAGACACCGCATCCAGTCACAACTCAAAACAAATTTAGTGTTTTAGATTATGAAACAGATTTTCCTCGCCTTCCTGATCCTCACCACCCTTCTCTACCATCGACAAATACATGCACAAACCAACGCAAACAGGCTAGGAAGCGCGTCAAAACCAAAACACGTAAAGCTGCGCATCCTAGCTCACTTGAAAACAAAGACATTCCTACTGAGCCTAAAAAACAGGTACTTATTTTAGCTGACAGTCATGGCCGCCATCTTTCCTCCATTCTCAGTACGAAGTTACCCTCCAATTTCTCAGTCTCATCTATTTTTAAACCTAACGGGAGGTTTGCAGATGTGACTGCAGAATTGGACACCCACACGAAAACAATGACCAATCAAGACACAGTCATTATCATAGGAGGGCAGAATGACATTAACTTGGCCGGTAACTTTACACCTGAATAACATGTTAACAAATAACAATGTGCCGCCCAAAATACTAACATTGTAGTCTCGACTCTGCCCTTCTCGTACAACAGACCAACACTATGCAGCGAGATTAAGCACGCAAACCAACAATTGAAACTGCAGCTGAGAGAAACAAATGTCACACTTTTTGAAATTAATTTCCTCTCAGCAAAACACTTTACCCGGCATGGTCTTCACATGAACCTTGCTGGAAAACATGCAGTCGGTAACAAGCTTGCACAATACATCATCAACTCCAGGCCTACGCAGTCTCCTGCCAAAAATCCATCCCTTTCACCTTCCTTACGTTCTCCACCCCCCACCCTTATTTCGAACCCTGTTGCCTCTTCCTCTGAACCTACTCCCGTTTCTCCCATTCCCACTACCAATTCGTCTACATCTGATGCCCCATCTTCCTCACAACCTGTCACTGCCGGGACACACAACCTTCGACCACGCACTCGAGGTAAAAATGGAGTAAATATATAACAACTACAGTCAGATGCAGCAGAAAAACATTTGTGTAGGTACTTGCAAAAAATAAACATTCTTCACCATAATGTTCAATCCCTTTCAAATAAAACTGAGTTTATCGAGGCAGCTCTACAGAGCGATCTAAATCAAACGGACGTTCTTTGCTTTACAGAACATTGGTTATCTCCTAATGAACTTAGCATTTTCCAAATTCCACACTTTTACCTCGCAGGCTTTAATTGCAGAGAGAGAGAATCCCTTATAGGTCCTTCGTATGGGGGTTCCTGTATTTACGTTAGAAATAATATTGATTCTATCCCCTTGGCGGAATTAAATGTGTATTCCATTGAAAATATTTTCGAAATTTCTGTTGTACATCTTACTTCACTAAAAGTGATAATACTTTGCATTTACAGACCCCTAACAAAGAGAACTGCAGATTATATTTTGTTCTTAGAAACCCTGGAGATAACACTTAACAAAGTCAGCAATCGCTCTTTTGAATCCATTGTTGTATGCAGAGATTTTAACATTGATTTTCTGGTCGAATCTTGCGAGAAAGAAAAGTTTCTCAATTTAATTAATTCCTTCAATTTAGACATTACAATTAATATACCTACACGGATCACACAACATTCGATGAAGGCAATTGATCAAATTATAATTAACAAAACTACTACTCGATATGAAGTTGAAACCAAAGATTTAGGATACAGTGACCACGATGCACAAATTCTTACCATTATAAAAAATGCGATCACTGACACAATAAATAATACACGTATGACTAGATTGTTTACTAAAAGTAAAATTAAATTATTCATTGATTACTTGATGCAGGAGTCATGGGAAGCGGTTTATAATACTGTTGATACAAACGACAAATATAATTCTTTTTTTTTTCAACTCTTTCAATTCATTTTAACACTTGCTTTCCTCTTCAAAAACGAAAATTAAATATTTCACGGAAAAGCAATTCTTGGATAACACAAGGGATTAGGACATCTTGTAAAAACAAGCGAATTCTTTCTTTCATTTCTAAACGTCATGACGTATCTCAAGATTTCCTTATCTACTTTAAAAAATACAAAACATTGTTACGAAAAGTCATAAGGCAGGCTAAAATCATGAAAAACGATCAGGATATTTTGCACTCAAATAATAAAACAAAAGCAATGTGGAATATAATAAAAAATACTACCAAATCAACTAGAAACCCCGTAGAGAATGTTGTTTTAAAATATAACGATATAAATGTAAACGATCCGGCAACAGTGGCTAGTCTCTTTAACCAATACTTTTCGAGAATTGCTGCCGATCTCACTAAGGGTCTTCAGGCACAAAATTCAAAAACAGACAGTTCACCCAAAATTTTAGACACAATGTTCGTTTCCGAAACTTCTTCCTATGAAATTCTCAAAATAATCGGTAAACTAAAAAATAAATATTCGTCCGGTTTAGATGAATTCCCAGATTCTTTGTTAAAGACTTGTGCGTATGCCATTATACACCCGTTAACTCACATATTTAATGCATCTGTATGCACTGGAACGTTTCCAGATATTTTCAAAACAGCTCAAATTAAGCCGCTCTTCAAAAAAGACAACAAAAATGAAATTCAAAATTATCGGCCCATTTCTCTTCTATCAGGTTTTTCAAAAATATTAGAGAGACTTTTTTACGTACGAATGGAAACCTTTCTCACTAAACACGACGCGCTTTCAGATTGCCAACATGGATTTAGAAAATCAAAATCAACGGAAACAGCTATATTTTCTTTTCTTAAAGATGTCGCCTCATCATTAGATCAAAACGAGGCACCTATTGGATTATTTTTAGATCTCTCAAAAGCTTTTGACATCATTGCTCATGACATTTTACTTTCAAAATTACCTTCGTATGGAATCCGTGGTATTGCTCTAGATTGGTTATGTTCATACCTTAAACAACGATCTCAGAAAGTTGAAATACCTTACTGGAATGATGGAACATTACGTACGCACCTTTCCGACTCTTTGCCCCTTGCATGTGGAGTTCCTCAAGGATCGATTTTAGGCTTTATTCTGTTCCTACTTTACGTAAACGATATGCCCTCGACGATTCGAAACGGAAGAACGGTTCTCTTTGCAAATGATACGAACATCCTTTGCAATAAAGAAACCGTAAATAGTACAATATCAGATGTTTCAAATTGGTTCCGAAATAACAAATTAATAGTAAACGAAAAGAAAACGGTTTTAATGCAGTTTTCCATTTCAAATAAACAATTCTGTGAAGTATTGAAAATGAACGGTGTACCATTGACTGATGTTAAGGCAACAAAATTTTTAGGTCTCTCAATTCAGTCAAACCTTAAATGGAACGTCCATTTAAATGAATTGAACACAAAATTAAGTTCATTATGCTACGCGTTCCGGATTCCTGCAAATTCAGTCAGCCTTCATACTGCTCGTTGTGTATACTTCGCGAATGAGATATGGCATAATATAATAATATTTCAATATTATTATATTATGCCATAATATAATATAATATAATAATAATATATAATATAATATAATTCCCGCCTGAGATATGGCATAATATTCTGGGGAAATACATCTTATAGCTCCCAGACTTTTAGATTACAAAAACGAATTGTACGAATAATAACCAAATCCCACCCACGTGATTCTTGTAAGCCTATCTTCATTAATCTAGGAATTCTACCATTACCGTGTCTTTTTATTTACGAATCAGTGGTTTTTGTAAAAAATGACTTGCTTAAGGGCGGGAATATATTTTCAGAAAATGCCGAAGTCTATTACTATAACACTCGACGTAGAAATCATATTCATCAGGTGACAGTATCAACAGCTCATTACAAAAAATTCACATACAATACATGTACATTATTTTACAACACTTTGCCAGATGACATTAAACGATTAAATTCAATAGAAAAGTTTAAATCCCAAGTGAAATCGTTTCTGCTGCATAACCATTTCTATACAATTAGAGACTATACTGAGCATCACAAGAAAAGTAACATTAATTTTAACAATGATACATAATGCATTAATTACCATTGGACTGTATAAATGAGTATAAACAACCTGTAACAACTATTGTAACACAGCTTCCGGGTCAATGACCCCCATCTCGATCAGGTTTTTCGTCCAGTTTCCCTGATCCATTGAGCAAATGCTGAGATGGCCCCTTGTTTTGCTTCTGGACATAAATGTAACTTCATTTTCTGTGCACGTCTTCTAGAATTCGTTGGGAAATACAATTATTCAAATTATCGTTTCCATGTTGTCGCGGCAGGAAGTAATAAGAGCCAAAATTTTTTGCTTATTTATCCTTGAAAATAGATTTTATTACATGGGAGTTTTTTGTCTCCCTTTCAAAATTCAAAATTTATTGCTTATTTATCCTTGAAAATAGATTTTATTACATGGGAGTTTTTTGTTTTTTTTTTCTCCCTTTCAAAATTCAAGATTTAAGTAGTTATGACTTAGTGTAGGGATCACAGAATTTTGAAAATGTGCATACAATTCACTTTTCCCCATAGCACGTCATACGCAGTTTTTAACTGTTTTTTTGACGTAAAATAAATAAATAAAAATAAATAAGTATCGTACCGCAGCTTCTGGGTCAATGACCCAGAACTCAATCAGGCTTTTCGTCCTATATCCATGATCCTTTGATCAATTGCTGAGATGGCCCCGTGTTTTCTTTCTGAACATAAACTTCAATATCTGTGCACGTCTTCTAGAATTCAATGGGAAATATAGTTATTCAAATTATCGTTCTCCAAGTAGTTACAGCAGCAAGTATTATTACTTCACAAAGGACATGATAAGGGATAAGAGCCCAAATGTATTGCTGATTTACCCTTGAAATAGATTTTCTTACATCGGAGCGAATATTTTGCTAACAATCCTTTAAAAAAACGCTCATTACTTTCTCGTATGTGTACATATATACGGAGTAATATACGTATTATGGAGAAAGGTATGTAATGCTACGGAAAATTGATTTCGAAATTTCAATAGAAATACACGTTTTGAGGTCCCCTGATAGCGAAAAAGTGTGTGTGTTTTCAAAATATCCGTCCGTCTGTCTGTCTGTCCGTCTGGTGTATGTAAGCATCACTAGCGCCTAAACTGAAACCACAGTTGTCGTCTGAGTAGAAGCTCAGCAATTATGAAAAACAATTATTAATTTTTGGGGGTACTTTATTTGAAGCCCCTGCGATATTTTCAAAATTTTCTCAAAAATGCTCTATTTTTTAAAACTTTCTTGCAAGAATAGAGTAATATGCACCTATAAATGTGGTCCGATTTTTACGGTTAACTCTAAATTTTCGAAAATCTCAGAAGTTTCAATTTTGTTGGTGTCTTCCTACAACTACAAGCTTGAAGATAGAGAATTTTCCTCCAAATAAAATTTGTAGCCCATAATTATTTCTTTCATTAAGATCATGTATATTTTTTAAAATCATTAAGTAGTTTTCGCGCTATACGAGCGACCGTATAATATTAAAAAATAACAAAAGCAAGATTTTCTCAAAAACTGCTCCAAACATTTTCTTTAAACTTTTGGTAGTGATAGTGCTAAATGTACCATATTAGATGACATTAAAAGAATTTTTCTCTATTGTTTTTCTTTCTTTCAAAATTACACAAAAGTTTGTATTAACGTTTCTCTCGCGTCGTTAATATTAACATTAGCGGCGATTTGTTCACATTATTATATTTAAGAGTAAATGAGCTTTAAACAATGTTATAGAAAGTTTCTTGAAAACCAACATTTTTCTGTGAAAACGAGCTCAAAATTCCTAATTGTCAGAAATGCTCAGACACAATTTTCTCAAAATGGCTCTAATTTTTTTCTTTAAACTTTTCCAGCGGATAGTGCTAATTGTACTGTTTAATAAGCCATAAAGTTCATTTTTGGGTATTTTTATGTTTTTTTTTTCAAAATTACACAAATGTATTTTTTAAAATATATCTCACGGCGTTAATATGCATATTTTCAGCGTTTTGTAAATACTATTGCATTTGTCAGTGAAAGTGCTTTAAATGACCTCTAATGAAGGTTTTCGAAAACTCAAAAATGTTCTGTGAATTTACAATAACGGTTATACGCCATTTTCTTAAGAATGGCTCCAAATTTTTTCAATGCAATTTGCCATTTAGGACTGTTCTTCAATATTCTTAAAGTAATATTTAGGTTTTAATATTAAGAAACAGAAAAATTTAGAAAAAAAATGTAGGCAATAAATGACCGCTCGCAAGAGTATGTGGCAACTTTGAATAGCTAGCCCAGACCGAAGAAAATAGAAAACTAATACGAGATAGTATGTACCATTCTGTAGCACCACCAGTTTTCTTTCTGTATTCTAAATTCAAGTAGTATATGGCTAAGGGTAGAAATCACAGAATTATGAAAACTTGCTTAGAATTCGCTTCTCCCCATAGCACGTCACATAAGTTTTTAATTGTTTTTGGCGTAAAAAATTCAAAAACATTATTGTGATTAAGAGTAAATGCCGCCACTGAGTGACGTTTAGTTTTAGTGAATGCATTAGCGAGTGTTGTGAAAACGGAATGTCTCGAGGGAAAAAAGAAAGAAAAAAAAATGAAATTTTAAGTACAGTGTATTTCTGAAACGTACAGATTCATTGTATACCAGTCTTTGTATACCAGTGTTTTTTGACGTAAATAAATAAATAAATAAATAAATAAATAAAGTCTCAACATCAGAGTCCCCCCCCCCTTTAATGCCTTTATTATGTAAACCACCAACTTTTGAGGGTACTTCGAGCCGCCCCTGTCAAGCCCTCGTGATACTTAATCTTTTGTAGTAAAATGAGTGATACTATTCCATTTCTTATAAAAAAATAGAATTGACTTATTTACTGCAAATAATCGCATCGCTCAAACAAGCCTGAGTGCTGTAATTAGATTTTCTATGAAGAAAAGTTGGACTTCTCCAAAACATCACTTTTTTTCGATCTCAATCTTAATCTAATGTGACCGAAAATATTGATCTCATGGCGAAATGTGGCAAAATACCTTTATTGAAGGCAACAGACAGGAAAAGACAGCCGCTTCTATACCGTGACTGCAGAGAGTGAATTAATTTCACAGTGTCCTCCACATTTAGGGCTGTTGATGTGGCCAAACACAATCTCACAAATACAAAAATCGTTGAGAACTTTCTGTACATTATACAAGTGTACGGTAAACAGTCCGGTAAAATTTACTCCAATATTCACACACCCTACCCTTAAAGCTAACTCGTAAGCTAATATCACATTTGAGAAAGAAAAATGTATGTTCACGTGTTCCTTTAATGATTTTGGAGAAACAACGATCAATGGTGGATTTCAAAAGGGAGGTACTTACACAAATATATTTTACCTCTTAATTGAACAGTACCCGTTATCAATTAATTCGCGCTCATTTTCAAAGGACGTGCAGAACGGGTCTTTGAAAGCTGAGCATCGTAATGCGCAACGCCTGCCGAAGTTGGATTTCTGTCATTCTGACATGCTTGCCCGGCAAGTCGCGACACTTAAAGGGAAGTAGGCGGTGTAGTTAGAAGTCAGCTGATGTCAGATTACGTCGGATAACGTATTGGCCACTCAGAGGGCGAGTGAAGTTGATCGGAGGATTTATGGATATACTTGTTATCGATTTAATGAACATTTAAAAAAAGTGCATTGTATTTCAAATAATGTGAAGATTTGTTTTTACGATTTCGCTCACTTTTGAGTCGACGCGGCCAGTTTTACAATAAAAAACGTAATCGATAGTTTTTGTGCCGCGTGGTGCAATTAAATCATTTTCAATTGCTGTTACAATGGGTTTTCTTGATAATCTGCGAAAATATTCCGAAGCGGTTTTGCGGTATGAAAACGCAGAATTGCAGAAGAAAGCTCTTAGCATCATTCCTGTATCTGAACTAGAAAATGCAGCAGTCGAGAAAATGCGCTTTCTTCAGAGAGAAGTTCGAGAAAAGAAAATGAAAGGTGATGAGCTCCCTGAAATAAGAGACTTACTATTAATTGAATTGTTAACCTGGTTTAAGAATATTTTCTTTACTTGGGTCGACTCACCAGCTTGTGAATATTGTAATGGAAGGACCAAATTCTCTGGTTCCTCCAGAAATATCGACACAATACCACCTGTGAAAGTCGAGGTGAAGTAAATTTCTAGTTTTTCATGTGACTGTTTGAAAAAAAATGTGTTTGTAATGATCTTTCATGCTTTTGTAGGTTTATAAGTGTGAAAAATGTCATAAATCTACAGAATTCATCCGACATGAAGATCCTTGGATTCTTTTGGAAACACGAAAAGGACGTTGTGGAGAATGGGCAAATTGCTTTACTCTCTTATGTCGTGCCATGGGATGGGATGCTCGTCATGTTGTTGATGTCACAGATCATGTGTGGACTGAGGTGCAATAATCTCGCCTCTTTTTTATTTTTAATTAACGTTTGGTATAGCATGTAACTCAAATGTTGGTTCTTAAATGCAGATATTTAAATACATTTAAAATATCAAAACTTTTCCTTCATTTTGTTCACAGGTGTTCTCTGTGTCCCAAGATCGTTGGTTACATTGTGACCCATGTGAAAATGTGTGTGACCGTCCACTAATGTATGAAGAAGGATGGGGGAAAAAATTGTCTTATGTGATAGCATATTCATACGATGATGTACAGGATGTAACTTGGAGATATTCCCGTAAACATGCTGATGTACTATCTCGAAGACAAGAGTGTACTGAAGTGCAGTTATTGGAAAAGTTGGTGTCTGTACGACAGGAAAGGCAGCAGTATTTATCCAAAGCTAGAAAACAGTATGCAACACGTCGTTTGGTAAAGGAACTTGTTGAGTTTATGACTCCTCAAAAACCGGATGATGAAGTATATGAGGTAATTTCTTAGTTTAATTCCCTTTGCTTTATTATTCCTTACTTCACAGCCCTCCACATACCTCTAAAGAACTAGTTCTCTCACTTTTTTGTAGTAATGGATAGCTGCTTGTACACCATAAAGATTTAAATTTAATTTAGAAACTAACTCTTCTGTGACTAGAGAGCCAAAGTTAACAATCGTGGGAAAATGTTAAATCATAAGTATTCAATGTACTATAAATATTTAATATTCAGATTGCATAGAAAAATACACTTTTCTTATTTGATTTCGATGTTACACTTGTCTTGTTCTGAAAATGTCAATTATTATCATTGATCTTTCTGCCAAATAATGAACTTGAAAGTAATAATGTACCATACTTTTTTTTTTTTCAAGAAAGGCTTAACAATCTTTCATTTTGTGCATATTTTAGATTTTACATTTGTTGTTATTAAAAATGAACATCTTTCAGCTCCATGCCCAGTATTTATTTTCTTATGATGTGTTAAATTTAGAAGTTTTGCTTTGTAGGGTTCCAATGGTATTCACACGGGGCCATATTGTTATTTGTGTATTTCTTGATGAAGGGACGCACATCTGGTTCTTTAGCATGGCGCCTTTCTCGTGGCGAAGCAGGAGAAAGACGACCTGCTGGGGGATATGTATGGCAACCAACACCAGCGGAGAAACAACAAAAACATCTACACGTAGTGTATTCTTGTGCTCAAGACCTCTATATTAGACCAACAGCAGGTGGTGAAGTGATGCAGTTCTGGGAACAAGGAGTTTTTGAAGCAGAGTCCATTTCTAGAAAAGAGGAAAAGGATTGGAAAAAAGTGTACCTGGCAAGAAGAGGTATGTACCAATTTGAAATAAATTAATTTTAAATGTGAATTCAGTCACTGTATAATATTTTTGGAAAAAATTTAAATATTTTTGAACTATGTTATGTTGAAAATCACCCCAGTTCCTTACTTCATATCTTTTAAAATACTGAATTGTTGATTTAGAAGAAAGAGGAAAATGTTAAAATATTGTCATATTGATAATAAAACTTTGTGGCTTTCTTCTTTATACAAAATCATTAAGAAGAAATAAGTGTATTTTGAATGTCTGTTTGGCAGTATGCCTATTATGTTTGAAGTGAATAGATTTTTTATTATAAACAGATTTGAAGAAAAAAAATTTAAGATTGTAAAACTCAACACACATGATTTTTATATTATGGTCTTTTTGTTATAGTGGCTTTTGTTATACCACTAGTGTCACTATTAGAAAGATGGAAATGGAGGAAAAATATGAAAGGTTAAAGTGATGAGGCATAAGAACTGAACGAAAAGGTTTTATCAACTGGAAATTAAATTTATAGTTGATTTGCTACGTATGTTTATTCTAGAAAGAAGGATTTGGGGGAAAATCTTTTTGCCAAGTACTTGATTTTGGTCAATAACATCACCCATCTTCATATTTTCAAGATAAATTGATTAGTTCAAATATTTTTCAGAAGGGAGTAGCAAAGCTTTATTAAGTTGGAAAATTGATTGTCAAATGACTGGATTTGTCATTGACAAAGTCCAGGTGCGTTGTTCGGCAACTGTGTTTCACACTGGAAAAATACGCCTTCAGCTTTGTGGAAATGTTTGTGTTCCTATACCTGCAGGTAATTGCTCAGTAATTTCCTCTACAAAATAGATATGAAATTTGTTTATTGAAGTTTTTCTGATTAACTATGGAATATTGAAGTTTTGCTAGTATTCTAAATTTCCTAACTAGTTTAGTTGGTAGAGAGTAAAAAAAACAATTTAAAACTTTCAAATTTTCAGATACTTTTTGTTAAATAGTGTTGATTGATATTTAATTTTATTATAGATCACGTAACATTTGAGACTATGGAATTAAGTGGATCCGAAAGTATAATATTGACAGCAGACCTGAGAGGGGGTGAAGGATCAACAGCTTGGCAACACACACAACTCTTCCGTCAGCCACTTGATGATCAGTCAGATTTTCCTCTCAGCATCAATGTTTACCTCAAAGAACTTGGAAGATAACCAATTGGAATCATTATATGTTTGTATGAATCTGTAAAAATGTTTATTTCAGAGAAATTAATGTTCATGTAATAACCTACTATGTAATTTTAATTCAATATAATGACCAAAATAAGAGGTTTGAGAGGTACTACTTGTTTTTTCCGATTGTTGCCTACTTGTTTGAATATGAAGATTAACAAAGAATCTTAGAATTAGAGCTGTTTCAGTAGTAATGAAATTTTAAGTGCTACAGTAATGGCTGAATAGAGTTCAAGTAGTCATGTTGATTTACTAAAATGTTCCAACAATTTCTCACACCTCTCTATTAGTTAACCTACATTTCTTGAAATGTGCAACGTTCAATTTCAAACATTTTGAAAGGAAATTTGTAATTAATGGTGTACATGTCACCAATCTTATACTTTCATCTAGTGTTTTCTAAACATGAGAGTAATGAAGAATAAAATTTATTTCCTGGTTTCAGAATTTGAAAGCTTTTGCAGTGTTAAACATTCCAACTCCTGTCAATGTTTAAATATTTTTCTAAAAATTTTCAAATTCTACAGCAAAGGTAGAATGTAGTATTCCTAATATATTCAGTGAACACATTTCAATGAGCATATTGTAATATTGATTTTGAAGATATCCTTTTTTTTTTTTCTTTTTTTTTTTTTCATAATTTTCTGAATCTTTATGTAGAAAATGATATTTTTAAATATTATTATGAAGTCTTAACATTTTGAGCAAGGAAGAGTGAAAGATGCCTTTTTTTTGGCAGTTTTAAAGATTTTTGTTGAGGCACCTCTACTCCCTCTTTTCAAAAATGAACCATCTGTGGGTCTTTGGAAATGTTCACCGGAGAAAGCTCAGTATTTCATGTAAATGTAAGATAATCTAGATTTGTCCTTCAGCTTCATGTTTTAAGCAAAAAGTTATCATTTTAACATATAGACCATAGTGACTTATAGTAAGGAGACAGAAAGACTTGCTGTGAAACAGATTTCAAGCAGTTTAGAGCAATTAAGACTGCTTTAGTGTTGTTTTATCATCAGGTAGTTGCAAAAATAAAAAATTCTGAGATCAGTAAGTGTATTTGCTTAAATCAAGAGAAAAATTTAAAGAAAAAAGTGGGCAAATATTTTTTTAAAATTACCTAAAGTTATGTGAAATAATCAGTTTTCATTAAGAAAAAAATCTCTTATCTTCAAAATTGTAGTTGTACAAACAAATTTCTCCGTGTCAGTTAAATGAAAATGGGACCTGCGCCATTTTTTGAGCATCCTTTTCTCTATCAGAAAAAAAGTAAATCCCCAAAATAAAAACATCCATTTCAAATTCGCAGGTCTCCTGAGTTCGGCCAGATGGATCCACAAGAATCAATTGTGGAGAAAATTGTCTGAACATTTTAGGTGCTAACATTGACCGCAGAAAGATGGATAGACAGATTTTTGCCATATATTTTTCACCATCAAGGATCCACGAGATGTGGATTCTGACTTCACAACATTTTAATAGGAAGTAATTAACCACTTACGCTTTTGATTGTGTCAACTACTGCAAAATGCTGGGAGCTATGAAGCACATGGGAATTCCTGAACACCTGATAACCCTAGTTAATAAGCTTTATACCAATCAGCTGGCTAAAGTGAGGAGAGAGCAAGGCCAAACTAACGGGATCTGTATTAAGAAAGGCATGTAACATATAGGTTGCATATTATCTCCCAGTTTATTTAATATATATGTAGAGAGCATCAAGAATCAAGCAGGTATGGGGGTTGCTGGGAAAGTTTCTGGAAATGATATGAAAAATTATTAACGAAATTTGGTAAATGGCTTCATTGTTTTTCAAAGTATCCCCCTTTGGCATTATATATTGTTGCATCTGCTCAAATCTATTTGTGAAGCACTTTTTCCACTTTACAGCAAGAACTGCGGAAACCAACATCTGAAATGTTTTGACGGTTTCTTCAGGCAACGAAAATCGCTCGCCACAAACAATTTTTGATTGTTGGAAATGAAAGAGTCATTGTGATAAATCCTGTGAATAAAGACAATGAAACATGATTTCTACATTTTCACTCACTAAAAATTCAGGGGTGTGATGCACCAAATGAGCACTGATATTGCCATGGTTGAGAAAGATTCGCCTATTTCATTTATTTTTTCTTATCCCACCAATGACTTCTGGCAAACAAATTGTGGTGTATCAATATTTATTGTTTTATATTTCTCTAATGCCATGATTGCTACATGTCCAGTTACACCAAAGAAACAAGCAACCATTTGCTTTGCAGCACTTCATGAACGGACAACTTTAGTTGATTTGAGCTCATCTCGAAATACTCAAATGGTAGATGGCTTTTTATTTTCATGTTCTAAGGAATAAACCCAAGTTTTGTCACCAGTAACAATATTGTAGACCAAATTTGAACGACCTCTGTTGAATTTCTTGAGCATTTCTTTGCAACGGTTGACAAAACACTGTTTTTGAGCTTTTGTGAGTTGTGTGGAATCCAACAGCTATGTAGCTTCTGTACATTCAAATGATGCAAAATTGTGTGTATTGCTTTCATGTCAATGCCAAAGGATGCTGGAATCTCTCGGTATGTCACAAGCTGATCTCCATTAATCAGTTCTTACACAGCATCAACATTAGTTGCAACAACAGAGAGAGATGAGATTTCTCTTTACATGAGATTTCAATTTTCACACTTGCCTAGTTTCTTAAAAATGCTATGTACAAAAAACCTATATCATTTTAGTGAAGATTTTTAGTATAATTGTGAGTAAAAAATGTCAAATTTTACCAACATGATAGTTAAAGAATGCTTATAGGACATGGCCCTCTAGATTCCAGAGACTTTTCCAGCAACCTCTGTATAGACCAGATGAAGATTGGGGTGAAAATAGGGCGCAAAATTGATAATCTGAGAAATCCAGACAACAGCACACTTCTTGCAGAAAACTAAGAACTTTTAGAAACCCTGTGATAGTCAAGAACATGAGCAAGGAATTCAAGCTACACCTTATCAGCAAGATGTCAGTTATGAGCATCGGCAATGAAGCAAACTTCTCCATAGAGGGCCAAAACATCAAGATTATAGAGTACATTTTCCTAGGGTCGCATATAATCAGTGAGGGAAATTGAAGACAAGACAAATAGAAGTGTGGGTATGGGCAAAGCAGCAATTGCTACACTATTGAATATCATGAAAAGTGTTGATATATCCAGGAACAACTAAGTTTACATTAATAAGGCTAAGGTATTCCTTATTGTACAATACTTTTGTTAAAGCTCGACATTGAAAAAAGAAGACAAGAGGAAATTAAATGCTTTTGAATTGTGAACGTGGAGAAACTACTAAGGATACCAAGGACTGCAAGGCACACTAATGCATTCATACTGGAAGACATCAAGCCGGGCCCTTTGCTTGTTGCCATAGCCACAGGGCATAAACTGAATAATTTGGACAGCTTATAAGAAAACAAAATTCATTAAAAAAGTCTTAATGCTGTGGACTATCAAAGGTTGTAGAAGCAGAGGCAGAAGAAAAACAGATGAAATAAGAAAAACCATAAATTTAGAGTGAGTTGAAATGTTCAAAGTGACAGCTGACTGAACAAAATGGAGGAGATTAGTAGCCAAATCCACAGCAAAAATAGAACAAACATGACAGGTGGCAGCCCTAACTTCTGGGAATATCCTTATGGATCACCAGAGGTTGTATACGACCTAAGGAACTACCATACTAAACAATGAACTACACATAGAAAACAATCTTTACCCAGTTCGTTGATATCAGGACCCCACTATACTAATTTTTCTGATGAAATCACCACTTTCTGCTGCAGCATTACAATACTTTTTTCTTTACTAGGTAAGTATGTAGTAGACAAAGTAAAAACAATTGATGACTGCTATGGTCATTCTTTTAGAAGTGGATTGGAAATGGAAAGGAATGGTTTTGCATATGCATGGCTGAATGCAATGTAATAAAAAAATGTACATTTGTGGAGCAACTAAATTAATTGAAACAAAGTAATTTCCTATGGTCATATAGATGACTCAGCCCAATAAATTTATTAAGTTTGTTTTGATTATGTGAAATGGCCCAGAAAAGTTTTAAGTGGTTTCCATCAGAAGAAAAAGAGGAATGGCAGAATCAGGTTTTTAAAGCCATGCAAAGAGGAGGTCTAGAAGAGAATGACTGGAATGATTGAGGAGTGTGAAGACTGGGATGTGACAGATGGCCACAAGAGCTGGAAAATATAAGTAAAGGTAATTATTATGGTGTTAGTGAAGAAAATTTTTTTAAACTTTTAACCTATTAATTCCACCATCATTTTATATCAATAGAATTAAAAAAATGAAATGAGCATGTGTGATGAGCAGCAAAATTAATTTGGACATTTAACTGAGAGCAGCAAAATTAATTTTTAAATTAGTCAAGAGAGCGATGTTTCTTCAGCGTACAATTTCAAAACCCATGAATTGTACCATTGAGTGATACAGATTTTTCTGGAACAATCGAAACTGCTGTGGAAATCTTTCACTCCAAGGTTCATTACACAACTTAACTAAATTACTGTTTAAATATGAAATAATGAACATGTATCATATGGTATTTATAGATCTGAGAAAAGTATTTGACTCAGTACCCATAGCCAAACTGGGATACTATGGTAGATGAGAATATAAATGCTACAAAGTATCTATATGGAAATTGTCAAAGCTGCGTAAAAGTTGGTTCAAGTAGTTCTTCAGCTTTTAAAATAAATAAAGGCCTAAGGCAAGGTTGTTGTATATCCCCTACTCTATTTAATTTTATGTATATTAAACAAGTTCTTCACACCTGGAAAAGAAAGTGTAAGGGCATGAGAATACCTATTGGTACAGATTTCTTATACACCTTGATATATGCAGATGACCAAGTGGTCCTAACCAGTGCCGAGGATGATATCCACAACATGACTCAAAAATTAACTGAAGAATATGAAAAGTGGGGACTTGACATTAATACATCAAGAACTAAGTATATGGTAGTGGGAGGCAAAGGTCTGGACCTGTTAACTCCTAGGGGCTTAATTAAATGTGTAAAGGAATTCAGCTATCTGAGTTTAACTTTAACGAGTGATGGTCATGATAGCAACGATGTTCTAAACAAAACAAATTGAGGTGGGCAATCCATTGATATGGAATTCATACATAAAAAGAAGCACAAAAATTACACTATATAAAACAATTGTTGAAAGTCTATTCACAAATGGAGCTGAGTTATGGACTATTAATGCCAGGGATAGAAGTAAAATCCTGAAGAAAGAAAATCTAGAGGCAGACCAAGAAGGAAGTGGGAGGAAGACAAAAGATCTATGATGTCGGTGAGAGATTTAGATGATAATGCCTCGGAAGATCGAAAGATACGGAGATTAGGCAGCGAAAAACAATGACAGTAGAATATGCACTTTACTACTACTATGAACACTTATAACTAGAATAAGTTTGTACAATTTTTTATTGTTTCATGGAAATTAAACGAACTGCTCAAAAATTCTTCTCTAAAATATTTAATTTTTGAATTATGTTCACAATGTTGGAGATCAATTGTTTTAAAATAATATTTATATTGTTGTCTTGCTTATCTGATTTACCTTCATTACCTAAAAACAGTACAATTTACTATAATGGTGATTTTAAAAAATTGGTTACCATCTAACAAAAAAATGACAAAATTGCATTAGTAATGAGTTCTGGTCAAATTAACCTAGCATTTCTCATAGTAGGTGAACACATTACATGAAATGTGCAGAACCAGAAAACATGTAATACAATTATTTTATTAAATAAATTAAATTAATATGAAGGGTAATAAACCCTCTCTCTGCCTCCCACTGCTCAATTTGTAACATATCACTCTTGCCTTTTTACCAAAAGGCGCTTTGATGAATCAGATGAAGGCGAAAATTCTACAAGATACACATCCCACTTCTGTTGTGGGCTTTCTCTTCTAGCCCTAAGGTACATGCTACCAGAGTTGACAGATCCCTTAACAGGCACTTCAAATTGAGCTTTGTAGCCATCACAAAAATTATGCTCTGAATTTAGGTTCAGATAACCATACTTTAATGGTTTGCCAAGATACTCTACTGCACCCTTATGTTCTTGAAGTAATTGCATAGACTCTGTCATGTAGGGCGAACTCTTCAGTCCATTTTGAATTTTATAAAAAATGTATAGGCTTCCACTTGTTCCAAACGCGGTAGTGTAGACAGCAATTTTAGCCAGCAATTTATTGGAGAGCATCTAAAAAATGCAACCATTCTTGTGCAATAAACTATAAACATATTTAAAACACATTGTGGTCATTTTTTGTTTTAGCATTACCATAATTTTTTTACCTGACGTTTGTTTGATTTTCACTCTTCCCAAACCACTTAACACGACTTCCTTCAATGCACTTATAATTAGTTGTTTGCCCTGGTTCGAATTTTATGGGGTTGAAAATAGTATACTTTATTTTAGAACAAAAGTCTGTCCGATACACAATGACAAAATAATACAGCGTTTTACTATCGACAGTCAATAAACTTCACGTGATGCAAGTGAGGAATTTGCAAGGTTGAACTAACCACATACTACTACCCAAAACTAAGCTATACTACGCCGCCCTCTCCCAGCCAGAGAGTACAACACAGAGTTAGTATACTCTCTGGTACAACATTGTATATGATCCCAGTATATACTCTCTGATCCCAGCCACAGAGCCAGTTTATTTGTCTATATGTTTATTTTATATGTCCCCAGCCCGGGCAGCCCCCAGCATTATATTCTCACGTGTGCTTGCTTACATGCTCACGAAGAGTATACCCCTGACACTCCGATATATACTCAGACTGCTCAGATGGAATATAACTAGGTATAATATGTTATAGACAAAGTGTTATAGAATGCTCCACCATAGAGTGATATTTAAGTATAAGTGATAATAATTAAAGACTTTTTCGACTATATATATATATATATATATATATATATATATATATATATATATATATATATATATATATATATATATATATATATATATATATATATATATATATATATGTATTTCGAAAAAGTCTTTAATTGTGATCATAGCTTAATTATATTAAATTTCGTATATTATTTTTTTAGGTAGTAAAAAAGCCCGAAAATGGGACCAAAATGTCAGTCATGTATTTTTTAAGAGTTGGCAACATCCGTCGATGTGATCATTGAAAAAATAAAAACATGCGATTCCCCAACCGAGCACCAACAAGTACTGTGGAAAGTACTTTGAGTAATGTTACGTCCATATATTAAAAAATAATGTCAGATTCTAACTTGCATTGCCTTTGTATGAAGTGCGGCATAAAGGAGGGATGCTTTTGCGTAGTAAAGAATTTAAAATAATCGTTATTAAAGTGTCTTAGTTATGCATTCTTGCTCTGAAGAGTACATAACTTATGGTGAAATCATCGAAATATGCAAGTAAATTATACATTCATATTGATGGAATCATTTCCTGAAGAACAATGTTGTGAAGATGGTGAAGTGTTTATTGACATAATAAAACTGCCAAGTGAGTGTTATATGACGTGTTCAGTACTTTTGTAATATAATGCAGTTATGAAATTTGCAAGTTCCTACAATAACGTGGCATCTTTGCAACTCCTTGTAACAAAAACTGAATATTTATAGTGAGCATCATCATGGAACAAAATACTAGAGTTATATTTGTCCATGTTAGTGTTGACAATGGAATCAAAGAAATATCTATTCGTCCTTACTCAACTGCAGAAGATGTCTGTACAGAAATAGCAGTAAAGTTGGGTATAGGGCCTGTTTCTCGACATCTATTTGCCCTACGACTACATGGATCTAATATTTTCCTGAGTCCTAATTGTAAATTATTTGATGCTCATATAAATGCTTCATATGACTTTCGACTTCGATATAAGGTTCCAAGTTTGAGTCGTTTAAAACATTCTGATATTAAAGCGTATAATTACTATTTTCATCAAGCCCGAGGAGATGTAATGAATAATCAGATTCCTGATATAAGTTCTGAAAAGTACAAGTCAGAATTAGTAGGTTTGGGTGTAGCTGATATGTATCGTGTAATGTTGGAAGAAGGTGTAGAAAGGGACATTGTAGAGAATGATTACAAGAAATATATACCAAAGGATGTAATCCGGCATCATCTATTTTTTATTAAAAAGCCTATTCATGAGACATTGGGAAGAATTAAAAAAGGTGGTAGCCATGATGCATGGTATGTGAAGGGTGAATATTTGAAACAATTTGAGGAGATGGCTCCAAATTACTTGAGTGAAGATTTCAAAGTACTAGCTGATGAAGGTGGTTCAGTACGATCAGTATTTGTG